>CM067170.1:126514619-126539037 GCA_034093135.1 Erigeron breviscapus | reverse complement strand
GGTAAAGCTCCGTATGCGGTATATCGTCAACTGAGAAAGAAGGGATTGTACAAGTTGAATTATACACTCTGCAGAATTCTGCAGATGACCACAAAATGTATCACCCATTGCTCAAAACCATTCAAGATTGAAATAAGGAAGAGTTAGATGCATTATTAGCCAATTTTGAGGATATTTTCGAGGTTCCTAAGGAATTACCACCCAAAAGGGAATGTGATCATAGAATAAGATTGAAAGATGAGAAGGTGGATCTAAATCTTAGGCCTTATAGATATCCTAGAGCCCAGAAGGACATAATTGAGGGAATGACTCAAGAACTATTGGATTCTGGAGTGATAAGGCACAGCAATAGTCCTTTTGCTGCTCCAGACGTCTTGGTTAAGAAGAAGGATGGCTCCTGGAGAATGTGTGTTGATTATAGAAGGTCAAATGAGGCTACCATTAAGGATGTGTATCCAATTCCCTTGATAGAAGAGCTTTTATATGAACTGCAGGGTGCCACCATATTTTCAAAATTAGATCTCAGGTCTGGTTATCATCAAGTAAGAATGTATGAGCCTGATATCCACAAAACTGCTTTCAAGACTCATGAAGGACATTTTGAGTTTTTAGTCCTTCCTTTTGGGCTTACTAATGCACCAGCTACATTCCAGGCCTTGATGAATTCAACTTTTAAACCTTTATTGAGGAAATGCACTTTATTATTTTTTGATGATATTTTAGTATATAGTGCAACTTGGGAGCAACATTTGATAGATTTACAGCAAGTTTTGGAATTAATGAGAAGTAATGCTTTGAAAGCTAAGAGGTCTAAATGTGCTTTTGTTGGAGATCAAATTGAATATTTGGGTCATGTAATAAGTAAGGAAGGAGTAGCTACAGACCCAACCAAAATTCAGGTTATCAAAGATTGGCTACAACCTGCAAATCTTAAACAGTTGAGAGGGTTTTTAGGGTTGGCTGGCTACTACAGGAGGTTTATTAAGAATTTTGGATTTCTTGCAAAGCCTCTCACTGAACTGTTGAAGAAGGATAGTTTTATATGGAATGAGATGGCTAAAAATGCTTTTGAGCAGCTTAAGAAGGCTTTAACAACTCCTCCTGTGTTGAAGCTGCCAGATTTTGACAAGGTTTTTGTATTAGAGACTGATGCTTCTGGAAAGGGAATGGGTGCAGTTTTGATGCAAGATAATCATCCCTTGGCTTTTATTAGCAAAGCATTGTCTCCAAGGCAGTAGAGTTGGTCTGATTATGAAAAGGAGTTACTGGCTATCATTATGGCGGTAAAACATTGGCATCACTATCTGTCTGCAAAGCATTTTATTATTAAAACTGATCATCAGAGTTTAAAACATTTAATGGAGCAAAAGATTGTTACTTCTCTACAACAGAAGTAGTTATCTCAATTAATGGGATATGATTTTGAGATAACATATAAGAAGGGGGCAGAAAATGTGGTTGCTGATGGGTTATCAAGAGTTCAAGGGAGTACTATGCTGCAGATGGGCATTAGCTCCATTGATCCACTTCTTATGGACAAAATTAAAGCTTCTTGGCAAAATGATACTGATATTCAGAAGCTCATTCAGAAATTGGAAAGAGGAGAGGCATTCTCAAATAGATCTTGGCAGAATGGGTTGTTTAAGAGGAAAAACAAATTGGTCATTGGAAAGGATGTCTCATTAAGAAGGGATATCATGACACACTTCCATGCTTCTGCTATGGATGGTCATTCTGGTGTAGCTCCAACATTGGCAAAAATTCAAAGTATTTTCTATTGGAAGGGGTGTTACAAGGATGTAAAGAGGTTCATCAAAGAATGTGTGACTTGTCAGAGAGCAAAATATGAACCTGTGGCTACACCAGGTCTCTTACAACCATTACCAGTCCCACAAACTATTTTCAGTGATATTTTCATGGATTTCATTTCTGGGTTACCCAAGGTGCAGGGCAAAGATACCATTATTGTGGTTGTGGATAGATTGACAAAATTTGGAGATTTTATGCTGCTCAGCCATCCATATTCTGCTGCTACTGTGGCTAAATCATTCTTATACAATGTGTTTAAACTCCATGGTAATCCTGTCACTATAGTTTCAGATAGGGATCCAATTTTCATGAGTAATTTATGGAAGGAATTTATGAGGCTGCAAGGAATTCAGTTGGCAATGTCTTCTGCTTATCATCCTCAGTCAGATGGCCAAACTGAGGTTTTGAATCGTTGCTTGGAAGCTTATTTGAGAAATATGTGTATGGATGTTCTAATGGAATGGGTTAAATGGTTACCATTGGCTCAATAGTGGTATAACACCACTTGGCACTCTACTATCAAGATGTCACCTCATGAGGCTCTTTATGGCATTAAGCCAAATTTGCATATACCTTATATTCCTGGTGATACTGACATGGTAGCTGTGGAAGAATTACATAGAGATAGAAAGAATATGATCCTGAAACTCAAACAAAATTTGGAGGCTGCTAGAAACCAAATGAAGCAGTTTGCAGATAGAGGTAGAAGTGACAGAGTTTTTGAGCTAAGAGATTGGGTCTATGTGAAGTTACATCCTTTTGCACAGCAATCTCTCAAAGCACACTCCAACAGGAAGTTCTCTCCAAAAAAATTTGGTCCTTATTTGGTGCTGCAGAAGGTTGGTCAGGTTGCTTACAAGTTGGATTTGCCTAATGATGCTCAAATCCACCATACTTTTCATGTTTCCTTATTGAAGAAAGCCCATGGTTCTCCTCTCCTGACTGCTCCCTTGCCTACCAGTCCAAGATTTTTGTTGCAGCCAAGAGCAATTGTTGATAAAAGAGTTATCAAGAGGAATGGCAAAATGGAATTGCAGGTTCTTGTTCATTAGGAGGGCCTGCCAATTTCAGAAGCTTCTTGGGAATTTCTCAAAGACATGAAGATTCGTTTTCCTGACTTCCATTTTTGAGGACAAAAATGTTTTTAATGGGAGGGGTATTGATATGTGTAGTATTAGAGTTTGGGTCGTTTATGACAATATTGATAGTTCAGGGTAGTATTGTGAAACTATTTTGAATTTGGTTGTTGAGGGCGGTTATTAGCCGATCCCTTTGTATAAATAATCATTTTCCATATCAAATAATAATCAATCACAATTTATCAAATCTTCTCTCTTAATCTCATTTTCTCTCTATCACAAATCAAAAACCAGTGGAAGAAATTAGGGCTTTTTTATTTTATTTTTGGGTTGGGGGGGGGGGGGGGGATTTTGTGGAGCGAAGACCGACACAAAAGACGTTTGGGTTTTAATCTAAAACAGCCAGATTATGAAGTGGGCCGATAAATTGGACTCTTATTTGTAATTAGATTTCTACACACATTACAATTTACAACACTTTTATAGTTTTATATTAGACTATTAGATTAAACCCGAACGTTGATTGGGCCTGACCGAGAATGTAAAAAAAATATATTGACAGTTACAGTATTAACAAATTTATATGTGAGAGTAATAGTAATAATAAGAAGAACAACTAAAATACAAATAATTAAATAATAATAATATTTATAAAATAAATAATAGTATAAAAATACATAAAGAAAACAAAAATAGAAAGACTAAGCAAAATATGAGATGACAACTATATGATTTGACCATTTATTTTATTTCTAACTTATTAGAGCATCAGGTATGGTATGGGTATGCAGAACCATCCAGAACGTCACCTTCAGCTTCCATCATTTCATTAGTTTTATACCGTTATGGACGCAGAATCATCCAGAACGCAGAACCACACAATTTTATCATTTTTTTAATTAATTTTAGAAGTTACATGAATTATTTTTAAACTACTTTTTATTTAAAAAAAAATCAGAAAAGAATGGTATAGTTTATTAAAGCTTTACATATACAGTATATCATTTTTTTAGACGGTGCATTTATATATGGCTATAAAAATGAATGACTAATTTATTAAACATTTACATATCAGTGAAAAGAAGATTGAGAGGGTTTCTTAACTTTTCCCCTACCTTGCTTTCTCAATCAAAAAAATAAAAAGAAAATAGTGATTACCATCACAATCTAATACCCAAACAGAAAAACAAAATCTGGTTATTATCATTGACGACGACGATGGCCGACTAAAGGGTAGATTAAGATGCGGAGGATGATGGTCGATAATTTGTGATTGAGAGGCGAGTTCGATGCTTACAAGATTTTTGTGGGTTTCATCCCTTTACATTTCCTCCTCTGTTTTGGTTTTTGATTTGGGTTTTCCCTGTAAATCAAGTTTTAATTTTATGTTATACGACAGTAAAAAGGTTTGGTAAAAGACTTTCTGTTTTTTTTTTTTTTTTTAAAATCAAACTTGCATACATAAGTAAAATCTTGGCCAATCATATTCACTAAAGAACAAAAGAAACCAAGACGCCGGACATCGGCAAAGAAACCAAGAATCTTGATGATTCTTGATGTAGTGTTCGGCAAAGAATAGGAGAGGAATGGATACGTGTCGGTGCCGACTGCCAACTATGCACTCGGCGTTCGCGTTGTTCTTCCATACCCAATGCTCTTAGTGATTAGAATAATATTGGATGATTTGGAATATATTAATAGAAAAATTAAATGAGAGAAACATAAAAATTTGATACATATGCAAAATGATGATTTGTCCGAGGATAGCCACATAAGCCTTAACATATTCTTCTCTTAGCTATATTGATAGATTTTATTGTATGAGAGATGCTTATCTACAAATAAATCACACTATCTAGAACATACGAATTCTTTGGAAGATCTGAGGAATTATAATAGATTTTTATCATTACTCTAATTCAAATTTAATAATATCATTAATAGAAAAAGATATAAAGTTATAACATATATTTTTAATTATATAAAACTGAAAGTCAATATGAAAAAGATATAGCATATATTTTTAATTGTTTAAAAAGTCAAGATGAGTTGGCACTTGGCAACAAAAATTGCTTAAAAAAAACATAAAATAACACCTAAAAGCTAAAATCCTAATTAGCAAAAGAATATAAGTGTCACATAAAAAAAACAAACTATCCTCTCTCGAGAGAAGGGAGTGTAATTAGGTTTTTGATTTACGGTTTCCATGCATGCCGTTTTTAAGGACATGGCCTCAAACCCGTAATTTTCTTTAGACTTGGTATTGGGCCAATAATTACTTTAGGTAATGTGAATTGTGAAAAGCTACAAAGTCCATGGATTAAATCAATATCCTTCACGTCGGTCCAACCGAATGAGTATCTGCTGGATCAAGGATATATATATCATTAAACACAACCTCTCTTTGCAATGGATTTTAAGATCTTATAACTCAAGTTTTCTTTTTATAGTATTTCGTAAATCTCCATCGATTTCCCGACTTGATGATCAGGTTTTAAGTTAAGGCGTACACGTACACAAGTTTCCAGGCCCATACCCGAAAACAATACATCTTGAAAAACCTTTGTGCTGAATTCGATCTGGGCCCATAATTGCAAAAAGAAAAAGAAAAAGTTCATCCTTTGTTAAATTTTGAAAAACAAAATTTGAAATCTATTATGTTTTATAGATAAAAAAAAGTTTATAGTTGGATCAACTTTATAGGTAAAGTTAGTGGGATCTACCAGGGTCATCTTTGAGAATTTATAGACCTATCACGAGCCAAAAAAAAGACCCTAGTTAGACGCAACACTTTATAATATTAATTTTATTGAGGTTATTAAATTATCGAGTATAAATTTATAGATGTTCTATTGTACATAAACTATTTATAAAATGACAAAAAAAAGTATATATAGTACATTAATAAACATAACAATTATTCTTCAAATTATATGAAATGTGAAAAAATCAAAAAATAAAACTAAAAAAAGAGATTTAATAGAACCATATGTCATCATTTTGTAAATCTTCAAAAATATATATCATTTTACAAATTATATATATCGGAACAAAATAAAATTACAAGTTGAATACATTTATACATATAAGTTCTACACACTATACAGTCCATCAAATTAAAAGATGTAAAAGTATTTTATAATGTTACTTTATTTAAGAGTAATCTACAAGGACATTAGAGTAGTTTGCGGCTACATTCCAAGATGGAAAAATATAACTCTTTTTATCCGTAAGAGATCTGTAAGTGGGCTTTTTTATGTAAGTTAAGTTATATGGATTAATTTTTGGTTAATTGTTAGGATTTGTATGAGCTAAGTTGATTACATAAATACTTTTTATATATATACACATAAAAAAAAAATTGGACCTCGGCCCTCGTCCACTTTGTCCTACCCCTAAACCGGCCTTGGGATCTACACTTTTGGATAAAAATCAAAGATCAAAATCCAAATTTGATATTTGAATTTTAACCCTTGATTTCAATTCAATGGTTATTGTCCAACTTCACCTTTAAAGTTGATCTCTACTTTAGAGAATCTTGATTCATGTTTCAGTGGGAGTTAATAAAAGTAGATTTAGAAAAGATACCCACTTTTTTGGTATTAAATTCCAAGTGGAGTCGAGACTAAAAATAGTTCACAGGATTTGGGACTGAGATACCGAAAAATGGTACAAGAAAATGGTATCGAATTCAAAATGAAACCGGAATCGGTACCATGTTTTGTGATTTTTGGGATCGGTACAGGAAGAGACCGGTCCCACACCAATCCTTATGATACAACCCATCTTTTAGGCCCACTGAAACAAGTAGTCGTTGGATCTTTTGTAATTGAGCAGATTTGCGTTGTTGGATCTTTTGTAATTGAGCAGATTTGCCCAACCCATGTATGTGTCATTTTTCATTCCAATTTTGTGGTTGCAGCCTTTACCAATGGGAAGTTTGTAGAAAAAAAGTATTTATTTTGTTTAACTGGGTGCATAATTCGGGGTCGGTTTGGCCCATGTAATTGTTTGTCGTTATCTTGGCATCTTGCTAAGTTGAGGCTATGATGAAAAATGTCATTAAAACATAAAGAATCACGAAGAAATGACTTAACCAAATGTTCTCACTTTATAAAAAGACTTCTATGTTGAAAACTCATTAGGTAAAACAAACATCTAGACACAATTTTTTTACATTATGTTTTTGCACATAACAAAGTTAAGATAACAGATTTGACTAGGATTTTTTGGCTAGAAATCAAACATATGGTTGGATTTTTGCAAATTACGTTCCATTCCTTGTTTGATTTCTAGCCAAAAATCAAATATATTGTTGGATTTTTGCAAAGTTAAGAATATATTAAATTATGAAAACTACAATGATAATGAAGATAAACTTATGCAGAGTTTGTTGGCATCTTTTTGCAACTTAGTGATGATCATCAATCACTTGAATTGGTTTGATTATTGTACACCTTAACAATTGAAAAAACACCATATTTAAAACCATGAATCACAAATGATCGACTGAAATCCATCAAACACGAAATCCATCAAACACAAGCACATGAAGTACATCAAATTAAAGTTGTTATGAAACAACAAAATTAAACAAGATACGATAGGAAGATAGGGCCTAAAAATGTCCTGCAAAAAAAGCATCACCACTTTTCTACTCCTATCCATAACATCAAACCGTTGCCTTCTTTGCACCTATTGGCAGATCTTTCTTAAGTAACTGAGACAAGAAAATGGGAAGGGAGTTAGTGGATGCCCCGGCCAATTATTACGATAGAAAAAAAGGATAAATAACAGGCATATGATGGCGGTCTGATTAAACAGCAGAAGATGAAACTCTGACAATCCCATTTGGAGCTGTAAGATATTTTCTTAAGGTCTCGTTAGTCATTATCATCATCTTTAACATAATGATTGAAGGTAAGTAGAGTGGAAAGATGTGAAACCACGGTAAGATTTACAATTCATCAGGCTGCAATAAGAAATTCTCATGTAAATATGTACAGATTGGCTCAACAAAGATCAATGATCAATATGCATCAGATATGATGATTGTGTTTAGAAAATCATATGTTTAGAAAACTAAAGATATTCTTGAACAAAAATGAAAATCATTTGGAACTGTAAGATAAAGCTAGAAAGTAAGAAGATTTGATGCATTATGCATGCCTACAATGCCTAGTGAGACAGATAATACTAACACAAAGTTACCTTTGGGATCAATATTAGAAGAAAAAGTATCATAAATTATAAACTTTGCATGCCTACTCCTACCCACTCCCCACCCAGGCGCCTATCCCTCCCCATTTGCAAGGAATGCATGCCTATTTCTCCCCATCCCCTCCTCACTTAGAAAAAGACAAAAGACAAAAAAAATAATCAAGGAAGAAGGTGCATGTAACAGTCAAAACAATCGGCAGCATGGTCCCTAATTCGCTCCCAACCCCAGCGGTGCCTAATAGGCAGGGCGGTGTTCATGCAGGTGCCTATTAGGTGCCTACTCCATGCCTATGGCATACCGTCCACCCTAAGAGGCTAAGAGTCAAAGAAAAAACAGATGAAATAACATCATAAGTAATTAGTACCCACCATAAAAGTCCTCTTTCTCTTTTGTTTCTTGTTGAAATGAAAATGGGGAGATACAAGGCTCTTCACAAATACAGGGGCACTAATATAATATAAAGTCTCGGACAAACTCGGATTATGTTGGAAGAAGGACTTAGCTTCATTATAAGACTCCAGCTTTAATACTTCCAGGTCTTGTATAATATCCTCATCCCATTGGAGAAGACGCGGCAGCAATTCCCAAGACTGTTTGTCATTGTAGTTTTTCATTACCCATTTGGGATGGTCACGATTGGAATAACCACATATGCATAAACATTCTTGAATAATCCCCAACCGGGGATACTCACATCTGTGATCAGCTGGAGTGGGAATTTCTTTGAATTCCTCTTTAGATAAATGAAAAGAAAGTATTACTGTATTGTGATTTTGATCACGCATCAGCCAGTGAAGTGCCCCATTGCATAAGATACCAGCATACCCTCTACCAAGAACACATCTCAAATTTCCTTTAAAAGATTTCATATCATGATCATTTGATTTCAAAGATATCGGAAAAAAATGTGTAACATTCTCCGCATATTTGCCTAGAATAACCTTGTAATCACCTGAGGATGAATCATAACCAAAACCATAAAGATCTGGTTTCGGTTTCGGATGACAACAATTATCGTGAAAATAGGGGTGTTTCACGATTTTCCGCTGTCTAGTACAGGGATTGAGTACACAAAGTTTAGCATTATCAGAATTATATATACATAGAAGACCATTGGAAGAACCAACCAGAATATTTTTCCAATCCTCTTGTATAATGATCCTCGTACGTCCACCGGCATTATTATGTTTCAGATGGAAGTCAACAAAACGAGAACTGGAGATGACAGAATACCACGACTTACAAACGCTCTTGCATTGGATAATATCTTCCACAGCCAATCTTAAGAATATATTCTCGAGCATATCATCAAACACAACCTCTGCCATCTAAACCTGATCCGAGCATTGGTTAATTACTATTCCAAATATAAGACATGGCCTCCAACTTTTATTCATAACACTTGTAACTAAAATTAATATGTTGAGTGTGTTGTGTAATAATTGCAAAGCCTAAGGACTTGATAAGTTGAAAATATAGTAAATAACTGAATAGCAGTTATAGGCAGTTAAAAAGTTATTTCGGTTGGTTTGCTTATGTACTATATAAACAAGTATCTGTAACAGAATTTCGTATCTACCAATACGATTACTATTTGAAAAGAACGTTACCAGGAAAAGAAGAGCTTACTTGAAATATAATCGGAAGAGCACGCCGGAGACGGTGGTACACAATCGGAATCAAGAAACAACCGGCGGGAGTTGCAGACGGCAACAAGGACACAAATATTGTGTGTGACTTCAATCAGACTGTTAAAAAGAAAGGAACAAACCGATTAACACAAATCAAAAACCAGTGGAAGATATTAGGGCATTTTTTTTATTGTTGTTGTTGTTGTTGTTGTTGTTGTTGTTGTTGTTGTTGTTGTTGTTGTTGTTGTTGTTGTTGTTGTTGTTGTTGTTGTTGTTGTTGTTGTTGTTGTTGTTGTTGTTGTTGTTGTTGTTGTTGTTGTTGTTGTTGTTGTTGTTGTTGTTGTTGTTGTTGTTGTTGTTGTTGTTGTTGTTGTTGTTGTTGTTGTTGTTGTTGTTGTTGTTGTTGTTGTTGTTGTTGTTGTTGTTGTTGTTGTTGTTGTTGTTGTTGTTGTTGTTGTTGTTGTTGTTGTTGTTGTTGTTGTTGTTGTTGTTGTTGTTGTTGTTGTTGTTGTTGTTGTTGTTGTTGTTGTTGTTGTTGTTGTTGTTGTTGTTGTTGTTGTTGTTGTTGTTGTTGTTGTTGTTGTTGTTGTTGTTGTTGTTGTTGTTGTTGTTGTTGTTGTTGTTGTTGTTGTTGTTGTTGTTGTTGTTGTTGTTGTTGTTGTTGTTGTTGTTGTTGTTGTTGTTGTTGTTGTTGTTGTTGTTGTTGTTGTTGTTGTTGTTGTTGTTGTTGTTGTTGTTGTTGTTGTTGTTGTTGTTGTTGTTGTTGTTGTTGTTGTTGTTGTTGTTGTTGTTGTTGTTGTTGTTGTTGTTGTTGTTGTTGTTGTTGTTGTTGTTGTTGTTGTTGTTGTTGTTGTTGTTGTTGTTGTTGTTGTTGTTGTTGTTGTTGTTGTTGTTGTTGTTGTTGTTGTTGTTGTTGTTGTTGTTGTTGTTGTTGTTGTTGTTGTTGTTGTTGTTGTTGTTGTTGTTGTTGTTGTTGTTGTTGTTGTTGTTGTTGTTGTTGTTGTTGTTGTTGTTGTTGTTGTTGTTGTTGTTGTTGTTGTTGTTGTTGTTGTTGTTGTTGTTGTTGTTGTTGTTGTTGTTGTTGTTGTTGTTGTTGTTGTTGTTGTTGTTGTTGTTGTTGTTGTTGTTGTTGTTGTTGTTGTTGTTGTTGTTGTTGTTGTTGTTGTTGTTGTTGTTGTTGTTGTTGTTGTTGTTGTTGTTGTTGTTGTTGTTGTTGTTGTTGTTGTTGTTGTTGTTGTTGTTGTTGTTGTTGTTGTTGTTGTTGTTGTTGTTGTTGTTGTTGTTGTTGTTGTTGTTGTTGTTGTTGTTGTTGTTGTTGTTGTTGTTGTTGTTGTTGTTGTTGTTGTTGTTGTTGTTGTTGTTGTTGTTGTTGTTGTTGTTGTTGTTGTTGTTGTTGTTGTTGTTGTTGTTGTTGTTGTTGTTGTTGTTGTTGTTGTTGTTGTTGTTGTTGTTGTTGTTGTTGTTGTTGTTGTTGTTGTTGTTGTTGTTGTTGTTGTTGTTGTTGTTGTTGTTGTTGTTGTTGTTGTTGTTGTTGTTGTTGTTGTTGTTGTTGTTGTTGTTGTTGTTGTTGTTGTTGTTGTTGTTGTTGTTGTTGTTGTTGTTGTTGTTGTTGTTGTTGTTGTTGTTGTTGTTGTTGTTGTTGTTGTTGTTGTTGTTGTTGTTGTTGTTGTTGTTGTTGTTGTTGTTGTTGTTGTTGTTGTTGTTGTTGTTGTTGTTGTTGTTGTTGTTGTTGTTGTTGTTGTTGTTGTTGTTGTTGTTGTTGTTGTTGTTGTTGTTGTTGTTGTTGTTGTTGTTGTTGTTGTTGTTGTTGTTGTTGTTGTTGTTGTTGTTGTTGTTGTTGTTGTTGTTGTTGTTGTTGTTGTTGTTGTTGTTGTTGTTGTTGTTGTTGTTGTTGTTGTTGTTGTTGTTGTTGTTGTTGTTGTTGTTGTTGTTGTTGTTGTTGTTGTTGTTCTTGTTGTTGTTGTTGTTGTTGTATTTTTATGTTAAAAAAAACACACTTAACACGATCAATAAACCATGAGTGAGAGAGAGAGTGTGAGAGAGAAAAAACCCCCTCCCCAAACCCATCCTTCTTCCAACCATCCCCAGTTTCATCATCAACACCATCAGCAACGACGGCCTGATGCAGCGGAGCAAGATGGCGGCTGGGAGCAAGTCAAGCACCGAAGAGGATACAGCAACAACCACAGAAACACCGTCACCTTTTTCGTGTACAACCTCCCGCCTAACCTCACAAATTCTGACCTAAAATCACTCTTCCAATCCCATGGCACCCTAGTTGATGCTTACATCGCAAAAAAGAAAGACAAATACAACAATAATTTTGGTTTCATCCGTTTTCGTTACGTTACAAACCCCGCCTATTTCCTTTTTTTTTTTTTTTTTTTTTTTTTTTTTTTTTTTTTTTTTTTTTTTTTTTTTTTTTTTTTTTTTTTTTTTTTTTTTTTTTTTTTTTTTTTTTTTTTTTTTTTTTTTTTTTTTTTTTTTTTTTTTTTTTTTTTTTTTTTTTTTTTTTTTTTTTTTTTTTTTTTTTTTTTTTTTTTTTTTTTTTTTTTTTTTTTTTTTTTTTTTTTTTTTTTTTTTTTTTTTTTTTTTTTTTTTTTTTTTTTTTTTTTTTTTTTTTTTTTTTTTTTTTTTTTTTTTTTTTTTTTTTTTTTTTTTTTTTTTTTTTTTTTTTTTTTTTTTTTTTTTTTTTTTTTTTTTTTTTTTTTTTTTTTTTTTTTTTTTTTTTTTTTTTTTTTTTTTTTTTTTTTTTTTTTTTTTTTTTTTTTTTTTTTTTTTTTTTTTTTTTTTTTTTTTTTTTTTTTTTTTTTTTTTTTTTTTTTTTTTTTTTTTTTTTTTTTTTTTTTTTTTTTTTTTTTTTTTTTTTTTTTTTTTTTTTTTTTTTTTTTTTTTTTTTTTTTTTTTTTTTTTTTTTTTTTTTTTTTTTTTTTTTTTTTTTTTTTTTTTTTTTTTTTTTTTTTTTTTTTTTTTTTTTTTTTTTTTTTTTTTTTTTTTTTTTTTTTTTTTTTTTTTTTTTTTTTTTTTTTTTTTTTTTTTTTTTTTTTTTTTTTTTTTTTTTTTTTTTTTTTTTTTTTTTTTTTTTTTTTTTTTTTTTTTTTTTTTTTTTTTTTTTTTTTTTTTTTTTTTTTTTTTTTTTTTTTTTTTTTTTTTTTTTTTTTTTTTTTTTTTTTTTTTTTTTTTTTTTTTTTTTTTTTTTTTTTTTTTTTTTTTTTTTTTTTTTTTTTTTTTTTTTTTTTTTTTTTTTTTTTTTTTTTTTTTTTTTTTTTTTTTTTTTTTTTTTTTTTTTTTTTTTTTTTTTTTTTTTTTTTTTTTTTTTTTTTTTTTTTTTTTTTTTTTTTTTTTTTTTTTTTTTTTTTTTTTTTTTTTTTTTTTTTTTTTTTTTTTTTTTTTTTTTTTTTTTTTTTTTTTTTTTTTTTTTTTTTTTTTTTTTTTTTTTTTTTTTTTTTTTTTTTTTTTTTTTTTTTTTTTTTTTTTTTTTTTTTTTTTTTTTTTTTTTTTTTTTTTTTTTTTTTTTTTTTTTTTTTTTTTTTTTTTTTTTTTTTTTTTTTTTTTTTTTTTTTTTTTTTTTTTTTTTTTTTTTTTTTTTTTTTTTTTTTTTTTTTTTTTTTTTTTTTTTTTTTTTTTTTTTTTTTTTTTTTTTTTTTTTTTTTTTTTTTTTTTTTTTTTTTTTTTTTTTTTTTTTTTTTTTTTTTTTTTTTTTTTTTTTTTTTTTTTTTTTTTTTTTTTTTTTTTTTTTTTTTTTTTTTTTTTTTTTTTTTTTTTTTTTTTTTTTTTTTTTTTTTTTTTTTTTTTTTTTTTTTTTTTTTTTTTTTTTTTTTTTTTTTTTTTTTTTTTTTTTTTTTTTTTTTTTTTTTTTTTTTTTTTTTTTTTTTTTTTTTTTTTTTTTTTTTTTTTTTTTTTTTTTTTTTATTCTTATTTTGTCATTTTCTGCAGGTTTTTTTTTTTTTTTTTTTTTTTTTTTTTTTTTTTTAATTTTTGGTGTTCCATTATGTCTACGTGACAAAAGCATTTTTAACAAAATTGGGTCCGCCATTGGGCATGTCCTCCACCCATCCACAGCTTCTGTAATGGATGGTGACCTATCGGTCGACACACTTCCACTTCTCATAAAGTCCCATCAAAAAATCGACCATCATGTCACCCTCATATGGAAGTCTAGATCTTTCATTACAAGAGTTGTGGAAGAAAATGAGATATGGATTCCACCGTTTCTGGATGCCACAGGGAAATATTCAGATTCCGATATTGCCTCACCGGAGAAGACCAAAAGTCCACATGCAAACAAAACGGATCTTTTTGATCCTGGTGTCAGAAGTCCAAAAGTTGCATTAAATACCGACACTCCAAAACATTCCCCTGGTCCCAAGGAAAATACAAAAGATCTTTTTGAAAACCAAAACACCCATCGGGCCCACCACCCTCCACCTCCCCCACCACCCCTATCTTCACCCCCACCCCATGCAAAACCTAATAACCAACCTGTTACCCCCTGCAGTAAAAGAAAACGCCAGTTCTCTCCTTCCTCTGATTCACCATGCATGAAAATTAATACTCCTTACAAACCATCTCACACCCAAAACCAAAACACCTCTTTAAATAAACAACACTTTTCAAAAATTTCATTCCGTGTTAACCCAGAACCAATCCCTTTCCAAGCCCTACAACCTGAAAATGGCACCCTCGACACCAACAAAAACTCTGCAACCCTCCTTGGCCATTAAAGACCCCTCTGATGGTCCCCACACTCCCTCCATGTCTATTCCCTTAACAGAAACCCCTGCTTTAACCCCTTCCCTCCCGAACCAATCTAACCAGAACTGCAACAACACTACCAATACGATACCCACATCTACCTCTTTACCCACCCCAGCTGACGAAGAGTTTGAAATCACTATGGCCATCGGTGACTGCATTGGCGCAGACCTTTCAGATTTCGCAACTCTTGTGCACGAACAAATCATTAGTGACCATGAACAAAACCTAGCCCAATGAATTACCTATCCATAAATGCCCGTGGTATAAAAGGTTACGGTAAAGTGTCCTGGATTAAACAACTAAGGATTGACCACCACATCAACTTTTTATGCATCCAAGAGACTCACATGGTGGATTTCCAGGCTCTTAAACCCCATACCTTATGGGGAAATCAAAACTGCCTTTTTGATTTCATTCCCTCTTCTGGGCTTGAAGGTCGATCTGGTGGGATTGTGAGCATTTGGGACCCGTCCACCTTCACGCTCACCAACACTATCAAAAAGGCCAATTATATCATCACGTCTGGGCTTGTCAATAGCTTCCTGGACCCGTGTAATGTTTTGAATCTTTATGCACCACAAGACCCAGCTGAAAAACTGACCGTGTGGAATGAGATTAAAAGCCTTATCACCAGCCTCCAAGGTTCATGGATTCTGCGTGGAGACTTTAACGAGGTACGTACTCCCGATGAAAGAAAAAACTCAAGTTTCAATTATTCTTCTGCCCAAGCTTTTAATGATTTCATCCACCATTGCGGCCTCATGGAATATACCTTACATGGTGGTATTTTTACATACATCGCCGACAATGGGGTAAAGAAAAGTCGGATCGATAGAATTCTGGTGTCTGCTACTTTCATGAATACCTGGCCCACTGCAGCATACACAACCCTTCCCCGGTCCCTCTCAGACCACAGACCATTGGTACTATCCACAACGAGTATTGATTTTGGTCCACCCCCCTTTCGTTTTTTCAATTCCTGGTTAACTAAACCGGGGATCAATGAAGTGATTCTAGATTGCCTAAACTCGGGTACCTTTACTGGTCGTCCCGACTTGATCCTTGCATCTAAACTGAGAAGGTTAAAAGCCACTGTGAAAGATTGGATCCGTACCCAGAACACCAAGGAAAACGAGCAAAAGAACACCCTCACATGCCAGTTAAACTCCCTTGATGCCATCATCGACTGTAGAGAGTTCATTGACGATGAACTCACATTGTGGGTCGAAACTAAAGCCCAATTGCAAGCTTTTGAACATGCAAAGTCCATGGACCTTCACCAAAAGTCAGGAGCCCGATGGATAAAGGCTGGAGATGAAAATACCAGCTTTTTTCATGCTTATATTAATAGCAGGACTGCATCAAACAGGATTCATGGGGTAGAGATTGATGGAAACTGGTTCATTGACCCTTCAACTATACGTGAGACTGCAGAAACCTTCCTCAAAGATAAGTTCGCTGAACCCCTCAAACAGAGACCTGAAATCACACTGCGAGGTCTGAAAACCGTATCCCATGAAGATGCCACAACCCTCACTGCACCATTTACACTTGCTGAAGTCACCCAAGCGGTGTGGGATTGCGGTTCCGATAAAGCCCCAGGCCCCGACGGATTTAATTTTGGTTTTATAAAGAAATATTGGGAATGCCTAAAGTGGGACTTTTTCAACATCCTACTGGATTTCCACAATACCGGCAGGATTAGCCACGGATGTAGCTCCTTCCACATCACCCTTATCCCCAAAAACTCCTCCCAAAGATCTTTCCATGATTACAGGCCAATCACCCTCATTGGGTGCATCAAAAAAGCAATATCGAAAACCCTTGCAAACCGGCTAAAAAAAATCATCTCCAAAATTATCTCACCCACCCAATCTGCTTTTCTCTCTGACCGCAACATCCTCGATGGTCCTTTGATGCTTAATGAGATCATCACCTGGCTCAAAAAGTGCAAACGTGAGGCTTTCTGTCTAAAGATAGATTTCGAGAAAGCATTCGACTCTATCAGCTGGGATTTCCTTATCTCAGTCATGAAGCAAATGGATTTCCCTGAAAAGTGGTTATCTTGGACCCGTGGCATACTGATGTCGACTAGATCCTCGGTGCTAATAAACGGGTGTCCAACCAATGAGTTTAACTGTGAAAGAGGCATGCCCCAGGGGGACCCCCTCTCCCCGTTCCTGTTTATTATTGCCATGGAGGCCTTCTCATGCGTGATTAATAGAGCATCCAATTTGGGCCTCATCTCGGGAATAAACCTGCCAAACCATGGGCCCCCTGTGTCGCATTTATTGTATGCGGACGACGCAATTCTTGTTGGATCGTGGTCCAAAACCCGGATCTTAAATATTTCAAGGATCATGAGAATCTTCTTCCTAGTCTCGGGCCTAAAAATAAACCTCCACAAGTCTGATTTTTTTGGCCTCAACCTTTCTGCCGAATCCATAACCACCTCCACCAATATCCTGAAGTGCAAAGAAGGAAATTTTCCCATGACCTATCGCGGCCTCACTGTGGGGGCGAATATGAACTTGGAAAAAAACTGGGCGCCGGTGATAAGATCCTTTGAAAACCGATTATCCCATGAAGTGATGTGTAATTTCGAGTCTTAAATTTATAACACGAACTACCTAGCTACTGTCTACTACACACTTGCGGGCAGTGTACCCGTTCGTATGCAATATAGTTATTTGGTAAGTACGAGGTCGAACACAAGGACTTTTATAAGCAATTGTTAAATACAATGATACAAAAATAAGGGGGTTTTATGGCCGAATTGCCACGTTGCAAAAGTTAGTTAAGATTGTTAGTAATCCCGTAGGATTAATCGCAGGAGAATTTTGTTGTTTAAAACAAGAATTTAAAAGATCATCTACCTCGACTCCATGACACATTTCATTTTGGTTGCATTAAGGTTAAAGCCAATTCAAATATGTTGATTCCGATAACTAAGTTAAGACAAGGAACTCACTAGTAGGCCTCCTAGCTCATTACCCTACCCGAACTCATTAACCAATTAATTCAATCCTAAAGATCCGGCTACCACCTTCCCTATTAAGATCTCCCTATCTGATTAATTTGTTTTGTTATGATTAAACAATTTCACCTATCGATTCTACCAAACCGTTAACACATTGAACTCTCTTACCTATTGTTGTTTACCAACTCGCTACCACAAATTAACACCTATTGATTCTACCAAATCAACTAGAACAATGCACTCCTGGAATTAACTACCATTAAAACCATTTATACATTATCAACAAACAATAGAATAAATGATAAGAATTCAATACATTAAGATCTTGATGAAATGTTTAATAATCAACTTGAATTCAAAATAATATGCAACCAATATTCATTGTGTCATTTCATCTCAGTAGATGATGAAGTGTTTAGCCTGACATAATCATTAATAAGTCACAAATAGCAAAAGAAAGAATAAACATCTTGTACCAAAGTGTGAAAGACAATGAAAAGCTAAAGAAATCGATGATTGAATGCCTTGAAACTCTTGAGCAACCCTTAGATCTTGGAGAATGTAAAAGCTGCTGAATATTGCCTCAAGAAACCCAAAAATCGCCTGAAAGTCGAAGTATATCGAAAAATAGGGTTTTGGTCTTGTATTTATAGTGTTTCCAAAAAACCTAGCTGGGCCGACCTACAGGTGCGGCGCACCACTGGCCAGGTGCGTCGCACCTTCCTTGTTTCCAAATATTGCATCTACCCGATATGCGGCGCACCACATGTTTGGTGCGGCGCACCTTGCTTCTTTCTCAGAATTCCAACTTTTCTGATCAACTTATGCGGCGCACCACCATTCAGGTGCGTCGCACTCCCTTCTTGCAAAATCTGGCCAACTTCCTGATCAATATATGCGACGCACCATTGGATTGGTGCGTCGCACCTTACCTTCTTTCTTAACTTCAATTCTCCTGATCAATCCATGCGGCGCACCAAGGGTGTGGTGCGTCGCACCTCTTCACTTTTTCACCAAACCTTGTGATTTTCAACTCGTTACTTCACGTACTCGTCCACGAACCATCTTAATGCATCTTTAAACCATCCAAAAGCCATTTCTCATCATTTTACCTGTTCTAAGCCTGCAATCATTAACAATACCATCAAAGCATCGAATATACATATAATTTGCACATAATCAAGCTTAAAACGACTTAGAAATGATATGGGAATATACATATAAATGGACATATCAGAAAGCTACTACCCTGTCACTCGCCGGAAGAATTACGCTTATCCGATCGGTACTTGACAGCCTCCCCGCCTACTACTTCTCCCTGTACAAGGCCCCGGTATGTGTCCTTTCAAAGCTAGAATCTATCCGTAGAATGTTCTTTTGGGGGGCTCAACCTCGTGTAAAAAAATCCCGTGGATTGCGTGGGATGTAGTTACCGCGACTGTTGAGTCGAGCGGGCTAGGGTTGGGTACCTTATATGAAAAAAACCTCTCGTTATTAGCAAAATGGTGGTGGCGATTTCAAAAAGACCCCCACTACCTATGGGGACGTGTTGTCTCGGCTATACATTTTTCCAAAAGAAATTGCACTCCTGTCCCTTTGAAAAACGATTTTGTGGGTGTTTGGAAAACGATTGCCAAGCTGAACACCCACTTGATCCCCTTTGATGTTTCCTTGGAGATGTTGTTCGCAGGTTGTGTAGGTAAAGGCAATAGGATCCGTTTTTGGTTGGATACTTGGATCGGTAATACCCCACTATCCATCTCTTTCCCTGACCTCTTTAAACTGGAAAAGCACAAAGGCTGCCACATCAGTGACAAATGCACAGGCAATGGGATGTTCTCGCATTGGGAGTGGCATTGGACAAGACCCCCTTCAACCCCTGCTGAGCTCCAACAGCTCGAGATGCTCCTGTCCCTGATCACAAAGTGTAAGCTTTCGGATAAGAAGGATTCATGGCGATGGCTAGGCAACCCAACTGGAATATTCTCTACCAGATCAATGCGAATGAGACTCCAAAGGGCTCCATACGGACCCCATAACTGGGTTTTCCCATGGAATCGTATTGCGCCCCAGAAGGTTAATGTTTTTGGCTGGCGTTTGCAGTTAAATCGTCCCCCACTGCTGATTGTCTAACCAAACGCAACATTGCGCTCACCTCGACCATGTGCCCCCTTTGTAATGTTTTTGAAGAATCTGCAGACCACTTGTTCGTACATTGCCCCTTTGCTAGATCACTTTGGACGAACATTATGATTTGGATCAAACTGCCTATCTCAACGCCAGACTCAATCCGTGATCTCCTCGACACTCAAAAAGAATCCCATCAAGACCCAGAAGTCAGAAGCCTCATCAACATCATTGTTCTCGCACACTGTTGGACCATATGGAAGACAAGGAACGACTGTATTTTCTCCAACAAAGCCCCTTCCACCCGTTTTGCATTCAAGGAAATCAAAGGCCTCAGTTTTGAATGGATTTCGAATAGATATACCAAACAACAAATTGAGTGGACCAAGTGGTGCTCCTTTACTTTGTAACCTCTCTTTTTTCGTTTTTGTTTTTCGTTCCATGGTTACCTGTAAACTCTTATTCCGCCTAGCGCCTCGCTAGATGCTTATTTTTCTATCTAATATAATATTTTGAATGTTCAAAAAAAAAAACACACTTATTTTAAAATGTTTGGAGGTTAAGCTATATCATGTCTTTGAATTAACCAGAATAATAATTTCCTTTTTAATACTCACACTTATGTTTAGTATAAGTATACTAATATGTTAATACTACTACAGAATAAATAATACTTATAGGCCATCTCCAATGGCAAGGTCAGTATGCTCAAGCATACTGGCCACCTCAGCAACACGTCAGCAAACTGTTCCAGCAAACTGAACCAACATACTGAACTCATTTTACCTCCAACCCAACATACTGAAACTCAGTTTCTCCATGCCACATCATCATCCATATTTAATTAAAAAACACATTATATTAATTAAAAAAACATTATATTAAATTTACAAAACAATATATTAAATATAAAAACACTAATAAATTTAAAAAGAAAAAACTAATACATTAAAAAAGCACCAATACATTATAAAAGACATTAATTTAAAAAACATTCATAAAAATAAAAAAACTAAAAAAACACACTCGTACATTAATAAAAAAAACAATAATTGTAAAAACTAAAGTTCATAATAGCCATCTATGAGTTTTTTGCGGATTCTTTCTTTTTGGGCCTCGATAGCTTCGCGGTCAGCCGTGGATAAGTCGTCGGTTTGCATTCGCAAGAATTCCATATCGTATTTCAATTTTCTTGAACGTTGAACACGACGCATTTCAAGATTAAGTTCTGTGGATTCACGGTTTTGAGCTATGTTGAAATTCGCAACTTGCTCATTGATGCTTTCAAAGAAACTTGACGCCGAACTCGCTGAACCCGCTGAACCCGGCCCAGTCGACGACCCCGTCTTTTGGCTCTTTCCCGGCCTCCCCCCCGGACGTTCACTTCGTACATCGGAGATAAAAGGATCCGACCCCTCCTCGAAATCACCAGCATCAAGATTAACCGGAGTTTCTAGTGTTAGGCCCGTGTTTTTTTTTTGTTTCTTCGCCTGACAACACAAGGGTCGGGATTTAAAAACTTTTCTTTGTCGTTTAAAAATTCCCAACACTGAATATGCGCGAACACATGACCCTGCACTGCTTCGTATTCGGCTAAGGCGGCCTTGAGAAGATCTTCGTCACTAGTCCCGGATTTTCGGCCACCACCACTTTGGATCAACTGTGAAAATGATATGGTTGGTGGAAATGGATTGAAGTAGAAAAATGATATAGTTTTTATGATTGAAGTAGAAAAATGATATAGTTTTTATGATTGAAGTAGAAAAATGATATAGTTTTTATGATTGAAGTAGAAAAATGATATAGTTTTTATGATTGAAGTAGAAAAATGATATAGTTTTTATGATTGAAGTAGAAAAATGATATAGTTTTTATGATTGAAGTAGAAAAATGATATAGTTTTTATGATTGAAGTAGAAAAATGATATAGTTTTTATGATTGAAGTAGAAAAATGATATAGTTTTTATGATTGAAGTAGAAAAATGATATAGTTTTTATGATTGAAGTAGAAAAATGATATAGTTTTTATGATTGAAGTAGAAAAATGATATAGTTTTTATGATTGAAGTAGAAAAATGATATAGTTTTTATGATTGAAGTAGAAAAATGATATAGTTTTTATGATTGAAGTAGAAAAATGATATAGTTTTTATGATTGAAGTAGAAAAATGATATAGTTTTTATGATTGAAGTAGAAAAATGATATAGTTTTTATGATTGAAGTAGAAAAATGATATAGTTTTTATGATTGAAGTAGAAAAATGATATAGTTTTTATGATTGAAGTAGAAAAATGATATAGTTTTTATGATTGAAGTAGAAAAATGATATAGTTTTTATGATTGAAGTAGAAAAATGATATAGTTTTTATGATTGAAGTAGAAAAATGATATAGTTTTTATGATTGAAGTAGAAAAATGATATAGTTTTTATGATTGAAGTAGAAAAATGATATAGTTTTTATGATTGAAGTAGAAAAATGATATAGTTTTTATGATTGAAGTAGAAAAATGATATAGTTTTTATGATTGAAGTAGAAAAATGATATAGTTTTTATGATTGAAGTAGAAAAATGATATAGTTTTTATGTTTTTGATGAAGTAGAACTTTGATGGTTCATGGTATGGATTGAAGTAGAAAAATGATATAGTTTTTATGATTGAAGTAGAAAAATGATATAGTTTTTATGTTTTTGATGAAGTAGAACTTTGATGGTTCATATAGTGATTGCTATGTTGAAATTCGCAACTTGCTCATTGATGCTTTCAAAGAAACTTGACGCCGAACTCGCTGAACCCGCTGAACCCGGCCCAGTCGACGACCCCGTCTTTTGGCTCTTTCCCGGCCTCCCCCCCGGACGTTCACTTCGTACATCGGAGATAAAAGGATCCGACCCCTCCTCGAAATCACCAGCATCAAGATTAACCGGAGTTTCTAGTGTTAGGCCCGTGTTTTTTTTTTGTTTCTTCGCCCGACAACACAAGGGTCGGGATTTAAAAACTTTTCTTTGTCTTTTAAAAATTCCCAACACTGAATATGCGCGAACACATGACCCTGCACTGCTTCGTATTCGGCTAAGGCGGCCTTGAGAAGATCTTCGTCACTAGTCCCGGATTTTCGGCCACCACCACTTTGGATCAACTGTGAATAAATTCCGTTGAATACATTCACTTTATTCCTGATGTACTCCCATTTTGAGGATAAAGAACTCTTTGTTCTACATGTTTGGGGCCACTTGGTGTCGTGAAGATGCAAAATACGATACCAAAAGGTATCCTTATCTTGGTTTGTAGAAATCTTCGGGTCTTCTGACACGGCAATCCAACATTCTGAGAGATGTCGGGCTTCAGTTTCACTCCATGTGAGTTTCTTAGAACCACCCTCTATTTCAGTTATGTTTATTTGTTTTTTTGTTTTTTTACCTTTTTTTGATGTTTTTGATGAAGTAGCAACGGGTTGAGAAGGAGATAGTTCCATTGGTTGTTGAAAGGGTAGGGCGAAAATGATTGGGGTGAAAATGGTTGTGGAAATGGTTGTTGAAATTGTTGTTGGGGCGGAAATGATTGATAATGTATCGGAGGAAATTGTTGAAATTGTTGGGGATAGTATTCTTGATTTCCAATTTGGGGTCGATAACAACCCAAAAATGGATTTGGTGTTCTTGATTGGGGAGTTTCGGGTTCGTCTTCGGATGAACTTTGATATGGTGGAAATGGATTGAAGTAGAAAAATGATATAGTTTTTATGATTGAAGTAGAAAAATGATATAGTTTTTATGTTTTTGATGAAGTAGAACTTTGATGGTTCATATAGTGATTGCTATATAGTGAATGAATGATTGCTATATGACAAACATTGTCACGTAAATGTTATGACCAACAATTATTGAATGTTTTATGACCAACAATTATATAAAAGACACACATTAAAATTAAGACACACATTAAAATTAAAAACATACATAAAAGTTTAAAACAAACATGCTAATCCATATTTTGTTGACGTCGGTTCCAAACGTAGTCGGTAAGATCGGCTCGAAGATTATGATGGTTTTCCCTTTGACGTAGTCGTTGGGTATTTTCAAGACGAGTCTGACGAAGTTCTTCAAATGTTCGACCTTGCAGGTTTGTAGGTTGCGTATAATATGGCAGTGAGGAAGATATTGCGTACCCATTTTCTTCAACAATCATATTATGTAATATGATGCAAGTGTACATAATACGCGTAAGCTTGTCAACGCTCCAAGCTCGTCCTGGGTTTTCGATAATTTGCCATCTACCCTGTAGCACACCAAACGCTCGTTCAACATCTTTGCGAGCACTTTCTTGGACCTTTTTGAAATATATTCTTTTTTCGTCCATTGGTGCCGAATAACTTTTGACAAAAGTGGACCACTCCGGGTATATCCCGTCGGCGAGATAGTAACCATGCTCGTAATGGTGGTTGTTCACTTCAAATGCACTCGGCGGTGCACTGCCCGTCAGTAGGTCGTTCAACAATGGAGATCGTTGAAGGACGTTGAGGTCGTTGTTCGACCCTGCAATGCCAAAGAAAGAATGCCAGATCCAAAGATCATACGAGGCAACAGCTTCGAGCATAATTGTTGGATGACCGTGATCCCCTCTTGTGTATTGTCCTCTCCACGCTGTTGGACATCTTCGCCAGGCCCAATGCATACAATCAATGCTTCCTAGCATTCCCGGCAACCCATGAATTTGATGATGGGCTGTTTGCAACCTTTGTATGTCAACTGTTGTGGGACGCCTCAAGTATACGTTCCTAAAAAGTTGGCATACACACTTACAAAAATTAT
>CM067170.1:126464619-126509619 GCA_034093135.1 Erigeron breviscapus | reverse complement strand
CACATCACTAAGATGACTTTGAAAGTAGGGGTGTCTCACGATTTTCCGCTCTCTAGTACAGGGATTGAGTACACAAAGTTTAGGGCCGGCATTAAATATGCATACAAGGCCATTGGAAGAACCAACCAGATTATTATACCCATCATTCCCTATATTGATCCTCGTACGTTTATTATTATTATTATTATTATTATATTATTATTATTATTATTATTATTATTATTATTATTATTATTATTATTATGTTTTAGATGGGAGTTAACAAAACCAGAACTAGAGATGACAGAAAACCATGACTTACAAACTCTTGCACTATAATATCCTTTCACACCAATCTTAAGAATATCTTCTCGAGGATATCATCAGGGACAACCTCTGCCATCGAAATAAGCAAAAGAGATGAATTTGGTGATCAGGTAATTGGTTTTTATGTTACGGTTTCTATATATATATGATAACTCTGCAGGCCTTTTATAGGACACTGCGGCCCAACTTTTAGTGGCCCATAAAACTATGAGTTTTAACACTTGCAGCTCAGCTATACAGCCCATCAGTTAGGCCTACGAAAAGAGTAGTCGTTGGATCTTTTGTAACGGCCCAATAGGGAAATAGTTTATCCGATAAAAGACATACCACATAATTTGATTAATTTTTATCACAATATACAAAAGTTATGATAAGCAGGCTTAAAGATAATGTGAGGGATCAAATTGAGGATGTGATAACGTGCAAGTTTTGATTAGATTAAAGTTCTAGATGTGTACTGCATATACTGGAATGGGTAATGCTTGATGGAGTGGGATAAAGAGGGGCAGAAGTGTATATCTTGATGGAGTTCTGCTTCAATTGTTAACGGAATGCTGGTGATATGAAGACTGGGCAGTGGACTTAAAAGGCCATTGGTGATGCTGAAAAGATCCTAGCATATAGAATGTTTTACATTAGCGGAAGCTCATACTTATGATCAACATGTATATTGAATTTAGCAAAGATATATGAATTTTTTGATTTGTCGCAAGTGTCTGGTCAATAATTACAGTATTTCTTAGTAATGAATATAAGAATTGGGAAATAGGATCATGTGCTCAGCGTTAAAGGTGGCAAGATGGGTAGGGCAACAGTTTGAGTTTAAATGGATCAAAATAGACTGGGTTGCTTAAGGTTGACCCACAAACTATGTTTTGTCCCCTAAATTAATAACTAATGAAGTTTACTTTACATTCGATGTGTGCTATGTGCATCAAAAATAGACTCTTTTCGACTTTCAACCCGTTCCCCTTTAAGATAAAACATAACTTGTATCGACCCATTTATATGTAAATGACTTGAAACTACCACTGCTACTCAACATCATACATTATAAATAGTTTTTGATAGCATGTTTCAGCTAAAAATGACAATTTGTCATCAAAGGATGTAGAAATTCTTCATGGGTTATGCATGCTGTAGCACTGTATGTTTCCCTCTTTGCTGGTTTATGGACATGAAAATCAATAACTACCAGGGAGTATTTGGCAATAACATGTGCATGTCATGACACATATGGTAACAGTATAGATACCGCATGATGAGGAGATCTTAAAGTTCTCACTATAACTGGTATAATTTGTTGGGATTTTTGGGTTTTTATCAAAGTAATATTATCCTTATAATATTAAAACGCAGCGGAAAATTGAACCATTTCAATATGTTGGTATAGTTAAATTCAAAGTTTAACTTATAAAATAAAACCCAAACAATAAGGATCCATGTATATGAATAGCATACATACAAAACAACAACCATAGGGTGTTTTAGAAGACTACCTTCTTCCAAGCTTATGAGAAGGTGGAAATGAAGGAGTTGATGAACTTGAAGCGGCAAGTCTTCAACCTAGAAGAACCTCAAGCTAGTATACCCCAAGCTTCCAACAAACACCCAAACTATGCTAGGATTTAATCTTGAAAAACCCTTCCCTTTAATCCTCCTTGATGCCGAAATTACCAAGAGAAAAAGAAGAGTGTTTTGCTCTTGAGAAGTTGAGAGAATTCTTACTCAATGCATGTGTGTGGTGATACACTCTATGTTGTATCTTATGTTGAGTGTATTCTCTCTTATTCAACATGCAAGACTCCAAGTGTCTTATGTTGAACAACACATCATATGCACATGGGGAGGAGGGGGCCGGCCCCTAGGTCCATCACATGGACAAATTCCACCAATTTTATAAACTTGTATTTTATATAAAACATTTTATATAAAAGTCTTGTAACTTGTTACATACCTTATGTAACATGTTATATATTATACACAACACATATAAATGTTTATTTTACCAAATAAACATATTCACATTTCTCTCAAAATAAATCATCCATATAATTTATTTACATAGCTCAAGTGCAAGTATTTAGAAAACCACTTTCTAAATGTTTCAAGTATTGATATTTATTTAAAGATCATATCATATAAATAAATATCATAAGTGTTTGTCTAGCTTGTTATTGGGTATGACCCGACTTGGATCATCACGTACTAGCCACGTCAATTTAATATGTGTCTTGGGCAGACGAATTCCAACAATCTCCCACTTGCACAAGATTCATAGAAGATTGACGCAAGTAGCAAATACCGCCTAACAACGGTTTGCTACCCCTAATACGTATGACGAAGTGCCATTCAATAACATCATCCTCTTCAAGTCCCTTACTTGAAATGATTTAGGTGAATCGATCATTTATCCTTTTGTCACAGATGTCATGTTAAATCCTAGAGACACAGAGTGATCATTCTCTATTAATTTAACTTTGTAGCAGGCCTTAGACATCTTACTCTCAACGAATAAGAGGGACAAATTCCATTTCGACTACATACGTCTTTCACAATCACCTTATACCATACCTGAGCTTAGTCTTATGTACTGCCATGTTTCAGAACAGCGAAGAGCTAAGTCAAAGTATAATATTCAGTGAATATCAAGACCCAATATGTATCTCAGGTCTGAGGATACAATGATATTCGCCTTTTAACTCAAGATTACTTATGATCAATCACAGAGATTCCATGTAGTAATGCTTGATTGCAGGTCAGTCCAATATTTGTATCCCACAAATATCTATGAACCTTGGTAGCAACACTTTGCTCTATATTCAAATCCTTTTGAATATCTACCAATCCAAGTTCATAATAATCTTACATTCAAATTTGTTCCCACAAATATGATCGACTACGGACATTTAGAATAATTAACTTATTCATGGATTTAAACATGCAAAAATGGAACATAACACAATTTAAATGCAAAATACCAATATTCATATAAATAGTGTTAATAAATACAAGTGTTCCGATATCCAAATACATAAAATAGATCAAATCCAATCACTAGAATATCGAAGTCCCATGGCACAAGTATGACTCTCATGCTTAGGCCTTTCAAGGAGCTTCGTGAGTGGGTCCGCAACATTTTGATCGGTGTGAACTTTGTGAATACATATCTTTCCCTTTTCAACTTCATCCCTT
Source organism: Erigeron breviscapus (assembly GCA_034093135.1). Taxonomy (NCBI): domain Eukaryota; kingdom Viridiplantae; phylum Streptophyta; class Magnoliopsida; order Asterales; family Asteraceae; genus Erigeron; species Erigeron breviscapus. The sequence continues at coordinate 126,506,118 of CM067170.1, read as the reverse complement.
ATGTAGTTGAATCTCCGCTCAATGTGCCTAGTCTTTTGATGTGCACGAGGTTCCTTGATTTGAGCAATCGCACCCTCGTTATCACAAAGAATTTCTAGGGGTTCTTGAATGGAAGGAACAACCCCTAGATCGGCAATGAATTTCTTCAACCATGCAGCTTCTTGTGCTGCTAAAGAAGCGGCGATGTATTCAGACTCTGTAGTGGACAATGCAACCACATCTTGCTTTGAGCTTTTCCAAGAAACAGCTCCTCCATTTAGAATGAAGATATACCCCGATTGTGATCGAGAATCATCTCGATCAGTTTGGAAACTCGCATCCGTGTAACCCTTTACAACGAGTTCCTCCTCACCAGATCCATCTATTAAGAACATATCTTTAGTGTTTCTAAGATATTTCAATATATATTTGACAGCCATCCAATGACTATCTCCTGGATTTTGCTGGTATCTACTTGTCATGCTTAAAGCGCATGACACGTCCGGTCTCGTGCATATCATAGCATACATGATGGATCCTATAGCAGATGCATATGGGATTCCACTCATTCTCTCTTGCTCAACTTTTGAGCTGGGAGATTGAGAAGTACTCAATATAGTTCCTCTTTGAATAGGCACCAAACCCTTTTTGGAGTTTTCCATCTTGAACCTTTTCAAGATCTTGTCTATGTATGCACTTTGATTCAAACCTATTAAGCGCCTTGATCTATCCCTATAGATCCTTATTCCCAAAATATAGGCGGCTTCACCAAGATCCTTAATGGAAAAGCAACTTCCAAGCCAGGCTTTTACACCTTCCAAGGTTGGAATGTCATTTCCAAATAGTAGAATGTCATCGACATATAATACTAGAAAAGTAATGATGCTCCCACTAGCCTTCTTATACACACAAGCCTCATCAGCGTTTTTGATGAAGCCAAATTTCTTGACTTCTTCATCAAAACGACGATTCCAGCTTCTTGATGCTTGTTTCAACCCATAGATTGATTTCTTTAACTTGCATACTTTATTAGGATGTTTTGGATCGACAAAACCTTCAGGCTGATCCATATAGACATCTTCCTCAAGATATCCATTTAGAAAGCGGTTTTGACATCCATTTGCCATATCTCATAGTCATAATGTGCGGCTATGGCAAATAATATCCTAATAGACTTTAGCATTGCCACAGGCGAAAAAGTTTCATCATAATCGACCCCTCGAGTTTGAGTGAAACCTTTTGCTACAAGTCTAGCTTTATAAGTACTCAAGTTTCCATGCATATCGTGTTTCAATTTGAACACCCACTTACTTCCAACTACTTTGGAATTAGGAGGTTCAACAACCAATTCCCAAACTTGGTTGTCATACATGGATTGCATCTCAGCGTTCATGGCCTCTAGCCATTTGTCCGAATCTGATTTGGACATAGCATCATGGTAGGTGGTAGGTTCATCAGAACTACCATGTAGCATTCATCCACGAGAAATCCATATCTCTCAGGTGGATAAGTAGCTCTACCAGATCTACGAACGTTTTGTGTGTCTTGATCAACCCTTTGATCATCTTCAACATCCTTTTGTTGAATGCTAGTGTCACCCAAGTGTGTATCTGTCAGTGGTTCTTGATCTTCTTCAAGTTCCACTGTTCTGGAACTAGTTCCTTCCATAAGGAATTTAGTTTCCAAGAACTCAGCCTTTCGAGCAACAAATACATTTTGCTCATTAAGATTGTAGAAATAATATCCCAAATCATCTTTGGGATATCCTACAAAGATACACTTAGTGGATCGGGGCTCTAATTTGTTTGAGGCATCATGTCTTACATAAGCCTCACAACCCCATACCTTTAAATATGATAAAGATGGAACTCTTCCATGCCATATTTCAAAAGGTGTTTTCTCCACTTTCTTGGTGGGAGCCATATTTAAAATTCGGGCAGCAGAGATTATGGCATATCCCCAAAATGATAGAGGTAGTGAGCTTTTACTCATCATGGAACGAATCATATCTAATAGAGTTCGATTCCTCCTTTCAGACACACCATTATGTTGTGGTGTTCCAGGTGGAGTTAGTTGTGAGACAATCCCACAACTTCTAAGATGATCTTGAAAAGCATCACTTAGGTATTCACCTCCTCTATCAGAACGAAGAATTTTTATTGTCTTACTGAGTTGGTTTTCCACTTCATTCTTGAAAATTTTGAACATTTCAAAAGCTTCACTCTTATGTTTTAATAAGTATACATAACCGTAACGACTATAGTCATCGGTGAATGTAATGAAGTATCTTTCACCATTCCTAGTCATTGGCTTAAAAGACCACATACATCCGAATGTATGATACCTAATAAATCTTTTGCCCTTTCATTAGTGCCTTTGAAAGGTGCTTTAGTCATCTTGCCTTGTAAACAAGATTCACATACATTAAATGAATCATTTGATTTCGTTTTCAAAAGACCATTCTTTTGAAGTGTTAGTATGCGATTCTTATTTATATGGCCAAGACGACAATGCCAAATATAGGTTTCACTTAAATCTAATTTAAGTTTCTTGGTGGTAGCTTGGTACATTGAGTTATCATATGTTTGGTTTTCATGAACTAATTCATAAATACCATTTAAAGGCATAGCTTTAAAATAAAATACATCATTCAAAGAAACATGGATATCATTGTTAACAAAATTAAAATCATATCCAACATGTCTTAAACGGGAAACAAAAATAATACTCCTAGTCAAACTAGGTGCATACAAAACATTGTTCAATACAATTTCCAAACCATTTGGAAGTTTCAAAAGATAGTCTCCTTGGGCTTCTACATGCACCAATGCACCATTGCCCATAAAGAGACTAATGTCTCCCTTCTTGATGTGCTTCTTTCTTATGAACCCCTGTAACATATTACAAATATGAGTTCCACATCCGGTATCCAATACCCATATGTAAGAAAAAACAGTATTAAGCTCAATATATATCATAAATATTGTACCTGAGGTTTGCCCTGCATCCCTCTTAGCTTTTAACTCTTTGAGATAGGTTGGACAATTACGTTTCCAATGTCCTACCTCCCCACACTCAAAGCATGGGTCATTGACAGCAACCTTTTGCTTCTTCGCTTTTTGGGTATCCATTTTTCCCTTTCCTTTGCCTTTAAAATTCCCTTTGTGGTTACCCTTTCCCTTAGCAACATTTGCCTTGGGTCCGGAGTAAGCCCTTTTCTTTCCGCCTTCATTGATCATGAGAACGGGTTGAACTTTTCCTCCCATACTAGCCTCGGCCGTTTTGAGCATCCTATGAAGCTCGGAAACGGTCTTGTCCCATCCATTCATGTTATAATTTAACACGAAAGTTTCAAATCTCTTAGATAATGAGTTAAGGATCATATCCGTAGCTAACTCATTTGAGACGGGACAATTAAGCCTTTCGAGGCGATCAATGTAGCTTTTCATTTTAAGAACATATGTTGAGACGGGTTGTGAATCATCCATGCGACATGCATGAAGCGCTCGAACCGTTTCGAAGCGTTCAACCCTCGCCTTTTGTTGGAACATTTCCTTGAGTTGGGTAATCATGTCGTATGCCCCATGGTGCTCGAACTCCTTTTGGAGTTCGGGAGTCATACTCGCTAGCATTATGCAACTAACTTGCACGGAGTCCTCGACATATTTAGCCCAATCATTATAGGCTTCAACATCAGTTTCTTCGGGCTCATCAGGAATAGGATCATCTAACACATAGGATTTCTTTTCGTGCCTAAGAACAATTCTTAAGTTACGAAACCAATCCACAAAGTTGTTTTGGTTTAGACGATCCTTTTCAAGGATGGATCTTAGTGAAAAGTTATGGACGTTTGGGTTGGGGTTAATTGCATTGTTAGCGGCCATCTACAAGATTAACAAAGTTCTTTATTAGTATTTTCGATATCAAATATAAATTTTAATTGTTAATACCCTTTTATGTCCCATGGACAATTAATAATTAAAACCTAGAATCCAACGTTACATTTAAATGATGGTTAGGTGACCTTTATCCCATGATCTAAATTAACAAGGTAGTCAACGTTTGACAATTGCAACACTTTGCAATTTCTAGTGGTATGGGACCGGTTTAATATCTTATATTAAGTTGGCATGTTTAATCCCATCAACGCCTTTGGTTACCATGCTTCGGTGACCCTAATCACATGGCTTCCAAATCAAGTTGTCCTACTTATACACACATGTAAATTTATCTTATACTAGTGGTTAGGTGACCTTTATCCCATAAGTACAATAAATTTACCTTAACTTATAAGTTCCCTCAAAGTAGTTAGGTGACCTTTATCCTACAAAGAGTTCCCAAATAATTAAGTGTTGTATAAAATGATGGCGTTTAACTTGTTTTTAAAGGGTCGTTTGAGTTTTTATATTCTAGTTAAAAACTATGTACCATAATGAATTTTGAAATCCAAATTTCAAGGTTCTTTTATAAAATCCATTTTTATAATTGTGACCATTAACTTTTAATAAAACCCATTTTATTTTACCAAGTCAATGTCAATATTAAAACCAATTTTAATCTTTATGTGTGTCTTTTGTTGGTTTTTAAGCATCCACATGACAAAATAATAAACAACCAAACAAACATGACAAACATAATAATAAGTGCACAACATTAGCCAACTATTTTGACCACACTTGTTAGCCGAAACAAGTGGGTCAAAAGGTCTCAACCTAAGGGACAAAGTAACACAAAATATTGTGTTAGTTGAGCTCCCACTTGATCTTGCATCCAAATGCTTCAAGTAACCTTTTGTGATGTGATTTGTACAATTTTCTTCATTTTGATAACCCACTGCGCCGCAGTGGGTCTAATACACTCCCACTGCGCCGCAGTGGGAACTCACTGTCTTCGGCTGCATTATCCCCCACTGCGCCGCAGTGGGTTTGACATACTCCCACTGCGCCGCAGTGGGAACTCACTGTCCTCGGCTGCATAACCCCACTGCGCCGCAGTGGGTTTGACATATTCCCACTGCGCCGCAGTGGGAACTCACTGGTCTCTTCATTTGGCCTCCAACTTCTGCCCCAAACCTTTTGATGCTTCTTCTTGGAGATTACATTTACAAGAAAAAAAATGCAACTAATCTACTTATTACATACCAAATGAAATAAATAGATTACATAACCAAATGAATGAAGAAAATCCTATTTAACTATTACAACCATTGAATAATTAAATAAATATAAACACATCCACACATCACAAACATTCACAAGGTCTCTTGGCTAAGTTGTGACACTAAAATACACAAGAAAAAGGAACCTCCTTTTTGTGTATTAGTTTCGGCCATTGCCAAAATGGCCAAAACATTGGATTTTGTCCAAACAAAATATCAACTTTTGATGTATGTATCCATATAACCGGCTCTAGATGCCATTGTTGGGATTTTTGGGTTTTTATCAAAGTAATATTATCCTTATAATATTAAAACGCAGCGGAAAATTGAACCATTTCAATATGTTGGTATAGTTAAATTCAAAGTTTAACTTATAAAATAAAACCCAAACAATAAGGATCCATGTATATGAATAGCATACATACAAAACAACAACCATAGGGTGTTTTAGAAGACTACCTTCTTCCAAGCTTATGAGAAGGTGGAAATGAAGGAGTTGATGAACTTGAAGCGGCAAGTCTTCAACCTAGAAGAACCTCAAGCTAGTATACCCCAAGCTTCCAACAAACACCCAAACTATGCTAGGATTTAATCTTGAAAAACCCTTCCCTTTAATCCTCCTTGATGCCGAAATTACCAAGAGAAAAAGAAGAGTGTTTTGCTCTTGAGAAGTTGAGAGAATTCTTACTCAATGCATGTGTGTGGTGATACACTCTATGTTGTATCTTATGTTGAGTGTATTCTCTCTTATTCAACATGCAAGACTCCAAGTGTCTTATGTTGAACAACACATCATATGCACATGGGGAGGAGGGGGCCGGCCCCTAGGTCCATCACATGGACAAATTCCACCAATTTTATAAACTTGTATTTTATATAAAACATTTTATATAAAAGTCTTGTAACTTGTTACATACCTTATGTAACATGTTATATATTATACACAACACATATAAATGTTTATTTTACCAAATAAACATATTCACATTTCTCTCAAAATAAATCATCCATATAATTTATTTACATAGCTCAAGTGCAAGTATTTAGAAAACCACTTTCTAAATGTTTCAAGTATTGATATTTATTTAAAGATCATATCATATAAATAAATATCATAAGTGTTTGTCTAGCTTGTTATTGGGTATGACCCGACTTGGATCATCACGTACTAGCCACGTCAATTTAATATGTGTCTTGGGCAGACGAATTCCAACATAATTTGTATCGATATGACAAAAGTTGTACATACTCATTATTCTTCCTAGCTTTGTTCAAAATGTAGTGATTTTTTACTGCTCTTTCTTCCAATGCTCTTTCTTCCAATTTATATGTTTATTGGTGGATGGAACTGTAAGATAATTCTTAAAGTGTAACACCCCTACAAGGCGGAATCACGAGGGTTACATACTAAGCACAGCACGACATGAAAATTAAGTAGAGATAAGTCTAAATGCATTAAAAGGATTGGAAATCCATACAATTCAATCAATTAAAATCCCGAGATCATACAAAAATGCATAAGGAGCACGACTATCAAACGTTTACAAAAGAGAGTACAAAAGATGGCATATGATCCTAAGCATAACCCATAAACGGGGACAATGAATCACGGATCCACGATAAAGTCCAAGTCCAATCCTAGCATGCAAACAATCAATCATCATCCAATACGTCTTTGGTTAACTTGATCACCTGAAAAGTGTACTAAAACGTGTCAACATAAAGTTGGTGAGTTCGTAGGTTTAAGTAATAAAAATCAAGTGTCGGGATATCAACCGTTAACGACACACGAGGATTAGAATACCTAATCACGTTCACACAAATCAACACAAGTCAACGTTTACGTTTAATAATAGTTATAACGGCACGACTTACATAATAAATAATGTGCGATAACCGGCACGACTTACATGATGAACAATGCGCGAAATACGTTTCTGGCACGACTTACATAATAAATAATGCGCGATAAACCGGCACGACTTACATGATGAACAATGCGCGAAATACGTTTCTGGCACGACTTACATAATAAATAATGCGCAATCATAAACACATACAATCACGTGAACAAGCAAAATAAGTAAGCATTCAACATCTCGTTCCATATCATAACAAAGCGAATCAACTGACAACCGTTTAATAACGAGTACACTTTCCACCCCAAATAATATAAACGTAGGGGCTACGAGACTCACCTTTGCCTTGTATCGTCAAGTTATAATTAATTGTAAGTATTCGACGAGTTACAATTGTCCCGAATCCTTCAACGATCACGACCTATCATTATACGTATACGACAAGTTTATTAATATTAATACGTTTCTCATTTCATTATATATATATATATATATATATATATATATTCATTAAAGTTTATGTTCATACATAAATATATATCTATATATGTATATAACATATATACATGCATATATACATACATATATATATATATATATTTATTCAAGTTTTGCTTGACACGAAAAGGGTTTAAGGTTTCCCCGACTTCGAACCACGATTTAGACTTCATTAAACACTCAGGAAGGACAAGGGAGGATTGAAAATGGAAGCTTGGACGATTTGAGTATTAAAAATCCGAAAACCAAAAATCTGGGAAAAAGGATGAACCACACCACCGTAAGTTACGGTGGTGGTGGCCGTAAGCTACGGTGGGAAAAGTTGGCCAGGCGTAAAGTACGGTACAAGGCAGCGTAGGGTACGGTAGAACAGTCTCAGCAGGCGTAAGATACGGTCCATTTCACCGTAAGTTACGGTGCTCTCCAAAAGGGTATTTTGGCGTCTGGTTTCATCAAATCAAGCGTAAACAGAGGTTTTATGGCGTAAGGCAAAAATGAGAGTTGCAGGGCGGCGTAACCTACGCCCCCAAGGGCGTAATTTACGCTGCACAGAGAGCAGGGACGATTTGGGCAATTTTCTTGAAGAACAAGAGTTGACTTTTAAGTCAAACTCGACCAAAAGCCTAAAAACCCTAATTTCGAGCAGAGATCGATTGGGCTTGGTTCCAAGGCTTAATTTGCAGTATGTTAAGCATATTGAAGTAATTAAACTCGACCCATCTAACAATCTTGCTTTATAATATAATTTTTGTGTCAAAAATCGATTTTTGACCCATTTGCTAAAATAAAAACCCTAATTTCATTTTAATTCGGTTTTAAATCCGATTTTGATCCAAGAATCGTTTAGGTTAGGTTTGTAACATGGTTAAAAACATATTTCATTCAAAGACCCGATCCAAAACTCCATATCATTCCAAATTCGGTTTTTTACCCATTTCTACATTTCAAAACCCTAATTTTGACCCATAAGCATTTTGACTTGGAAAATGACTCAAATATGTTTAGGCTTAGTATAAAACATTGCTATAAACATGAAATAATGAATTTGAGACAAATTTAACTTACCAAAACCTTCCAACAAGCTTTGAATATGAATTTAACCCGAAAATGGAGATTTCTTGAAGTCAAAGCTTCCAACTTTTGATATGATGATTAAATGATGATAATGATGATGATTCTAGTATTAATTTAGCTTGAACACAATAAATGAAGAGAAGAATTTAGAGAGAGAGTGAAAGTGTTTCTTGCAATGAATGTGGTAAGAGAGAAAAGAGAAGAAAAGAGAAATGATTAAATAAGGAAAAAGGAAGGGTGGGATTGGGTGGTTTAGGACGGAGTTGGGTCAAGGGTGGGTCATAGGTCATGGGTCGACCCATGGATCACCCGAATACATTTGTAGTTATCATATAAATCGTTTCACGTTCTAACCCGATCAATACGTTCACGTAGTCTCGTTTAGCATAAAAGCACGTCTTTAATTCATATTTAAATAAATGAATTATTTAAATCATTTAGAATAATAAATCATTTAGCACGTTCGAGTCAACGGGTCAAGAATCAATTAAGCCACAAAATCATGGAATTAAGTCAAAATTAATCAAGTCAAAAATCACGAATGTTACATAAAGTCTCATTATCATCATCAACTTTAATATAAGGTTGAAGTAATTAAGAAGGATGGAAATATGTGAAATCTCGCTAAGATTTAAAATTCAGCAATCGAAAATTCTCAAGTAAATGCATAAACAATTGGCTCAACTAACTAAGAACAATGATCAATATGCAGATATGATGACTAAGTTTAGAAGATCATCTGCTACAAAAGAAAACATATTTTAAAGGAGAAGATTTGATGCATTATGCATGCTTAGTGAGATCAATAATACTAACACAAACTTACCTTTGGGATCAATATATTTTAGAAGAAAAAAGCATCATAATCCATAAACGTTGACACCAAATCAGAAAGTAGCAGGACGTAATTAACTTCTTGTCTATAGTAAGAGTCTTTTGTTAACATGGGGAGATACAAGGCTCTGCACAAATACTGGGGCACCAATAGATATTTGAGCCTCAGACAAAGGCAATGTACGATAGAAGAAGGTCTTGGTTCGATAGTAAGACTTCAGTTGTAATACTTTTAAGCTGTGTGCAATAATATCCTTATCCCATCGGGGAAGATGCGATATCAATTCCCAAGACTGTGCATCATTGTAGTTTTTCATAACCCATTTGGGATGGTCACGTATGTAATCATGAAATATGCATAAACATTCTTCAATAATCCCCAGCCGGGGACTCTCACATTTGTGATCAGCTGGAGTGGGAATTTCTTTGAATTCCTCTGTGGATAAATGAAAAGAAAGTATGTATAGTACTGTATTCCTCTTTTGATCAGCCATAAGCCAGTGAAGTGCCCCGTTGCATAAGATACCAGCAGAGTTATAAGGAACAGTAAAGTCGACGTTTCTAACAACTTTCCAAACATTTGATTTCAATGATAACAAATAAAAACATCTCAAATTACAACTGCTCAGAATAACCTTGTAATCATCCGAGAATGGATCATAACCAAAACCATTAACATGTGGCATCCTATATCTATCAAGAGGAAAGCCCAGGTTTTCCAGGGATTTCAGCTCTTTAGTACAGGGATTGAGTACACAAAGTTTATAGTCGGAAGTAGACATGCATACAAGGCCATTGCAAGAACCAACCAGATGACGTCTCCATGATGATTGGATGATTGGATTACGTCCAATAATAGTAGTATTATCTTTCCAAAAATCGCCTTTCATAATGATCCTCCCAACGGTATTATTATTATGTTTGATATGGGAGTTAACAAAAGCAGAACAGGAGATAGATCTGGAGATGAAAGAATACCATGACTTACAAACGCTCTTGCATTGGAAAATATCCTTCACGGCCAATCTTACGAGTATCTGCTCCAGGATATCATCAAACACGACATCTTCCATCGAAACCCGAGCTTATTAATATTATTGGTTTATTATTATTCCGAATAAATACAAGCAAACAAGATGGATTTTGTGATCGAAAAGAATTTTATTTTCTTAATTTCTCTTCCGACGACTTAATTGGTGATCAGGTGATTGGTTTTTATGTTTAACGGTTTCTATATATATATGAATATATGATAACTCTGCAGGCTTTTTATAGGACACTTGGGCCTCAAACTTTTAGTGGCCCATAATATTTAATAAGAATATTTTATAACATTTAAGCAAAGTTATACAGCCCATGAGTTTGGCCCACTAAAAAGAGTATCCGTTGGATCTTTTGTAACGGCGCGAACTCGATCAAGCCCAACCCATATTTGTGTCTTTTCCATTCCCGTTGGTGGTCGCAGCCTTTTAACAATGGGAATTGAGGTCTGTTTAAATTGATGTTGTTCAAAACCAGCAAAAGCAAGATACGGCATTATCTCAATGCATTATATGTCAGCCCATCCGTTGCCATCCCTCACTACCCACCTCTTTTTTCCACTCCGGTTAAGCAATCTAAAACGTAACTTTTATTAAGATGTTCCAATAACACACTTGCTTCTAACTTTTTAGTAGGAGGTAAACAAGCTTACATGGGGCTTTTATGTCTTCGAATTTGATTTGTAAGTGAGATTTTAGTTTTGAAGTCTATGTGAAGATTTTATTCCATCTGATTGTTGTTGTATATGAATATGAATGCTAAAATATGTCTTTTTCTTGAAATGACCGAGTTGGTTAAACTGAGTGACCGGGTACAGTGGTTTAAAGAACCTGGTAACTAATGAAGTTTATTTTGCATTCGATATGTGCATCAAAAATAGACTTTTTTCTGACTTTCAACCCGTTCCCCTTGATAAAATATATTTCCATCGACCCATTTATATGTAAATGTAACACCCGCCACTTTGACCGGTCAACGCTAGTGAACTCGTAAAACGGAAATTAGTCAAATTGAAGTAAATAAACTTTTGTAAAGAAAAGATAGGCATGTGAATAGTCATTAGGAGCGTAATTTCAAAATATGTTTGATTGTGTCAACGAAATATTTGAACGAGTCTCGAGTCAAAAGTTTTAAGTAAATGAATCATTTTCAGAAGAAGCCGGAAGTGGATGCGAGAGCGTTAGTGGGGAACAAAACCCCCCCTCCCTCCTTTCTTCCCCTCATTTGTCACACTCTCTTATCTCTCTACTCATTCTTTCTCTCTCCCTTCTCTCTATAATCCAAGAACATCATCATCATCATCATATTCCTCTTTTCTTCTTCAAATTTAGGGTTTATCACCTAATGGGCTAGAAAATCATCAATGATTTTGTATAATAATAATCCTAGATCATGTTCTTCATCCATCTTTGCAAGGATTCAAGTGTGTATCCTACTCATGGTCTCAAAATCTGATCTTAACATCAAGGAGACTTTTGGTTGTGATTTCACTCTCAAAATGTTGGTTTTATGTTGTAGTGTGTCTTTAATTACTAGAACTCGAGTTATAATGGTTAAATCCTTGATTTGATTTGGGTTTAGTTTGGTTTAGGGTTTCAAAAGAGGTCTTGAGAATTTTGGAAAGTGGGTTTTGGTTTAAAGTTGATATTTATGCTTGTTTATACTAGTAAGAAGTTGTGTTAAGGTTTGGAGCTTTGATTTTGACGTTTGGTTGGTCGATTTGAGGTTAAAAACCCGTTTATAGTGATTCCTGATGCCTCTTGCGTCGTGAGTGGAAACCATCACGACGTGAGGCTTGTGAAAAGTCGGAAAAACATGCTCAAAAGAAAATTTCGCGCCGTGAGAGCCACTTCTCGCGCCGCGAGACACTGCAGATAGGTCATTTTCAAACGTCCATAACTTTTAAACCGTAAGTCCGTTTTCGATGATTCAAGTGGCCGCGGAAGCGTAAATGAGTCTAATTTCCAATGGTATATTCCTCTGAGTCCAAAACATATTTTGAACAAATAGAAAGTTTTGATAAAGGAACAGTGGTCAAGTCTCGGTGAGTCATTGTGAAACAAAACGTAACGATTCCACTCTGGTTGGATCAAAACCTTATAAAATGGACATAATAAAGAATCATTAGTAAGATTAGGTCAATATTAATGAGACCTTACCTCTTGAGATGCTTTAGGATTAACGTGATACGTGTATGATAGGTTTCAGCTATCGTGGACGTCGGTTCTACTTCCTTTCATCTTGGGGTTGTTATTGCTCGTCACAGGTGAGTTCCGTAGTTCCCTACTCAATATAGATTCGGGATGGAAAGTGTACATATTTTGTGTGTTGACATTGCCTGATTTTGCAATTATATGTTGATATGATCCCACATCGGATTGATGCGAACCCATCCCATAATAGGCTCGTATCATGCCATAACCTAGGTGTACAACTCACTCCCAAAAGCTAGCTCAAAGGAGGAGGGGACACCTTGACTTATAAACCACCAACCAATCCCATACTTGGCCGATGTGGGATCATATCATATGTTTGCCTTGATTGATGACGTGATTTGATTGTGCATACGCTTGATTGTCTTGATTGATGACATTATTTGATTGTGCATATGTTTGATTGTCTTGATTGATGATGTTGTTTGACTGTGCATACGTATGATCGTCTTGATTGATGACATTATTTGATTGTGCATACGTTGATTGTCTTGATTGATGACATTATTTGATTGTGCATACGTTTGATTGTCTTGATTGATGACATTATTTGATTGTGCATACGTTTGATTGTCTTGATTGATGACATTATTTGATTGTGCATACGTTTGATTGTCATGATTGATGACGTGGTTTGATTGTGCATACGCTTGATTGTCTTGATTGATGACATTATTTGATTGTGCATACGTTTGATTGTCTTGATTGATGACGTGGTTTGATTGTGCATACGCTTGATTGTCTTGATTGATGACATTATTTGATTGTGCATATGTTTGATTGTCTTGATTGATGATGTTGTTTGACTGCGCATACGTATGATCGTCTCGGTTGATGATATTGTTTAATTGATGGATTGTGCATCTGTTCTTAGATATGAATTGTGGATGAACTTGGTAATGCATACATGGTGAACGGTAATGCCATCGAAGTGTTATGGACGTGGTGGGAAGGCTGCGGGTGACCCTATATATAAGCATATATGACTCCTCGAACGTAATATTGTTCTGAAGTGTATGTACATGATGAATGGTTGATTTGATGGACAATGATGGACATGGTAGACATAACGACAAATAAACGGGTACTATAAGTACTTGATGACATTATACGGGTACTATGACTATTTGATGACATTATACGGATACTATAAGTACTTGATGACATTATACGGGTACTATAAGTACTTGATGACATTATACGGGTACTATACGTACTTGATGACATTTAGATACATGAGAACATTTGGAGGACATTGATGGGCATGTTTGACATTATAGAACTTGCACGATACCTGTTGATATCTTTATTACTTGTTCTTGGTTATTATGCGTATTCTAACTACCTTGAGTAGTTCATTATGTGAATTCATGTGTGATGGACATTGATGGACATGGTTGACATGGTGACATTATTGAGCTTGTACGATACTTTTGTTATCGTCATTATTTGTTCTTGTTTATTACATGTATTCTAACTATCTTCTGTAGTTCATTACGTGATTACATGTGTGATAAGGTTGTGCTATAAGCAAACCTCTATTGCATGCGTTGTGCCTTTTAAGGGCTTATTGTAAGTGTCTTACTTGCCCTTTTTATCCTTAATCATATTGTGGATGGCTTGACATTAGATACTTGTCGTTCATTCCTACGAACTCACCAACCTAGTGTTGACTTTTTTTAGTACACTTTTCAGGTTATCAGGTGAATCCGAGACGTGATGGTTGATTGTTGCATTTGCTAGGGCTTGGACTTGGACTTACATGGTTTAACACCCCAACAAGGCGGAATTATGGGGAATTATAAGAAAGCTCAGTGTGACATGGAAATTAAGTAGAGACAAACTATATGCATTCAAGGATTAGGGCAATCCATACATAATTCAAGTACAAAATACAAGTATCGGATCAAATAATGCACAAGGAGCACAACACCATCAATAGTTTACAAAAAAATAGATCAAATCATGGCTAACGATCCTAAGCATATCCCGAAGTGGGAGCAATGAATCTCGAATCCAAAAGTCGAGGCCCAATAATCCTATCACATGCATGCAATCAACCAACACGTCTCTGATTTACCTGTTCACCTGAAAAGTGTACTAAAATGCGTCAACATAAAGTTGGTGAGTTCGTAGGTTTTGACAATAAAAACAAGTGTCGGGATATCAACCGTTATTCATATTTTATCACACCACGATCATATAACCTCGATTCGATCAACAAATGATCCTATAACGAACATATAACCCCAATTTGGTTATAAACGATCATATAACGAACTTATAACCCCAATTTGGTTATAAACAATCATATAACGAACTTGTAACCTTGATTCAATAAATAACGATCATATAACGAATTTGTAACCTTGATTCAATAAACAACGATCATATAACGAACTTGTAACCTTGATTCAATCAATAAACGAACATATAACGATCAAACAATCAAGACAAACACATGTACACTTTTCACCCCAAAATCATATAAGGTAAGGGGATACGAACTCACCTTGAGGCGATTACACAAATTACTGCCTGAAAGAAGAGAAAAGACAATCCAACGCTCACCAACGATCACAACCTACTTCACAAGCATCAAGTCAACACAAATACCCTAAACAATAAGGCCTAGCTAGTTTACGTCATGCCATAACCCCTAAGAAAGTTTGAGTAAGTTCCCGTAACCCATAGGCTACCAACAAATCAAGTACGGAAGTTAAACGAAGCAAAAAGGTAGACTGCGATTAGTGAGCCTCACCAAAAACTTGGTTGGGCGCACTAGGATGACTCTTGATCAAAACTAGCAGCTAGTGAGCCTCACCATAAATTTGGTGGGGCGCACTAGAATGTCCCTGATCACAAAAATGAAGCAAGTGGGTAGCACCAGAAGTGAGTGAGCCTTACTAAATCAGATTCACCCAAAAACGGGTTTTGACATCCAAATCGACCCCAAACTCATTTTTGACCATTTTGAAGCTACCAAACATGTTACCAACATAATTTGAGCAAAACCCATCATCAAACTCTTTCTATAACACAAATCCAAGACAAATCTTACCCCAACTTCACTCTTGACCCATTTCAAACCCTAATTGACCCAAAACCGGTTTTGACCTGAATTTGACCAAGAACTCATATGATTTGAACTTGAAATATGATTACAAACATAATATGATGAATTTGGGATACTTATTTCTTACCAAAACAACCCAAGACTTTAAATTTCGGATTTAGGGCACAAATTGGATGAACACCTTCCAAACTTGGAAATCCTTGGATAATGAAGATTATTATTATTAAGGTTACTGATGTGTAAAATCAAGTTTAAAATTTATAAACAAGAAATACCCTAAAACTGACTACTACACACTCTCGGGCAGTGGACCCGTTCGTATATAGTATAGCTAAAAGGTAAGTCCAGGATCGAACACAGGGACTAAAACTAAGTAATTGTTGACATTAAGTAATTCAAGTAAAAGGGGGGTTGTGACCGAATTGTTACTTTGCAAAAGTTAGTCAATAATTAGCAATCCCAAAGGATTAATCAAAAAGAAATTTTGTTTAAAACAATAATTTAAAAGGTCATCCATCTTAATTTCGCTCAACACATGTTCAGATTGCACATAAATGAAGTTCAAACCCAAATTAGTTGATTAAATAACCGAGACTCAAACAAAGCACCAACCCCGTACCCGTCAAGTTAAAGACATCATTTGACTCTCTTGCTTAAACTAGTTTCGTTACAAAGACCGGTACCCCAAGACATCTTTTATAACTTCTCTAATCAAACAATTGTTTTGGTTATTGAAATAACAATTATACCTATCGATTGTACCCAACCGTTAGCACATTTCTTCCTATTATCATGAACGATTATCTACCGTACCCGTCATAGACCTAATCGTTTGTACCCAAACAATCAAAATGAAATATACGTAATCAATAACTACCATTAAAGACACATATAAATCACCAATCAATTCAAGATAAATAATAAGGAAGAAATACGCTAAGATCCCGATATAACGTTAAATGAAATCAACATTGAATTAATAAAATTGTGCAATCTTTACATAATGTCTCGCTCCATCAAGATGGATGATAAAATGATTAGCCACTCATATTAAAATAAGAATAACAATCAAAATAAGAGAAATTCATTGTTACCTAATGATAATAATTGAAAGCTACGAACGAAAACGATCGAATCGTGTTTGAAAACCTAGAAATTGATTAAGATCTGAAAATATCTCCAATTAGGGTTCCAGGTTCGGCTGCTAAAAGAGAAGAGAGTTTTTTTGCATATTTTTCAAGCTATTTATATCGATCCCCAAAGGCTTCCAGATTCGCGTACAGTTGCGGCGCAACAACTTAGTGTTGCGGCGCAACTTCAGTTGACTTTGCCCTTTGACTTGACTTTCGTTGACCTTGACTGGCTTGAACTTGATCCCATTGCGGCGCAACTGAAGAATGTTGCGGCACAACTTATCTCTCTGCTTCTGGGTTGCGGCGCAACCAAGAGTTGCGGCGCAACTCGCCTTTGACTTGCGTTGACCATTGACTTATGTTGACTCGTGGCTGGCCTGGAAGGAGGGGAGTTGCGGCGCAACTGGCAAGTAGGTTGCGGCGCAATGAGAGTTGCGGCGCAATGAGAGTTGCGGCGCAATGAGAGTTGCGGCGCAATGAGAGTTGCGGCGCAATGAGAGTTGCGGCGCAATGAGAGTTGCGGCGCAATTGAGAGTTACGGCGCAATGAGAGTTACGGCGCAATAGGTTCGGCGAATTGGGTTACGGCGCAATGAGAGTTACGGCGCAATGAGAGTTGCGGCGCAATGAGAGTTGCGGCGCAATTGAGGTTACGGCGCAATGAGAGTTACGGCGCAATGAGAGTTGCGGCGCAATGAGAGTTGCGGCGCAATATTCGGCCAATTGAGGTTACGGCGCAATGAGAGTTACGGCGCAATGAGAGTTGCGGCGCAATGAGAGTTGCGGCGCAATGAGAGTTACGGCGCAATTGAGAGTTGCGGCGCAATAGGTTCGGCGAATTGGGTTACGGCGCAATGAGAGTTACGGCGCAATGAGAGTTGCGGCGCAATGAGAGTTGCGGCGCAATAGTTCGGCGCAATTGAGGTTACGGCGCAATGAGAGTTGCGGCGCAATGAGAGTTGCGGCGCAATGAGAGTTACGGCGCAATGAGAGTTACGGCGCAATGAGAGTTGCGGCGCAATGAGAGTTGCGGCGCAATGAGAGTTACGGCGCAATGAGAGTTGCGGCGCAATGAGAGTTACGGCGCAATGAGAGTTGCGGCGCAATGAGAGTTACGGCGCAATGAGAGTTGCGGCGCAATGAGAGTTACGGCGCAATGAGAGTTGCGGCGCAATGAGAGTTGCGGCGCAATAGTTCGGCCAATTGAGGTTACGGCGCAATGAGAGTTACGGCGCAATGAGAGTTGCGGCGCAATGAGAGTTGCGGCGCAATGAGAGTTACGGCGCAATGAGAGTTACGGCGCAATAGGTTCGGCGAATTGGAGTTACGGCGCAATGAGAGTTACGGCGCAATGAGAGTTGCGGCGCAATGAGAGTTACGGCGCAATTGGGTTGCGGCGCAATGAGAGTTGCGGCGCAATGAGAGTTGCGGCGCAATGAGAGTTGCGGCGCAATTGACCCTTTTCTGCATTGACTTTAGTTGACTTCCTGCAATCTTCACCCAAATGCTTCTGAAATCTTCCGTTAGCACTTGATTCTCCTTTACAATGTTGTTTTCTCCAGATTTGCGCTTAAATACCTGTCAGTAACCTGAAACACTAACAAATACCATAAACGCACCAAATGTATACAAAAACGACTCATAAACCATGCAGAATTAACTAAATACGTTGTGGGAAATGGGTATAAAATACGGCATATCAGTTACTAGATTTAGTTAATTTAATATTAAAAACACAAGATTTATGAGAATTTATGATGGATTTAATGAGATCTTTTTGGTAGATGATGAAGAAGAGAAGAATTGAATGAGAAGAGGGAGAGATAAGAGGATAAGGGGAATGATGGGTTGTGGTTTTTTAGTGTTTAAATTTTTAAAAGTTGTACAAGTTATTATCTCAAAACACACACACACACACCTTAACGGACAGGGGAGCCGATCAGATGTAGTATAGTTTAGTGATAAGTACAGGATCGTTCGCAGGGACGCGTTGCTTTACCTAATCTAGTAATACGTGTAATTCTAGCGGTTGTGGGGTTGTCACGATTTCCTATTAAACTAATTAAAATACTGAAAAGTAAATAGAAGCCGCAACCGCTTATTCAGCGAGAGGCTTAGTCTGAAAATAAGTTGAAAAAGCAAATAACATTAATTAAATTAAAATACTGAAAAGTAAATAGAAGCCGCAACCGCTTATTCAGCGAGAGGCTTAGTCTGAAAATAAGTTGAAAAAGCAAATAACATTAATTAAATTAAAATACTTGTTTGGCATCTCAGATCTCATGACACGACCAGATATCATTCTACCTACTTGTTAGACTATTGGAAACTTCATCACGGCTCAGATTCTCGTTAGATTCATTGTTTAAGCATTAATGAACTAAAGTTTGTGTCACTAATTCATCTTTAAGTTACCCGGCTCTTAAGCCATGACCAGATAGTAATTCTCTCCGGTGACCACAGTGCTCGTTTCCAAGTCACTGGATCGCGTCTGACATTGTTAAGTATCATGTTCTATTCATCCTAATTACTACGGTTCTGGATCCCTCGGCTACAAGTGAATCACCTTTTACATCTAGTTAAAGACCGACTAGTGTTTTCCATCCTTATGTATTAATCCTAGTGTATGATTATAGACCGATCATCAGAATTAAATCAATACATGTAGATATAGAACCAATAATAATATGAAGAACTAGTAAAACATGGATCTACGATAAACAGTAAAACACACTCCAACAGATCTAACAAATAAAGTAAAATAGATAAACGTCTACATGATCACATCGATCCAAACACGTATTCAGCCTACTAGCCTACCATTATTAAAGGAATAACAAAGTTTGAAAAGATGAAAGACATTGTTTACTATGAGTCCCAAATATAGATGGTTAATTAAACCCGACTGGCGAGTACAACTGATCTTGATGGACAAGTTCAGTTTACGATCCAGATATGGATAACAAGAAACAATTGACTTGATATAAAATGTAAGAACAAATTGGCAGAAACTATATAAAGATATATATAAGTATAATCAAGTATGTAGCATTGAGACACATTGTTTTCTTTCTAATGTATTTGATTTATTGATATATAAACAAATACAAGGATTGTTGCGGAACAAAGATAAACACCCAAGTGTAAGTATCTAAACAATCCTGAAAAACAAGTGATCTAAATAACTTGGAAATACTCGTAAGTTACTTAGAGTATATCTCACAAGTTGCAATGCTAAAGTTTCAAGCACTTTGCAAGTTGTGAGAAGACTTTGTATTTATAGACCAAGTTCATGATGACATGGACAAGATCGTATAAAAGTGGTTGTGAGCATTTAAGGAATTAAAGCTAATTCCTTACATGCTTGTACTAGGAATAGTATATAAGTCAGTTGATGTGACTTATAGTACTATGCTCCAAACCTATACTTTTACCTTGTACCTTTTGTTAATAGATAAATCTTTTAACTGGGTAAAGGTATGTAAAGTAAAAAGTCTTCCTCGTAATCAGTGTAAAGTGTTGTTAATACTTTATACTGAGATGCTTCAGTCTTCGATCTGGTAGAATCTCTCTTTGCTCGCTTCTGAGATGATTCTCTTCTTCATACTTCAGTCTTTGACTTCAGAATGAATGCTTCAGATTTATCTTGATCTGAACTGAAGTGAAGCTTCAGTGAAGGAATTCTGAGACATCTCAGAATTCTGTACAAACGTCTTCACTAAACTTCAAGCTATTTCTGAACAAATTATACTTGGTCGATTTCCGACCTAACAGATTCCCCCTATTTGTTCTGAAATAGTGCATGCATCTCAGACTTCTATCTATACATGTTTGTAAGTCTGAAATGCAAGTTTTTGTTTAAGTTGTAAAAATTTTCTAAGTACATCTTATAGATCATTGATGTCTCAGAATTTTACTTGTGGTTTTCTAACTTAAACTTACCATCTACTTATTGGTTACAATTTGCAACATATATATACAAACTGAAATGTTTGTTACAAATGTAGATATATTACAAGTATATGATAAACTGAAAAGAAACTACTTCTTGGCATGCCTTGAACCAGAAGGTGCCTCAGTAGGTTTTCTCTTCAGTGGAGAATGATCCTTCTTTGCAAACAATCTTCCTTCAATTTCTACCTTGGCCTGCATCTTTTGTTGTATTCTTGCTAACCATGCACCAATCAAGGCAGATTTAGGCTTCACCTTCAGAATCTGGATCATCTCCCTATGCTCAGAAATCCCAAACTCGTGCACTGAAACCTGATGGTATTCTTCAGCTGCCCTTCCTTCTCTTTTAACAACCAAGTCAAAAAGCTTCAATCCATCAGCTTTTGTTACTTCCATATCAACTATTTTGGCTGAATGAGATCGATGCTTCATATAATGCTCATATTGATCCCTTTCATGTTTTCTTTCAATTTCAATAGCATCATCAGACATTGGTTTGAAGGTAGAAAGATCAGCATCACGAACATTCTTCCTTGATGATCTTGGTCCAGTCACTTTGGGCTGAATGGTTGGTCTGAGCAACTCTTTCTCAACCTTCAGAACTTCGACCAGAATTTCCTTCCTTTTGATCGCCATTTCTTTTTCTCTATTTTTCTTTAAGTCTTCAATGGACAACTTAAAGGTCAGACTTTCTAACTTTTGTTCCAGAGGAGAGTAGTGCATGCATCTCAGACTTCTATCTATACATGTTTGTAAGTCTGAAATGCAAGTTTTTGTTTAAGTTGTAAAAATTTTCTAAGTACATCTTATAGATCATTGATGTCTCAGAATTTTACTTGTGGTTTTCTAACTTAAACTTACCATCTACTTATTGGTTACAATTTGCAACATATATATACAAACTGAAATGTTTGTTACAAATGTAGATATATTACAAGTATATGATAAACTGAAAAGAAACTACTTCTTGGCATGCCTTGAACCAGAAGGTGCCTCAGTAGGTTTTCTCTTCAGTGGAGAATGATCCTTCTTTGCAAACAATCTTCCTTCAATTTCTACCTTGGCCTGCATCTTTTGTTGTATTCTTGCTAACCATGCACCAATCAAGGCAGATTTAGGCTTCCCTTCAGAACTTCGCCAGAATTTCCTTCCTTTTGATCGCCATTTCTTTTTCTCTATTTTTCTTTAAGTCTTCAATGGACAACTTAAAGGTCAGACTTTCTAACTTTTGTTCCAGAGGAGAGTAGTTCATCCCACACTCATACTCAAGCATATCAACAATAGCCTTTTGCACTCTTGGATCATTTTTGATTTTCAAATATCTTTCCAATGATAAACCAAGAGCTGCAGCATCTATATGATCCAGGGTCCCCATCTTCAGATGTTGTTCCCTTTCTCTTTCTTTGTTTTCCCTCCACATAATAAATTGATTGGAAACCTGCTTTTGCAATGCTTCCAACTTCTTACTATCAGCCTCAAGATCATGCAAGGGATAACCATGCTCATCCACATTCTCACCAACAATGATTCCAGAACCCTTAGAACTTTTCTTTGGTTCTTCAACTTCTTGAGCCTTGCCTTTGCCCTTGTCTTTCTTCTGAACTTGTTCCCCCTGAACTGAGGCACTACCAGATGGTACCTCAGTTTGCTTCTTGGTTGCTTCAATCATTTCTTGAGTACTAGCCAGCAAACCAATAGGCACTCTTCCCCCTTTGGGAATCTCTGAAGGCATTTTAGCATAAAGGTCAATTGAGGTTTTAATTGTCTTCAGTGGTTCCCAACTTTGTTGTTCTAGGCAATCACATATACCCTTTGCCATTGTAGCAAACTGAGCCCTTAATCGAATGAAGAATTAAGGTTCAGTGCTTCTTGATCTTTTAAATCCTTCAACATCTTTCTATCTTCTTCAATGAAAGAAGCAGGGGGAGGAGGAGCAATAACATTTTCTTTCTTCAGAAGAGTTAGAATTTCATCTAACTGTTTGGACTGATTCTGAACTGAACCTTCAAGCTTGGACACTGAATCTTTTACTTCATTTACAGCCTTGTCCACTTTGTCATTTGTGTCTTTGGTCAGTTCAGCAATCATCATTCTAACTTCCACACCAACCTTCTCAGAAATAGATTCTGAAATCTGAGCAGATAAATTCTGAGTTAGCTCAGACTTCAGATTCTCCAAAATACCAACACTCATAGAAGCCCCAAGTTCTTTCTCATTTATACTTGGCTTCTGAACCAACTCATGCACTTCTCTTCCAACAGCCATAAACTCTTGCTTCAACAGCTCAACACTAGATGTCAAGTTGGCAACTACCGAAGCTTGCACATCTCTCTTTGTTAGCTTGAAGGCTTCCCTGATTGCAGAGCTCACCTTATTGCAAGTCATCACCAACTCATTCAGCTTCCCAACTACTAGTCCTTCATTTCCAGCAACTTTGGTTAACTCAGTTCCAAGGAACATCTGAGCACCTTTCATTTCAGCAACTGAACTAGTATTGGCAGTTAGAGACTTGGTTAAATCCTCCACCCTAAGAATAAGGCTTTGGACTTCGGTTTGGGTTTTCTCTAACTGTGCTTCTACATTTAAAGGAGGTGGGGGTTGTGCAGAAGCAGGAGCAACAAATGGTAATTTACCAAGCCCTTTAAGTACATTATTGAGTTGTGTATCAGTTGGACTCTCAGATTCTGTTTCAGAATCCAAGTCTGTTATGATTGGGGCATTATAATTGATAGGTGGTGGTACTTGGTGAATTTGGGGGTGAAGAAATTGAAGTGAAGGAGTAAATGATGGATTGGTGACATAAGCAGGAGTAGTGCCTGGTGGAAAAATTGGATTTTGATGAGATGGAGGTGGTGGAACATAAGGCTCATTGTCTTGTTCTTGTTGGATTTCTGGGGGAGGAGGAGCAATAACATTTTCTTTCTTCAGAAGAGTTAGAATTTCATCTAACTGTTTGGACTGATTCTGAACTGAACCTTCAAGCTTGGACACTGAATCTTTTACTTCATTTACAGCCTTGTCCACTTTGTCATTTGTGTCTTTGGTCAGTTCAGCAATCATCATTCTAACTTCCACACCAACCTTCTCAGAAATAGATTCTGAAATCTGAGCAGATAAATTCTGAGTTAGCTCAGACTTCAGATTCTCCAAAATACCAACACTCATAGAAGCCCCAAGTTCTTTCTCATTTATACTTGGCTTCTGAACCAACTCATGCACTTCTCTTCCAACAGCCATAAACTCTTGCTTCAACAGCTCAACACTAGATGTCAAGTTGGCAACTACCGAAGCTTGCACATCTCTCTTTGTTAGCTTGAAGGCTTCCCTGATTGCAGAGCTCACCTTATTGCAAGTCATCACCAACTCATTCAGCTTCCCAACTACTAGTCCTTCATTTCCAGCAACTTTGGTTAACTCAGTTCCAAGGAACATCTGAGCACCTTTCATTTCAGCAACTGAACTAGTATTGGCAGTTAGAGACTTGGTTAAATCCTCCACCCTAAGAATAAGGCTTTGGACTTCGGTTTGGGTTTTCTCTAACTGTGCTTCTACATTTAAAGGAGGTGGGGGTTGTGCAGAAGCAGGAGCAACAAATGGTAATTTACCAAGCCCTTTAAGTACATTATTGAGTTGTGTATCAGTTGGACTCTCAGATTCTGTTTCAGAATCCAAGTCTGTTATGATTGGGGCATTATAATTGATAGGTGGTGGTACTTGGTGAATTTGGGGGTGAAGAAATTGAAGTGAAGGAGTAAATGATGGATTGGTGACATAAGCAGGAGTAGTGCCTGGTGGAAAAATTGGATTTTGATGAGATGGAGGTGGTGGAACATAAGGCTCATTGTCTTGTTCTTGTTGGATTTCTGGGGGAGGAGGAGGGGCGTTTGCGAGGATGGTGGCTGGCTCAGAATCAGATTGATTCGCCTCCAATAATCCTTCGTCAAACTCAAAATCAGCAAGGGAATCGAGATTCCCCTGAGGTAGCTCATCGTCATCCCAGAAAGCATTCACTTTTACAATCTGGTCAGATATGCTCTGGTTTGGGTTCTGAGGTAGATCATCGTCATCCCAGAAAGCATTCACTTTTACAATCTGGTCAGATATGCCCTGGTTTGGGTCACTAGTACCCTCACCAGATTCTGATTCAACATCTGCAGAAGCAGGTGCATCGTTACCAGATTTAACGATTGGCAACTTTTCTTTAGGTCTACTAACGGGTCCTACATTCTTTTGTAGCCCACTTAGTGACCTTTCTGAACCAGCTAGTGTGGCTGAAACAGTTTTATTAAATACCTGAAGCATTGTAGAGGAGAGTTCAGGCTCATTTTCAGCAGTAGATGCCTTTGAGAAATCTCTGCCATATTCAGGTACAGAAGCTTCAGGTCCAGCTTCATTATAAGCTTCTCCAAGTATAGCCATAAAACACAAGCTTAGAAATCTTGGAAAGGCGATATGCAGGCTTCTTTTTCCTTTTAATTTTGTAATTAGCTGAGAGAAAAGAATCTCAGCAAAGTCTGCCTGTATCCCATTCCAAATGTAATACCCCATCTCAACTTGGGGTAAAGAAAGTTGGTCCAACCCTCCATGGTTGCCACCAAGACTTTCCACAATCTGGGTCCAGAAGAACCTCCAGCAATTGCCAAATCCAGACAAAAAAATGTGTCCAGAGGTCTTCAGATTACCATCAGCATCCTCTATATCGCCATGACCGGTGGCGACTAGAACCTCCCTGAAATTGACTCCTTTGAGTCGTTTAGCATATACCTGGGAAGGTTTGAGGTAGTTCAGATGAAGGGAATTTCTGAACCCCTCA
Organism: Erigeron breviscapus; assembly: GCA_034093135.1. Lineage (NCBI taxonomy): Eukaryota > Viridiplantae > Streptophyta > Magnoliopsida > Asterales > Asteraceae > Erigeron > Erigeron breviscapus. Next base: position 126,480,490 of record CM067170.1, on the reverse strand, counting down.
AGAGTGATAACACACTTCTTGGTGCCCTCATTGAGAGTGAAGGAGATGGATTGTTCATCTTTGCTCACCACAACAGTGTACTAGAATTCAAGCAAGTATCGATGATACAATGCCTGAGGATTAGCAGTCAACGCATAATGGAATGGGGATTGCTCCCAGAAATTATTGATTCTTCCCATTAGCGTTTTGGATTTCACATTTAGTTGAGCCAAGAAATTGCTCATATTAAAACGAATTTGAGAAGGTGTGAAATTCTTTGGCCATGTGGCAGATGTTTTCACATCACTTGATGGAATATATTCAAAATTTATGAGTGATTTGTGTGAAGAAGAAGATGATGATTTAGACATTTTTAAGAATCGAAAGGTGAAAGTGAGAGGAATATGAAGAGTTAAGGAATTTGAGAGTAAAGATGAGAGAGATTGATGATTGGGAAGTAAATGAAAAACGAAGTAAATGAAAGAATGAAAAGGAATTGAATTTAAGATGGAATACAAAGTGATTTTCCAACTAAAAACAATTTAAAAATAATTTTTGAATTTCAAAACCCGAGACACACAAAATATTTTATATTTGAAAACGATTTTGATTGGTTTTGAGATCCTAAAATAATTTCTGGGGTCAAGTCAGCATTAAATGCAAAGACGTTTGTGTAACCCCACCTTGCAACATTTTTCAGAAAAAGTACTCATTTCTTTCCCTTTTACGGCGCAACTTGTGTGACACATAAGCATGACCAACCTAAGTTAAAACATTGTATGCAGTAGGTCACGTGTACACACAATTGACCAAGTATCAAAAAATATCTTGAAAAGATTGTTGTATTTCAGTGATGACAAAATAAATAAACATTGTATGCAGTAGGTCACGTGTACACACAATTGACCAAGTATCAAAAAATATCTTGAAAAGATTGTTGTATTTCAGTGATGACAAAATAAATTCTGAGCATGGTCAGTTCCAAAGAGATCTGAACCATCTCAGTTAATAAGATTAAACTGAAATAATTTTGATTTTCTGAAGTGCTTCAGTTAAATACATTTTTCTGAGCAAAAAAGGTTCCCCCTCAAAAATGAAGGTTTATTTTAAAGTTTGAAAAATATTTAACATTCCCCCTGAAGTGATGATCCATGAATTAATAAGTGCCAAGATAGTATCACAAAGGCGTTCGATAGCTAGGCGAGCAAAAATTACATGGATCGCTCAGACTGGTGAACCAGATCAGTGTCACTGAGGCGTTCATAACAAGATTACCAGTCTAAGGATTTAACATACCTAACTCACTGATTAGATGTTTAAAGGTTTTGACATCTAAAGGTTTTGTAAAAACATCAGCGAGTTGCTTATCAGTGGGAATAAAGTGCAATTCAATATCTCCTTTCAGAATATGATCACGAATGAAATGATACCTAAGATCGATGTGCTTGGTTTTCGAGTGCATTACAGGATTGTGAGATATGGCAATGGCACTAGTGTTATCACAAAAGATTGGAGTCTTTGTGTAAGTAACACCATAATCAGTCAGCTGGTTTTTCATCCATAGAATCTGAGCACAACAACTTGCTGCAGAAATATACTCAGCTTCTGCAGTGGATAGAGATACTGCAGTCTGCTTCTTACTGGTCCAGCTTACTAATTTGCCACCAAGGAAATGACACCCACCAGTGGTACTTTTCCTGTCTATCTTACAACCTGCATGATCAGAATCTGAATAACCCATTAGATCTAGACTAGAGCCTTTGGGATACCAAAGACCCAGTCTGGGGACACCTTTAAGGTATCTGAAGATCCTTTTAACAGCATTTGCATGTGCTTCTCTGGGATCAGACTGAAATCTAGCACAAAGGCATGTTGCAAACATTATGTCTGGTCTACTTGCAGTTAAATACATCAGTGAACCAACCATACCACGATATTTTGTATGGTCCACTGATTTTCCATGTGGATCAGAATCCAAAGTTAATGGAGCAGAAATAGGAGTATCTTTTGATGAGACTGAATCAAATTGATATTTCTTTAATAAATCTCTGACATATTTTTCCTGGTTTATGAAGATACCATCTTCAGTTTGTTTTACTTGAAGTCCCAGAAAATATGTCAGTTCACCCATCATACTCATTTCATACTCAGAAGACATGATTTTAGAAAATTTTTCACACATCTTCTCATTTGTAGAACCAAACACAATATCATCAACATAAATTTGTACTAAAAGGATATCACTTTTATCATGCAAAATGAACAAAGTTTTATCTATTGCACCACGTTTAAAACCATTTTTAAGAAGGTGTTTAGTAAGAGTATCATACCAGGCTCTGGGTGCTTGTCTCAGACCATATAAGGCTTTGTTCAGTCTGTACACCCAATGTGGTTTTTGTTCATTGATGAATCCTGGTGGTTGATACACATAAACGACTTCTTCCAGTTCTCCATTCAGGAAAGCACTTTTGACATCCATTTGATAGACTTTAAACTGATGATGAGCTGCAAAAGCTAAGAATATTCTGATAGCTTCTAGTCTAGCAACTGGTGCAAAAGTTTCATCAAAATCTATTCCCTCTTCTTGTGCATATCCTTTTGCAACAAGTCTTGCTTTGTTTCTGATGATGTGACCATCTTCATCCATCTTGTTTCTGAAGACCCATCTTGTCCCAATTGGTTCCTTCTTCAGGTTACTGGGACAAGGAACGAGTTCCCATACATTGTTTCTTTTAAAACTGATGATGAGCTGCAAAAGCTAAGAATATTCTGATAGCTTCTAGTCTAGCAACTGGTGCAAAAGTTTCATCAAAATCTATTCCCTCTTCTTGTGCATATCCTTTTGCAACAAGTCTTGCTTTGTTTCTGATGATGTGACCATCTTCATCCATCTTGTTTCTGAAGACCCATCTTGTCCCAATTGGTTCCTTCTTCAGGTTACTGGGACAAGGAACGAGTTCCCATACATTGTTTCTTTTAAACTGGTTGAGCTCATCTTGCATGGCTTCAACCCAGCTTGGGTCTTGCATAGCCTCGTCAATCTTCTTGAGTTCAATTAGAGATAAGAAGCTGACGTTTAAGCATTGATCGCTTGTGGCTCTTCTGGTCTGAACCCCTCTACTGGACTCTCCAATAATTTGCTCGATTGGATGTGCTTTTGTCCATTTAGAGTATTGACTAGGATGAATACTGATATCAGTGCAAGAACTTCTCTGAGTGACTTCAGGAGGAGCTTCAGAAAATACATCTTCAGCTTCTTTTTCTTCCTGCAGATCATGACTTGCATCATGAAATTCTTCAGATTGAGGTTGCTCAGTGGAACCTGATATCATAGGAGAAGCAGCATAAACATCTGATCCAATAGTCAGTTCAGAAGGTAGTTTGAAACTGACTGGAGGATAAAATAGAATGTTGCTAGGCTTGTTTATTACTGGTTCTGAACGGAGATGTTCAGAAGCAGGTTCAGGTGACCGATCAGTTTCAGCAATAGGATCAGAATCACCAAAACTTATTGGACTTTCTGAGGGAGGTACAGGAATGGAATTTTTAAAGATTGCCGAATTGGATTCATCAAAGGTAACATGAATTGACTCATCAACCTTTTCAAGTCTCTTGTTAAAGACTCTAAAGGCCTTGCGATTTGATGAATATCCTAGGAAGTACCCTTCATCAGCTTTTGCATCAAATTTTCCAAGCTGATTAGAATTATTCAGAATGTATACTGGACATCCAAATACATGGAAGTATCCAATATTAGGCTTTCTATTTCTGAGTACTTCATAGGAGGTCTTCTTGTGTCTTTTGACATAAACAGATCTGTTCTGAGTGTAGCATGCAGTTGCAACAGCTTCAGCCCAGAAATTCTTGGGAAGACCAGATTCATTCAACATACTTCTAGCAGCTTCAATCAGCGTACGATTCTTTCTTTCTACAACACCATTCTGCTCTGGTGTGTGGGTTGAGGAGAAGTTCTGAGATATGCCAGTTTCAGTGCAGAAGGACTCTAGAGTGGCATTTCTGAATTCAGTGCCATTGTCACTTCTGAGCTGACAAACTTTTCGCTTGTGCTTGTGCTTGAGCTCAATTTGTTTGATGAGAGCAATGATTTCAGCAGCAGCTTCACTTTTGGATCTGAGGAAAATCACCCAGCAGTATCTTGAATATTCATCAACGATAACAAGGGTATATTTCTTTCCTGCTCTGGTCTGAACATTCACTGGTCCAAAAAGGTCCATGTGAAGCATGTGAAGAGGTTCAGTTATACTAAAGCTTTGTTTTGTCTTGAATGAAGCTCTCTTCTGCTTACCCATTTCACAACCTGGACATGGCTTGTCTTTATTGAAAGACATATAGGGTATCCTATCAACAAGTTGTTTTCTAGACAACTTATTAATATTTTTGAAGTTCAGATGGGATAATCTCTTGTGCCACAGCCAGTTTGTGTCTTCATCTGCTTTGAGTAGAAACATTGTTCAGAGGTAGAAGGATTCATATCAATGACATAAATGTTTCCCTTCCTTGGTGCAATCAATACCACCTTTCCATCTCTGTTGAATATGGTGCCTTGTGAAATATCAAATAAAACCTTGAAGCCATCATCACACAGTTGACTGACACTGATCAGGTTATATTTCAAACCATTCACATATGCAACTCGTGTGAATTTGACTTGACCATTATTCACCACACCATATCCCTCAGTTTTTCCATTACCATCATTTCCAAAAACTATTGAGGGCCCCTCTTGCACCCTATATTCCTCTAGCAGGGTCTGATAACCAGTCATGGTTCGGCCAGCAGCACTGTCCAGAAACCATATATTCTTCTTTCGGTCTCCCTGCACACAATCAAAGATTAGTTCTTTTTGGGAACCCATCTTGGATGGGTTCACTAGACTCTCCCTTAGTAGTCTCAGATTTCTTTGGTTCATAAGGAACAGAAGGATCAAAGGGGATTTCAGTCATTATTTCAGATGACACAAAGGTAGTTGGTTTGATGGGGTTTACAACCTTTTTCTTTTCAGATTTCTGCTTGACTAGTTTAGAAAAAGGTTTTGTATTTTGTTTAGGTTGAAGAGGAGGAGTTTCAACATTTTTTAAACGTGCATTACAACTCTGCACTTGTCTAGCCAATAGTTGAAATTGACTTTCTAACCTTAACAAAATTGATTCTTTATTAGACATCTGAGCCTTACCAGAATCTGAGGTAGATGGCTCAGTAGGGGAGAAGTTTTTGTTTTTCTTCTTCTTTAGGTCTTTAGGAACCTTAGATGAAGTCTGAGGGGAAGGCTTTTTGGATTTAGCCTTCCTTTCTGAAACAGTTGTCTGAGCTGTTTCAGATTTACCCTCAGATTGTTCCTGGGCTTTATTAGTTGCAGTTTTCTGCTTGCCAACTTTAGGAAAAATGATTTCAGGTTTTATTTCCTTTGGAAGTGCATCTAAATCAGTGATTATGGATGCCAAGTGAAGATCACCAGACTCATATGCTGCTCTTTGTGATGCAAACGTATTTTTAATTGCAGCATCTGGCCTTGGTGCTTTCATCCAAGATTTGATAATAGCTTGTTCTTTTTCAAGGATGGATTTTAATTCTTCCTTTTCCAATTCTAAAGTTGCAACCATAGACTGATAACTTTTTAGAGCCAAATGAACATCTTTCAGTTCTTTCAATCTGGCATGACTGGCGTTCAGTTCAGAAGCATTATTTTCAAACATTTTTAGGCTTTCTGAACGCACTGTCTCAACAAATGAGATGTCAGCCTCTAAAAGAACCAAAAGGTCCAGTTTGTGTTCCTCATTCTTTTCAAAGCCAAAATTACTGACCTTTTTCATTACAATATCCACCCAGCGGCCAGATTCAACATCGGATTTGACCAAATGACCTTGATCTTCTTGTGCCATGAAACACATGTCCCTAACTTCTTCTTCATCATCAGATGATTCATCAGATTCTTCCCATTTTTCAGTTTTGGCAATCATATAACTGTTGCTTGAGTTGTCTTGTGCCAGAAGAGCCATATGTGCCTTTAACTTCTTGTATTTGGCCTTATAGCTGTCATCAGATTTCTGAAAAATAGAATGGTTAGGAGCAGATTGTGATGATGATGGTTGACTAGATCTGCATTCCTTCATGAAATGTCCTTTCTTGCCACATTTGAAGCATTCAAGATTAGACTTGTCAAGAGAAGCGCTGGAAGCAAAAGATTTGCCAGATCGATTTGATTTGGCCTTAAAACGATTGAACGTTTTAGCCAGCATGGCAACCAGATCATCATTGTCATTCTCATCACAATCATGAGTGACATTAGCAGAGACACCAGTTTTTAACATTCAGAAACCATATATTCTTCTTTCGGTCTCCCTGCACACAATCAAAGATTAGTTCTTTTTGGGAACCCATCTTGGATGGGTTCACTAGACTCTCCCTTAGTAGTCTCAGATTTCTTTGGTTCATAAGGAACAGAAGGATCAAAGGGGATTTCAGTCATTATTTCAGATGACACAAAGGTAGTTGGTTTGATGGGGTTTACAACCTTTTTCTTTTCAGATTTCTGCTTGACTAGTTTAGAAAAAGGTTTTGTATTTTGTTTAGGTTGAAGAGGAGGAGTTTCAACATTTTTTAAACGTGCATTACAACTCTGCACTTGTCTAGCCAATAGTTGAAATTGACTTTCTAACCTTAACAAAATTGATTCTTTATTAGACATCTGAGCCTTACCAGAATCTGAGGTAGATGGCTCAGTAGGGGAGAAGTTTTTGTTTTTCTTCTTCTTTAGGTCTTTAGGAACCTTAGATGAAGTCTGAGGGGAAGGCTTTTTGGATTTAGCCTTCCTTTCTGAAACAGTTGTCTGAGCTGTTTCAGATTTACCCTCAGATTGTTCCTGGGCTTTATTAGTTGCAGTTTTCTGCTTGCCAACTTTAGGAAAAATGATTTCAGGTTTTATTTCCTTTGGAAGTGCATCTAAATCAGTGATTATGGATGCCAAGTGAAGATCACCAGACTCATATGCTGCTCTTTGTGATGCAAAGTATTTTTAATTGCAGCATCTGGCCTTGGTGCTTTCATCCAAGATTTGATAATAGCTTGTTCTTTTTCAAGGATGGATTTTAATTCTTCCTTTTCCAATTCTAAAGTTGCAACCATAGACTGATAACTTTTTAGAGCCAAATGAACATCTTTCAGTTCTTTCAATCTGGCATGACTGGCGTTCAGTTCAGAAGCATTATTTTCAAACATTTTTAGGCTTTCTGAACGCACTGTCTCAACAAATGAGATGTCAGCCTCTAAAAGAACCAAAAGGTCCAGTTTGTGTTCCTCATTCTTTTCAAAGCCAAAATTACTGACCTTTTTCATTACAATATCCACCCAGCGGCCAGATTCAACATCGGATTTGACCAAATGACCTTGATCTTCTTGTGCCATGAAACACATGTCCCTAACTTCTTCTTCATCATCAGATGATTCATCAGATTTCTGAAAAATAGAATGGTTAGGAGCAGATTGTGATGATGATGGTTGACTAGATCTGCATTCCTTCATGAAATGTCCTTTCTTGCCACATTTGAAGCATTCAAGATTAGACTTGTCAAGAGAAGCGCTGGAAGCAAAAGATTTGCCAGATCGATTTGATTTGGCCTTAAAACGATTGAACGTTTTAGCCAGCATGGCAACCAGATCATCATTGTCATTCTCATCACAATCATGAGTGACATTACCAGAGACACCAGTTTTTAACATTTCAGAAACCATCTTCTTCATTGAGCTAGAAATGTCACTCTCAGAAGATAGTAGAGCAGTACTATGTGGTTCAGAGTACTGAACCATACCAGAACTGGTAGAAACATGATTCTTGGCATCCTGCTCAGCCAAAGCTCTCTCAGCTTTGTTCTCTTCAGTATATCTGAAGGCTCCATAAAGGGAAGCAAGAGTGTGACTGTGCAAAGTTTTGCCTTGTCTCAAGACCAAGATTAAATTTTCCCATTTAGAAGGTAAAATATCACAAAATTTTTCCAACAAAATTTCTTTGTCTTTGGTTACACCTAGGGCTTTCAGTTGATTGACCAGATTTGTAAATCTGATGTAAGTCTGAGTTAAAGTTTCCCCAGGTACAGCAAAGAAAGACTCATATCTTTTGTTTAAAGCAACTTTTCTTGTGACAATTGTCTCATTTGTGCCTTCAAACTGTGTCATTAGTTCCTCCCACATTAATTTGGAATTTTCAAGTAAAACAAGAGTGGACATTAGGGTTTCAGGAACTGCATATAAAATCATATTTTGTAACTTAGTGTCAAGGTCTACAAGTCTATGATCTTCCTCAGACCAATGATCCTTCTCCTTAGGTGACTGCCTAGGAGTCCCATCGGTATTTCTAACAACAGTAGAAGCATTCATGGGGACAAAGGGTCCTTCTTTTAAGATATCTGGTAAATGTCTTTCAACACCAGCAATATACTTTAGCATGCATGCTTTCCATGTTTGAAAATTTTCACTGTTCCCATCAAACTTGGGAACAGGATTATTTGGAAAGTGTACGTGTACATTATGTGATGGTATATTGTTGTTGATGATAGGGGGTGGAGTAGTGTTATTAGGGTCAGGTCGTTCTTGTTCAAAGTCAGCCATCTATGCAGATCAAAGGTTAAAGAATTGATATAATTCAACCTTGCTGCTCTGATACCAATTGTGAGTCCCAAATATAGATGGTTAATTAAACCCGACTGGCAAGTACAACTGATCTTGATGGACAAGTTCAGTTTACGATCCAGATATGGATAACAAGAAACAATTGACTTGATATAAAATGTAAGAACAAATTGGCAGAAACTATATAAAGATATATATAAGTATAATCAAGTATGTAGCATTGAGACACGTTGTTTTCTTTCTAATGTATTTGATTTATTGATATATAAACAAATACAAGGATTGTTGCGGAACAAAGATAAACACCCAAGTGTAAGTATCTAAACAATCCTGAAAAACAAGTGATCTAAATAACTTGGAAATACTCGTAAGTTTACTTAGAGTATATCTCACAAGTTGCAATGCTAAAGTTTCAAGCACTTTGCAAGTTGTGAGAAGACTTTGTATTTATAGACCAAGTTCATGATGACATGGACAAGATCGTATAAAAGTGGTTGTGAGCATTTAAGGAATTAAAGCTAATTCCTTACATGCTTGTACTAGGAATAGTATATAAGTCAGTTGATGTGACTTATAGTACTATGCTCCAAACCTATACTTTTACCTTGTACCTTTTGTTAATAGATAAATCTTTTAACTGGGTAAAGGTATGTAAAGTAAAAAGTCTTCCTCGTAATCAGTGTAAAGTGTTGTTAATACTTTATACTGAGATGCTTCAGTCTTCGATCTGGTAGAATCTCTCTTTGCTCGCTTCTGAGATGATTCTCTTCTTCATACTTCAGTCTTTGACTTCAGAATGAATGCTTCAGATTTATCTTGATCTGAACTGAAGTGAAGCTTCAGTGAAGGAATTCTGAGACATCTCAGAATTCTGTACAAACGTCTTCACTAAACTTCAAGCTATTTCTGAACAAATTATACTTGGTCGATTTCCGACCTAACATTTACCAACTGAAAGTAAAATAAAAGAGTAGATCTAGGTTGAGGATGAAGACCGAAAGGTGTTAGAAACTCCAAAACCTCCATGGAATCTGCAAAGTCGACCTAGGGTTTGATGTAGGCGGCTAGGGCTGATGAATCGGCTCTCTCCTAGGGTTTTGAGGGCTGCTTCGACTTAAATAGTGTTTAAAGTCGATTGCTGAACTGGGCCGCCCAGCGGCACTGGTTGGGATCCAGCGGCGCTGGCAGCTCCTGCTGCTTCTCGTTTCGCTTCGTTCGGCTCCCGAATCACCTTCTTGTGTCTTGTAACTTCCATAGGCTTCCATCTTGAGTCACTTGATGCCATTTACCCTCACTCGCATCTTCCGTGAACCTGCATAAACATAGAATCCATTAAGTATCGATAGTTCCGGAATATTGACTCATTTAGACATTGAAATGAAGCCTTTCGATAGGGGTTTTTATCACAAAAAGAATGCTCATCATATACCCCCACACTTAAGTCTTTACTTGTCCTCAAGCAAATAGTCCAAGAAAATAAATCAATGATGAGCGGACAACTTAAGTGTTAAAGTTATTCTACTTTATAAAACATTTGAAAGATTAGTCATGCAAAATGATTTGAGAAAGCTTTAGACAAAATCAGTAAGCTATAGCTAGAGGCGAGATAATCAGTCAATCAAAACTAAAAGTTAACCTTATATTCGTGTTAATACCTCTAAAACCGTTCTACAATTCCACATGTCTTACAGCTCAATCTTACTTCCTTCTGCTGACCAGTTAAACACTTAATTAAAGTTTGTATAACAATCAGATCTACTAGCTACTAGCAAGGCATTTATATTTCATTCATTTGTGTACTTGTGAGTCACTACTTAGACATACTCTCACACTACAGTCATGCTCGCTAGCTAAACACTAAAGCAATTATACGATATTATCATCTTTAATAGTTGAGACAGCGGTGACAGGTCGGTGGTTCCCCACTCGCAGAGCGACATAACTCAACTAATGGTTAGAGTTTAAACCATACATCAAGACAGCGGTGACAGGTCGGTGGTTCCGCACTCGCAGAGCGACATAACTTGATGCGTATAGATTTTACTCGTTATTAGTTCTTTGAACTCTTTTTAATTAATCTACTAATTGCCTTTCTTAAGATTACTACATTATTCATGCAATAGACATTATCAGAGACCTCAGATGACTCATACACTTACTCCGCATGCAACTAGTTTACAATCAATAGTGTAAGAATTAAGGCGAACCATACATCTAAACTAGTTCCTACACAAGCACGTATAATTAAGTCCAATTAATACACCTATACTAATGACTAGATAGCTCTAACTGCTAGGCATATTAAAGTCCGGTTAAATGTGCTATGGCAAACATAATCGCATACAATTTCAGTCTAAGCTCTAATCCAGTTGGAAAAATGAACAGCCACAAATCTATAGTTAAACTAAAAATTCTAACTAACCGTTCATCTACCAAAGCTAATGTTGCTTAGTTATCGTCATCTTTTGTCTACTTGCAAAGCTTATATTCTCAAAATGATTTTCAGACACAAGAAAAATTTTAAATTTGCATGAATTTAGTAGTAGAAAACTTATGATTTATCAAGCAATTAAACCATGGGTTTTTCCTATTCCATCCCCCCACACTTAAATTGTACAACGTCCTCGTTGTACTAGACATAGCATAATAAAAGGGTAATAGGAAAAACACGATAAGATAAAGGATTAACGAAACTTCCCGGGCTTATATTGCATGAATTCTGTTGAAGATGGCATGAGTGGAGCTACTTGAACGATGTTGAATCTTCAAAGACTTGAGTCGGCTCCTTTTGATGGCGATCCATTGATGCTTCTCCACCTTCTTTTCTTTTTGGTATTTTCTGATTTTTTGATTTTTTTTTGTATTTTTTTGGGTTTTCTGATTTTTTTTTTGGATTTTTCGCGATCTGGTGTGCAGACTGGACCTGTGAGCGGCGCTGGCTAGCTGGGAGCGGCACTGGACAATCTTGAGCGGCGCTGGAAGCCAGGGAGCGGCACTGGGAAGCCCAGATGCTTTCCCAGCGGCGCTGGAAGTCTTCTAGCGGCGCTTTTGAGTCCTGTACTTGCTTTGACGTCTGATTTTCCTTCACGATTTGCTTCCGGCATTCCCCCACACTTAGCTTTTGACCAAGTGCATGGTTTCCTTCAGAATACAAAGCTAAATACTCGTGTACACTTCAATCAAAATATAAAAATGGAAAATAACAAGCTAAAACATAAAAATAAAAATAAAAACGAAATACGATTGCAATAAGTTACTTGTTTCTTCGATCCGTTGAAAGCTTGCATCTGTGATTCTAAAGATATAACTCATAAAATAGGTCACAAATGATAAAATTCAAAACAATTCACTTAATTTCAATTAGTCACATATTCCTAAAAATGAAAAATAAAAATAAAAATAAAATTAAAATACGGCTTGGGTTGCCTCCCAAAAAGCGGTAAGTTTAACGAGTCTTTATCCGGACTTGACCTAGGAGCTAGGTTGAGGAAGAATACGGGGTCGGACGGTTGCCGGTTCCCGTTGGGTTGTATCTAATATAAATGTCAGACCTATCCTCCAAATATGACTCGATATTCATCCTTTCTCCTTGTCCTTGGCAAACTTTTGTCTTACTATAAAAGCCATAGGGGTTATGTACATTCATACCCTGCTTCAAAACTTTTAGTACATTAATCCCTCATTCTAATGTCAATTCTCCCATCTCAGTGTTAATATCGGTGCATGCAGTTTTTAGGAAGGGTTGACCTAAAATGAATTCATTCCTGGTTACCACATTTTCTTTTACTAGAAAGAGCTCTGTTGTGAATTTTAAATCGTCAACCGATATTATAACTTTCTCAATGAATCCCCGCACCCTAATATTAACATTCTTAAAAATTCTAATCATCTTATCCTCCCAGATCACCTTACCTAAATCCTTCTTAGTGTACCTTGTATAGAATTCCAAAGGGAAGATGTTCACCATTGCTCTAGCATCTATGTATACATGACTTCCTATACAATCCTGTATCGAACAATGAACTTCAAAGATTGTTGGGTTTCCTAGGGCAGTGGTTGACAAATAAGGGTTATATTCAGATAACGGTCGGTCTTCTACATCGTTCCAACCTAGGCTGTCTAGAAACTTATTTATCCCAACTAACAACCTACTTCCCTTATCTATCCCCTTTTTCCGTCTCTTCTAAAAGCTCTTCCAAATCCTTAATGTTGGTTTCTCTATAGAGCATAAACAGTCCTCTCCTACGTGGTCTAGATAAGTCTTGGCCTTCATGATTTGAGAAAATACGTGCTCCCCAAACTAGGTCACCTATGTCTAAGGGTTTTTGGTAATACTCACTTTCAACATTCAAACATGTTTTCACATAGTCGACATCCCTATAGTCTAAAACAGGCAAATTGACTCTTACTTGACCATTTGACAAAGACATTTCACGTTTAAGAACATGGATGATAGCATCCGCAACATGCAGAAATGGTCGGCCTAAAATTAAGGGTGTCACTACTTCACTTACCGAATCAAGCACAACAAACTCAGTCCAAAATTCTAATTCCTTAACCCTGACATGGACTCGTTCGACAATCCCCTTGGGTTGTCGGTAAGTCTGATCGGCTAACTGAATGCTCATGTTAACGGGTTTTAGCAAAAAAAGGGTAAGTTTCTCATAAATTATAGTAGGCATAACATTAATACTTGACCCTAAATCAGCTAATGCACTTGAAAAATATTCATTATTAATAGTGCAAGGAATTAGAAAACTTCCTGGATCTTCAAATGCTTGCGGTAGCTGTGTCCCGTCATCCGGTGCCTCGAGATCTTGAACTTCATCCCTACTGTCCGAGTCGTCCCCATCTTTGATTTTGCACTTTGAAGCGAATTGGGTCTCGACATCTCCTTGAAAAACTGCTGAAAACGAAGTTTTGTGCGAATCTGGACTGACGGAGCTGCCAGCGACGCAGGGCCTGGGCCTGGAGCGGCGCTGGTGGTACCTGGACAGATTCCAGTTTTGCGTTTTTGCTTGTTTCTTCTCCGTTTGGCTCCCGTATGACCTGTACCTGATCGAACACTTCACAAAAATCATTAGAAAGCTCAGTAAAGTCATTACCTTCGGTGAACACGGCGTTCACATTCTCGTTACGTCCCATAGGGGGTTGGTACTTTTGACTCTTGCTCGAGCTTCCTTGAGGGTTCGGTTTTGGATTGGCTTGTGCATTACTTGCAAGAAGACCATTTTCCTTCTTAGCACCCTGCTCCATCCATTTCTCTAGCTTTCTTTCCAAACCCTTGATGGCGGATTGTTGATCTCTTACCACGGCATCCACTTTGTGGTCAAGGTTAGCAATCTATTCATTCAAGAACCTTGTATACTTGTCCAAGGAGTCGTGCCTCTGATCGTTCATCTCAATGTACCTCTCCATCATGTTGGTGAGCTTGACAATCGGATCCTCCTTGACTTCATTCTCCACTTTTGGTTGCTCGGGTTGACCATTACTCCTTTGCCACCTATTTTGAAAAGAACCAAAGTTATTTCTAGCATAACTAGAATTAAAGTTAGAATTACCGGGGTTTCTTTGGAATAGTTCTCGTTGATAGCCTACTCGGTATTGGTTCTGGACAAAATTGACTTGCTCGGTAGCCTCCTCTTCACAATCCTCGGTATAGTGCATTCCTCCGCAATTGTGGCACCCGTGTGCAATCACCTTGAGGTCTTTGTCCATAATGTCCAACCTATCTTCAAAAGTAGAAAAACGGTTAGATAAAGCTTTAAGTTCATGAATTACCTCATTGTCGGAGCTGCTCTCGATGCTAGCCACGGTCCTTCTTGTCCTCCTTTCTCGATCTCTATCATCCATATCTCGGGCTAAGCTAGCTTGCACCATATTCTCCATCATTTTGTACGCGTCATTGATAGACTTGTACAAAAAGTTACCACCGCCGGCTAGGTCTAAATCCTTTTGGGAACTCTTGGTTAAACCATAGAAGAAAATCTCCATGATCTCGTCCTTGTCTAGTCCATTCCCGTGATAGTTTCTGATCATTTCCCTAAGCCTTTTCCATGCATCAACTAGTGATTCACCCTCGTCTTGCCTGAAAGCCTTGATGTCTCGTAGCATTTTCCTAGCTAAACTCGGGGGAAAGAATCACGAGATGAACTGTTCACGAAGTTGATTCCATGTAGTGATGGTACCTTCATCGAGCTCATTGAACCAAGCATGTGCCTCTCCCGTGAGAGACGACGGAAATAAGCTAAGCTTCACATCGTCATCGGTGACGTCTCCTCCGTATTTGAACATTTTGCACAAACTTATGAACCTGCTTACGTGCTTATGGGGGTCGGATTTGGCTCGGCCGTCATATTGGTTGTCTTGGATTAACTTAAGGTGATGGCCTTTGACTGAAAACGAATCTCCTAAGTTCGGTGGGACTATAGCCGATCCCGGTGTAGGTGCTACGGCTCTCGTCCTTTCCATCATCGGTCGATCAAAGTCGTCCATTTCGGATCTTGGTGAATTAGGTCGGGTTGGTGGTTTTGGTGGGTTTGATGAGGCTGCTTCTAATTGTTGTATCTTAAACCTATCGGGGGATGATGCCCTACTGTTCTTGTTTCTCGAGTAAGTCTCCAGCTTGATTACCTAAGTAAACTGCAAAACTCCAAGAAAAACGTCAAACGCACCAATATAAAAATGAAATGAAAAACTAAATTAAACTACTTAAAATGAAAATGAAATGAAAATACTACTAAATTAAACTACTTAAAATGAAATGAAATGAAAAACTAAACTAAACTACTTAAAATGAAATGAAATGAAAAATTAAACTACTTAAACTAAAATGAAATGAAAATACTACTAAACCCTAATTTGACTTAAACCTAAGTACTGAAAAGTAACTACATCGTGCCGAAACACAAAGTAGGATCGAACTACACTACTAAACTAAGAATGTGTCGCGTCCCCGGCAACGGCGCCAAAACACTTGATGGGTTGCAGTTTTTTAGTGTTTAAATTTATAAAAGTTGTACAAGTTATTATCTCAAAACACACACACACACACCTTAACGGACAGGGGACCCGATCAGATGTAGTATAGTTTAGTGATAAGTACAGGATCGTTCGCAGGGACGCGTTACTTTACCTAATCTAGTAATACGTGTAATTCTAGCGGTTGTGGGGTTGTCACGATTTCCTATTAAACTAATTAAAATACTGAAAAGTAAATAGAAGCCGCAACCGCTTATTCAGCGAGAGG
>CM067170.1:126454619-126459619 GCA_034093135.1 Erigeron breviscapus | reverse complement strand
TTACTTGTCCCTACGAACTCACCAACTTTATGTTGACGCTCTTTAGTACACTTTTCAGGTAATCAAGTTAATCAGAGACAAAATGGATGATTGTATGCTTAATTGCTAGGATTGGACTAGCTTTGGACTTTCTGGATCCATGATCCTTATTTCCCTTAAATGGGTTACCATTAGGATAATTTATTATCGATTTGAACTTTCTTTTATTATTGATTGAACGTGTATTTGATGAATGTTGATGAATGTATACGTTTGTACGAGTTTATGGATCGTTTCGATCTTATATTTTCATATAGTTGACTCTACATAATTCACATGTCGTGATGCGCTATTTCTAAGTGATACCCCATGATTCTGCCATGTTGGGGTGTTACAGAATGGTATCAGAGCCGTGGTTGTAGAGAACTAGGAGGATTTACCTAGTCTATAGCCATCGCACCCACATTTCATATTAGCATGCATGATAGGGAACTTTGTGTGCAACGTGAACTGTATGATGCATAAAAACGTTTTAAACGGAGTTCGTAGGTTACTTATGATTTGATGACTTGATTGTTATGTGACAACTTGATGAACGTATATGATAGTGTCGGGATACACCATGAATTGTGGAATAATTGTGATAAACGTTGATGTGTGTGGAATCTTGGATGCATTTATTATTTGTCCCCCAGCAAAATGAAATGATGGAATTAATGGAGTATAACATTCGATAACCCTAGAGGCGCCTGATCAACAAATCTATGGTTATCCTATGTTATATAAAGTTAATGATCTCATGGATTGCGCCTCGTGGATAAAGTATAGTAGGTAACCCGGTATGCTTAATAAGTGTTGGTTAGGTGGAGGGTTAGCCGCTGGTACACCCTGTATACATACCTGGTCAACACTTAGAGAACATATCGGAACCGAGTTTTGGACATCCATTCTATATATTAACGGTGTGGAGGGTTAGCCGATGGTACACCCTGTATACAAACACTTTTAATGTGTCGAATGTTGAAGTTAAAAATTCGGACTATGCTTTACCCACCTTGTTATGACTTGACCCTTTTATTTATATAGTGTTGAATGTTTTCGTGATTGTATTATTGATTGTAAATTTAACGATTGCTGAAACCTTAGATTTTTGCCATGATAATATCCCTGTAGAGATAACCATATTCATGCAATGATTTATAAGGACTTGATGTGGAAACTGTGTATTACTTGAAGGTCAATTTTGATATTCAAGTGTGGATTGTGTGGACTTGAATTTTATGTTAATAGAAATGGTAGTACAGGCATAGGGTATTTTGAACGGGTTGGTAATACGATGGGCTGGCCAATGGTATGCCTTATATTATAAGCATTACCGGATGGCCCATATCTAAGCTATATTACTTATAATTGTCTACAATTATCAGTCATTGTTGGAATAACAGTATGAGAATAAGATTTAGAATACATGCTTATTAAGGTCTTAGATACTTATACTCTATAATTGTAGACCAAGGAATTATTATGAACTATAGACTTAGTTCAAACATATAGTTACTATAGATTGATAGAATGAGCCAAGATTTTTGGAGAATATGATGTTCAAGTAAAGTAAGATATTATGAAATATTAGGTGATTTAGTGTGTTAAGAGGCGTTTTTATGAACATGGAGCTTGAGTTAGTAATTTAATGAATGTGTTCAAAGAAATGACTAGAATAAGAGCAAACAGGATGATCGTAGAAAGTTATAACTATAAGCACGAATAAAGTTCTGTAGATTTCATTCTTAAATGATTTTGTACTTTAAGGTGAGAATACATGATTTTACTGTGAGGTACTATTCGGTTATATAACGTAAGCAATGATGTCAGATGGCAATAATTGTCGAAATGGCCGACAAGGAATAACTCCTCGCCAATAAAGCCAATAATTTAGCGTTATTATATCTATATCTAAAATTGAATGAAATAAAGTTGAATAACTTTATCAGAATAATTTAACAAGACCAATAATAGGGTACTGATTATGAACAGGAGTAGAGCGGGTAATTGGAATGAGATAACTTTGGTATGAATATATATTGCACAATCTATATATATAACTCGCAATAGTAATTGGATGCAATAAAGAAATAAAAATAAAAATGGTGAAATCGGCCGTCCCCGGGATCGAACCTGGGTCTAGGCCACACCCTTTCGCGCATTTAGCCAACCGCGCTAAATGCCTAGTGTTGTGAAAGTTCTCTTATGATTAAATATAAGCATATGTACAACAAATTCCTTAATTCACGCATATATTGTAAGTTCATATGAATTTTCTTTCCTAAACAAAATTTCTCGAGGAAGGGAAAACAAATGAGAAATTAACTACAAGCTGTTTAAAATAATTACACTTGGAGAAGTTGAACGGAAGAGATGTAGGAGTGTTCTATAATATAGAGAATATTGAAGCAGTCATTTCCACTAATGAGCATGAAGTCGAACGTCAAGTTAAAAAAAATGTTGCTAGAGCTTTTAACTGGGGAATAGTTTGAGTAAGAGCCGTGAGAGAATCGTCATGCATATGGAAAAATTGTTATAATTGAATAGATTATGAACTTGAACAAAAGTAGGAATTTTATTTAATCGAACATAACAAGCCACTATTACAAACATTAATAATACATACGCTCTCGACTGGAACATATACTTGACTAAGTGGCTCGGTGTGGCTTGGCTAACTCTTGCTCAATCTGCCTTAAGAAGTTGATATTACTGGGATCCTTGGAACAAATCTTCCAAATGTTTGTTAAGAAATGAGTAGAAGCCTTATCGATCTCGCCTAAACGGAAGAACTTCTCATCCCCATCCTTTGAAGTATAGAAGATCCCAGCAGGCCTACTTAAGACCCTTCCTTCCACAAACACTATGCCCTTTGGAAGCTGGAGATTTAACAAGGCATGATCGTCAGCTGGTGGGAGCATATCGGGAGCGGAAGATGAGGCGCCAACAGTTCTTAGTCTTTTCACAGGTCTTTGAGAAAATAGAGGAGTACTACTTTCATCGTCTCTCAGAATGATATTTTCTTCTCCCATAGTCCTCTGTAGATACTCCTTTAGACTTGCTTCACCTTTAGCCATTTTGGCATACCACTCAGCTTCTCTTTGTCTAGCAAGTTCCAATATGTTGACGTGTTGATTTGCTGGTGTTTGCACCTCAGAACCTGTTTCTCCTGCTTCTGCAAGCAGTAGCTCCTTAGCTAACTTCAGAGAAGCCTCTTCCTCCATCGCTTGTGTTTTCTGTCGTTCCATAATCTTTTTGAGAATCGTTTCTTGAAAATCACCCTGAAGTGCTTCGAAATTTTCCGGATGTGAAACAAGACTAGATGGCGACATAGGTCTTTTTCCTTTGGATACAGTTGGGTCAACTGTTATTCCCACTTCTTCAGATTGTGAGAAATCAGCAAGTTGATACAACAACCCTTTAATTTCTCTAATTTCTGCTTCAAGTTTTGTTTGTTTATCGATAGATTTTCTCAATAGTGCTCTATCGGCTGCTAGGAGAAAAGGTGCACTATTGTGTATTTGGTCGATTCGAGAAGTAAGAAACTTAAATGAGTTGGTTTGTTCAGTAGAAAGTGATACTATAATACTGTTAAGTTGATCAAATTGCTTCAACAAAAGCTCGATTGAACGTTCAAGTGCAATAAATGTGTGAGTAGCCATGGTTTAGTTGAGAAAGAACGGTGTTTGATTTGGATGTGTCGAAATATAGTTTCACACAAAGAAAAATGTAAAGGAGAGAAGGAAATTTCAGAATGCCTATTATCTTTACAAGTGCTTTTCTTATATAGAGAATGAAAGACAAAGTGTGATCTTGGAAAACGGACAGGTGTCCATAAACTACAGAAATTTTAATCATTGCTACTGTAATTAGTAACTACCGAATTATATATATATTTTTTTTAAAGATAAAATTTCTAAACTTTATCATCCCTTTAACCAAGGTTGAAAGGAGCTGAACAGTTTACTCAAAAGCGTATGCTATGTCGAGAAAATCCTCAACTAAATTAATAGCTTAAATAAACCGTCTTCCACACATCACTATTTTCCTTCACTGCTTCTTTTTCGAGAACCATATCAATTGCTAATTCATCTTTTTGAACCCTAGATGAATTTTTGATCCAAACTATTGTTTCAGGAGTGATCTAAGTAATATTTGTTTCTTTGACCTGTGGATCGCCTTTAATGATTGAATTTAAGAATTATTTGAAAGGCTAAAATTATGAAGGGCGATCAACGATTAAAATACACAAATGAACTTGGTATAAAAATCTATCAAGACAAATATGGGAAATTCTTTTAACTGGGGAATTTCCCCTAATCGACAACAATCCCCAAAAGAGAGCGAAGAAAGTTGTATTTCATTATTCGTACAATACAAGTAAAACTTGTTACATTATTTAAGCGGAAATACAACAATTAGGGATACAACATATTTAAAAACCATACAAAGAAACCCACGTGGCTACAAATAGTAAGGGAACCACGCCAAGAACAAACGCTACTAACCACGGATAAGCCTCATCCAATGGTAGTTGAGCCACAATAAGTAACCAAGCTATAATGACTATGTAAACCACGATTAGGAAAGGGCTCAACATTTTTGGTATAAGTGTTCGTTTCAGTTAGGTTTGAGAAAAGGATAATGTTAAGTTAATATGGAGAGATATGTGTGTGGTATTATTATATAGTCTAAAAAGGAGCCGTTTCTAACGGTCAAATATGAAAGAGAAAGTGAATTTGAATGATGTATAATACTTTAGTCAGACTTACATGTGTCTAGACAAATCATCTATGCTATATAATAAATGCGTAAGTAGTTCATACTATATGTGTACAAGTTGTTGGTTATTATGTGGATTATTATATGGGCACAAACTGTATAATCATTTAGATATACACTAGTGCTAAATGTTAATTGTGTTGAGGATTGTGTACAAATACATCCTACTCTGCTGAGAGTAGAAGGATTCTGTTTAG
>CM067170.1:126439619-126449619 GCA_034093135.1 Erigeron breviscapus | reverse complement strand
TTGATTTGCCCAAAATTAATTACAAAAACATTTGTAACACTTAAAAGAAGCATAACCTATTTCGATTTTAGAAACGAATTAATGATTCAATGGATTAAAATTAACAACGAAATTAAAACCCTAAAAATATATAAAAATCAAAACCGAATGAGTGCTTGTAAAAATTGGGCAAAATCAAGAATCTAGAATTGGGGATTTGTGAATGACGATGCTAGATAGTATACCTGAATCACTTATTTCAACAAAAATCGAAACAACAAGCAGAGAATCAAATGAAATCAAGTGATTTAATTGATGAAAATATGGGGGTTTATCAGCTTAAGTTCGTTTTTCTTAAGAATGAAGGCAATGTAAAAGATAGAACGAATTAAGTTGATATTTATATAGATGGTTAAAAGATGGGTCAAAACGGGTCGGGTAAAAGGTCGGTCGAACATAAGTGGAACGAAGTTAATCTTCGTAAACTCAACTCGAACGAAGATAGAAGTTATTTTCGTTAAACCAAATAAAACGAAATTAGATTGGACGAAAATAAGTTCCATTTCCTGAAGAACAAGTCAAAACGAAGTTAATCATTATCTTCGTAAGAACAAGTTTGTACTTAGAAAATTTTTCAAGATTCGTCATCACGAAACTTTCCACGATGCGACCCCTTTGACCTAATCCTGTACATAGCAACAACTCGTTAAAAGCAACTTGGTCATGCCTTGTACCAAAAAGTACCACCATCTGAAAATCATCATCATAATGTAAGTATTTTACAAACATTATAATCTTGAATTAAAAACAGAACCCCAAGGTATAAAATCAACCAATAACAAACCTGAAAATAATCAATGAACATATTAACAGCGATACCAACCACGACCATGATACGGAGAGTATGTCTCTAATCATTGAGATGCTTGACGGCCAACCATCTTGAAACACTTAAGTTCCATATTAGATGCCGTCTACAAAATTAACAAACAATGAATAGTCCAAAAATCCAATGAAGAACGTTATAAAGTTTCCGAAATCAAGTCATAAGTCAAGGTACGGAAATTAAAAGAAACATGTATCAACACTGATTATTTTCACTAAATACATGAAATGTAAAGTAAATAAATACTCCAAAGACAGATTCATGTATTCATCCTTCACGTGCTCATATTTGCATCACAATATTGTCATTTCACACCAAAAATCCCGTTTCCACGATATCATCTGTATGAATAACACGGTATTGCAACAAAGATCAGCACTTCAAATTTATCTCCTTAACCTGAACACTGCACACTTACCAAAAACTCATTAACGCAACAAGAGCAAAGGCACAATAATGCAGAAAATTCAAGTGAAAACACACAAAATTAGGATTAACAATTACGAAATACTCAAGATTCTAATAAAAGATCAAGTGAGGTCATTCCATTGTCAAACCCTAAAGATCACCAAGTTATTAATTAAATTCATAACTTGTAAACACTGAAACTTGTGAGAATTCAAATAACATTGACTTATCACAAAAGATTTAAAAGATCATTTTCTAAACTTAAACAAATTAATGTCTATATCAGAAAATCTTCTTTTGAACTAAACACATAACCTCATCAAGAATTCAAATGAATGAATTCAGCAAAACATATACTCAACAGAATTTAAGTAGAATCTCTCGTGCAATAAGAACTTATGAAAATACTTATTTTGACTCAATAAAATAGAAAAATAAATTAGAATAAAAATTACAGAATCATAAACTATTCTATACACAATAGTTATCTTAATTTATTCATTATTTACAAGTGACTAGGGTACTGCTGATCAGATCAGATTAGCATTTACATAAGCCTACCAGCGAGAAATAATTCTCTTATTATTAGTTATGAACAGTGATCCAAAAACGATTACCAATATGTTTGTCCTCTTAAACACTCGGTACTTCCAGTCTCCTTTTTGGTTTGTGGCACTTTCGTATTACTTGAGCCAAGGACAGTCACCATGTAACCTAGTAAGTTACTCATGCCACAATTTTAGTTTGCGAACTTATGTGCCCCATATTCAGATACACTCTCATAATCGAAACAAGCACTAAGATTAAGACATTTGGTGATTAAAGTGAGAAAGTCTTTAAGAATCAAGTCAGCGGTGACAGGTTGGTGATTCCTCACGCGGAAAGCGACATAACTTGACTCACGTACGGAAATATACTTAACATTGCATAATGCCAAGTACTTGTATATTTGTGACATTAATTTTACTTTAAAGCACTTATGAAAACCCGTGACTTTCTATGAGACCCGTGTAGCGAACTTTCTGACAACCTATCCCAAGTTGGAAACTTTAGGTAGGCTAGGTATACAAAGACACCCCAAGGACTTACTTGTTCGAATCTCAAAGGCCACATGAGCTTCATACTTTCAACAGATTTATTTGATATTTGAATTTGAATATTTTGTCACAAATATACATCCAAAAAAGCAATACATACACATATATGTACCCGAGACCTTCTTTATAAAGACCAAATATACATAATTATAATGCAAGATCTTTCATAAGATTTAAAGGACTTGCCTATTTTAAGAACAAGTATTCTCAGCCATATATCTGAATACGTTTCCCATAAGAACATTGTATACATTTAAGTTCAGATTATAAGGAAACCTTGGTACTTTGTGCCTATCGATACATCATATAATGGTATCACTGAACTGAGCATTTTAAAGTACAATTAAGTAGGCTTAAAAGCTAAAGTATCGTCACGTCTAATCATGTAGTGCAGTAACCTTACTTTATTTATTATATTTTTGGATTTTCTATTTTTCAGATGTTTTTGTATTTTTTTCTGACACTAGATATATACAGACTTATACTAAGACAACTTTTCAGACTTATACTAAGACAACTCTTTTTGTATTTTTGACTCTATCTCTGTACGACTTAAACTACTAAGACACAAAAAGAAAAATTTAAGTTCTTTGAGAGAAACTACTCGGCATTCTTCATACCATTGAGTTGATATAACAACTCATGACGAGGTCTATCAAAAGCTTTAGTATAAAGATCAGCAAGGTTATCATCAGTAACAACCTTTTCCAAATGAATAAGCTTTTTCTCAAAACAGTCACGCAAAAAGTGATGCTTTATATCTATGTGCTTGGTGACTTTAAAGTTTTTCGGATTCTTAGTAATATCTATGGCAGACTTATTATCAATACAAATAGGAGAGTCTGAGATATCCATACCATAGTCGCGCAATTGTTGCTGTATCCAAAGTACCTGAGAACAGCATTGACCAGCAGCTATGTACTCTGCTTCACAAGTAGACTGTGCAACAGATGTCTGCTTCTTGCATTGCCACGATATAATTCTCCCCCCTAAAAGCTGACATCCACCTGACGTTGATTTCCTATCCGAACTGCAGCCACCATAATCCGAATCAGTATAAGCTTTGAATTCAAAGGAACCATGCATGGGATACCAAAGCCCTAGACGAGGCTTGGCCTTCACATAACGAAGAATCCTTTTCGCAGCTTTCAAATGTGACTCTTTCGGATTAGCCTGATATCTAGCACATATACAAACAGCAAAGGTAATGTCTGGACGTGAAGCCGTCAGATACATCAAGGAACCAATGATAGCCCGATATTGAGTTGCATCGACTTCTGGATCATTAGTCTTATCAGGACACAGCCCATGATTAGTCTGAATGGGAGTAATTGCATCTTTAGCATTGGACATTCGAAACCTGGTAAGAAGATCTTGAACATACTTGCTCTGATGAATAAAGAACCCATCCTTCAGTTGATCCACCTGTAATCCAAGGAAGAAAGTTAATTCCCCCATAGCACTCATTTCGAACTTAGCCTTCATGCTCTGCTCAAACTCCTTGCACATGTTCTTATCAGATGAACCAAAAATGATATCATCAACGTAAACCTGTACAAGCAAGTAGTCCTTCCCTTTCCATTTGATGAACAACGTGTTGTCAATAGAACCTCGAGTAAAACCATTTTCATGCAAATGAGTAGACAGTTTTTCATACCATGATCGAGGAGCCTGATGTAAACCATATAGAGCCTTATCAAGACGATATACTCTATTGGGGAAATCTGGATCCTCAAACCCCTGAGGTTGATCTACATACACTTCTTCTCTAATTTCTCCATACAAAAAGGCACTCTTTACGTCAAGTTGATACACCTTTATACCTTGATAACTAGCAAATGCCAGAAATAATCGAATAGCTTCTAGTCTAGCTACAGGTGAAAAAGTCTCATCGTAATCAAAACCTTCTTGTTGCTCAAATCCTCTAACTACCAACCGAGCCTTATTGCGAGTGACAACACCTTTGTCATCCTTTTTACAACGAAAAACCCATCGCGTAGATAAAGGAGATTCACCATGAGGTAAGTCAACTAACTTCCATACATCAAGCTTCCGAAACTGAGCCAATTCGTCTTGCATCGCCTCAACCCATGACGGATCTTTAAGAGCCATTCCAACATTTTTAGGCTCAACCTGAGAGATGAAGCAAAAGTACAAGTACCAAGTAATTGCCCAGAATCCTTAACTTCAGCAAACATACTTGACAAATTTTTCCTATTCTGATTCCTCGTGCGAACAGAGGCAGAAGCATCACCAATGATTTGCTCTACTGGATGATCCTTGTTGACTCTTGTTTGAGAAACCGTGTCGACTGTAAGATCATTCCCCAAGTTAGTCTGGACATGTTGTTCTGGAGTTTTAGGCTCTTCCTGATTTTCACCTTCCGTGTCGTCAGTATCATAGAAAGGATCATCAGGTAGCGGTATGTGTAAAGGATCAGTAAGATTTTTAGGAGCAGTCTCTAAAGTAGAGTCTGCTTCTTTGGTCCCACTTGACTCTCCAGATTTAGAAGCAGGCTTAATGAATGGTGAAGAACCAGGAGAAGAGACAGGAACCGGACCACCTTCAAGTGGATCATGAAGAGTAACTACATCTTCCACTATCGGAACACCTGTAAAAGAAACAGGACCACGAAAAGAGGTGAAGACACCATCATAATCGAAGTCATTAGCAGGACCAATGTGTACAGCAGGTTTATGACTGACAATTACCACATTTGTACCAAAATTTACTTTGCCAGTTTTCTGATTGTACACACGCCGAATTGGTGTACTAGGTACATAACCTAAGAAGAAACCCTCCTCTGATTTAGGATCAAATTTACCCTGAGGAAGTACCGTAAGAAAAGTACAAGGAACACCAAATGGCTCAACATTTTGCAAATTGGGCTTTTTGTTGTGCAAAAGTTCATAACAAGTTTTCTTGAACCGTTTAACTGTTAAAACCCGATTTAAAATGTGACAAGCTGTATTCACTGCCTCCCCCCAGAAAGTAACAGGAAGCCCTGAATCAGCAAGCATCGTCCTAGCTGTTTCTATCAAAGTCCTGTTTTCCTCTCAGCTACTCCATTCTGCTGTGGCTCATACGGTGCACTAAATTGATGTTGAATACCCTTGGTCAAGCAAAAAACCGTAAGAGTATTGTTCTTGAACTCAGTGCCATTGTCACTCCTGATTCTCTTAACTTTAACTTCATGGACATTCTCAACTTGTCTAACAAAATCCATAAACCGGTATGCGGTCTCGTCCTTTGTCTTCAAGAAAAATACCCATGAATACCTTGAGTAATCATCAGTGATCACCAAACAGTAGAACATCCCTCCAATGCTTCTTACGTTCACAGGACCAAAGAGATCCATATGAAGTAATTCGAATGGTTTGGATATAGTGTTGTGCACCTTTGATTTATGAGGATTCTTGTGTTGCTTTCCTTTCAAACATGGTACACATTTATCTTCCATCCCAAACTTCTTAACTGGAACACCATCAACTAATCCAAGACTAACAAGTTCATTCATCTTCCGAAAGTTAATATGTCCCATTCTTCGATGCCAGAGGAGAGATTCAGACTCATTTGCTTTGCTCAACAAACAGAGAGGCTCCGTTGGATTATCAACACCTAAAACTAAGCCATAGATGTCTCTCTTCCTAGGAGCTCTGAGCATTATCCATTCTTCTGGAATAACGAAACCCGGCTTCAAGATGAATGCCTCCTTTTCTGTGAAATGAACATTGTTGCCCTTGTCACAGATCTGTGAGACACTCATTAGATTATGAGTAAGTTGTTCCACATAGTTTACTCTTTCTAGAGTAAGTTGTCCATTCACGACATCTCCCTGACCGGTGATGTTGCCGCCCTTGGATCCAGCAAAACAAACATACGACCCATTTATACCAGTAAAATTGGACAAGAGTTTCCTGTCCCCTGTCATGTGCCTGGAGCATCCACTGTCAAGGTACCATAAATGGATTGGTTTCCTAGGAACTCCCTGCACATAAAATGAGAGAAATTAGTTTTCATTGGGGACCCAAACCTTCTGAGGTTTGGGTCGTCCCTTCTCATCCCTTAGAATCAGTTCAGTCCAATACCCATTGCTAGAAGCCGTGGGTGGAACATGATTCTCATCTCGTCTTCTCACAGGAGAAGACTTCTGACCTCTCGTCGGAGAAGGTCTAGGAGAATGAGGGCCATAAGAAGATCGAACACTCGAATGAATTTGGTCATAAAATGAATTTTGACTTTTAGGAACAGAACGATCAGGTCGTGGAGGTGTTTGAAAACGATTTGAAATCCTATGAACATTTTCTGAGAAACCTTTCAGTGGAGATTCACGTCGTTGAGGTATAGTAAACGGTTTTGGAGAAGATTGAACTTTAACCTCATAAACCTGTTTATTATTACCCAACCCCCTTTTTCCTTCTGAAGTGGAAGCCTTTGAAGGAGAACCTGATCTTCGAGGTCTATTTGGACATACACTATAAACATGACCCTTTTCATGACAAGCAAAGCAAGAGAGGACCTTGAACTTTTTGTTTGTATCTACCTTTTTATCGGTACCTACAGATTCATTATTAGCACTAGTGTCCACTGACTTACTTGTTTTTCTTTGAATTTCCTTTTCAGGGTCTTGTTTAGTTGGTGAAATCCTAGACTTCCTAGCACCATCTTTCTCATGTCTATCTTTACTTGAAGATTTCTTAAGTGCAGGCATTAAGATGTGCTTTAAAACCTTAGTTGCTTCTTCATTAACGGCTAAGTTGTCTTCAGATTTTCTAATCCTAGACTGCTTAGGTAATGGAGTGAGACATTGCTGACTTAATTTCTTCATATCCTCAATAGCAACATCCCAGACTTTATCAATCCTCTTAGGGTCAATAGATTCTAATGGGAATTCTAACTCAGTATAGACCCTATTACTCTTATGAAGTGTAAAGTGTACAATATTATCTTTCTGACCATAAGGAGTAGACTGATTTAAAGCAACACCTTTCAATTTCTCTTCCTTGTTAGGTTGAGAAGAACCTCCTTTAGACTCTTTTGTTTCCTCAGGCAACTTTGCCTCGGAAATTGAGTCTTTTGGTTTACCATCTACAACACTAGGTTGAAGTAGGATTTCAGGAATATTAGGTTCAACAGGAGTATAGTTATTATTGAAAGGAGGAGGCACATCTTTATAAGAAATCTTAGCAGTTTCAAAACTCTTAGAAGAAGAATTCTCAAACTTTTTCATATGCGTCAAAAGCTCAGAATGTCTAGCAGAATCAGATTTAGCCTTAAATTCCAAGATTTCTATCCTAGCATCAGCAAGTTCCTTTTCTACGGTAGCACACTTTCTAGCTAACAAGGAATAAGCTTCACTACTTACTCTTTCTATAGCCACAGAATGATTGAATTTATCTTTCATTGCTCTAATGTCAGATTCTAAGGATCTAATCTTTTCCTTGAAAAATTTTTCCTTATCATTTACAGTTAGACCTTTTTAATTAATTTATCTCTTTCATCATGAGCAGTATTGACAACAGATTCTAATTTCTTAATTTGTTCATTCTTTTGTTCAAGTTCATCAAACATGCGATTAACAATTTTGCAAACATGAACAATAGTATGTAAGGAATAAGATACCTGTTGGTCTGCCTCTTTGCAATCTGCCATGTAAGCAACAAAGTCATCCACAGTCATGCCAGCCGGAATCTCAAAATCTTGCATCTGCTCCTCAACAGTCTTTTCACTCTTTTCTGTGGCAGAATCATCTTTAACCTCAGCTGCTTTCACCTCTTCAGTAGCTTTCACTTCTTCAGTAGCTTTCACTTCATCAAGGTTCTTGACTTCTTCTAACTCATTGTCAGATTCGGAATCAGTATCATATACACCAGCAGCAACAGATTCCACATTTGAACTATTAGTATTTTCATACAATTGCTCTTCACTGTGGTAGACTGTGGTGTCCATGAAATCATCTGGAGAATCAACTATTTGAGCCATATCATCAAGAATTTCGGCCAAATAAGCGTTATTGTTCTCATCATGTGGAAGATTCCAAACATAAGAACCATTTGGTTGAACAGCTACTATAGCCTTGTCATTTCCAGTGACATTTGCAATAGGATCATCAGTTAACAAAAGAGCTCTAGTAGGATTTTGATTGAACGGACGATTACCACCTCTATCTTGACGTGCAGGAGTAACATTTGCCTCTTTCTTAGGCCGTTGACATTCTCTGGCAAAATGTCCAAAACCTTCGCAGTTATAGCATTTCACCTTTGACTTGTCAAATCCTTGAGTACCTCCTGTAAGCTGTCTTCCTGTTCTATTCATAAACTTTTGTACTCTCCTGGTGATCATTGCCAATTGCCATTTCAGATCCATTTCTTCAACATCATCTGGATCTATCTGATCGTAATCTTCATCAATAAGTGCTGGATCTGTGATTCTTCCTGCAACAAAAGCTTCATGTGCAGCACACATTGCAGCAAATACATTCATCCTACCCTCAGCTGATTTCATATTCATAGGCATGGATTTGTAACCCGCAGAAGAAGATGAAATGTTTCCGAATTTCATATTTCCAGTCTTTGCACCGTCATTAGCCCTTTTACCCTTGTTACCAGCATCAGTAGCCATGAATCCAAAAGAATCATCTCCATCCATTTGTGCACCACAATTGTCTGTCTCACCAGTATTACCAACTCCCGAAAAGAAAGCATTAACGTCAGCTGTTGGATTTTTCATAGTGGCATGATAGAGAGATGGATCTTGTGTGAAGTTGTCTTGAAGATCTTTTGCCTTATCCTTCATTTCTCTGTTTCTTAGAGTGGATATAACTCCATCTATTCGAAGAGATGCGTAATCAGCTCTTTCTTGCAATCCATGACGAAACTCTTTGTATGCTTTCGGCAAACCGTCCAGGAATTTATCCACTATCTCAGTAGGAGTGTATCTAAGGTCAAAATATGCTAATTCAGCAAGAAGATGTTGATATCTCAAAATAAGATCCTCAACTTGTTCATTCTTTGTGGCATTGAAGCAATCAAATTGTTTCTTAAGCATTTTAATTCTATTTTTCTTCAATAATGGATCACCTTCACAATGAGCTTCAATAGCATCGAACAATTGCTTTGAAGTCTTGTATTCTTGTTTAGGAAACAAGTGCACCAACTCTTGAGGAATGCACATACGAAGTGTGGAAAGAGTCTTTACTTCAATGGCGTAGTTAGCCTTTTCTTCGCCCGTTAATTCTCCCACCTTGTATGTAGAAGTAACTCCATTCACAGTAAGAGTGGGCCATTCATAACCTTCAGTGATCATGAGCCACATATTTAAGTCTTCTCGTTGAATGAAATCTTCAAATCGACCTCTCCACGCCCAAAAGTCAGCTAATGAGACTAACTTTAGTGGAGAATTAGTACGCCCTACCAGATGATCATGATAAACTAGAGAATTGAGATATTGGGCAACAGCATTGTTGGTTGAGGATGAAGAAGCCATAAGAGAAAAATACTGTTCAAACGAAGATAAGAATCCAACGAAATTAGGTTAAATTCGTAGAACAGTGTTAGTACGAAGATAGCTTAATTTCGTAGGCTAAGGTTTGAACGAATATAGCTAAGTTCGTAGGCTAAGGTTCAGAACG
>CM067170.1:126402119-126437119 GCA_034093135.1 Erigeron breviscapus | reverse complement strand
GTTAATCACCACCGAAGCACCACTGCTCAATTATCACTTAGACAAAACATAAATCAAGTTAAGTATATTTTTACTTGATACAATCTAGATTTCGAGGTCGAAATCCATTTAACTGGGGAATAATGTAACATCCGTAATTTTTACCCGTCTGACTGTACTTGTAATTTGATTAACTATTTTAATAAACGAAAACTTTGGGCCTAATTGTGATCATCTATCTGTAAATTGGGCCAATTATAATGTCATAATGGGATTTCTAGAATTAAGCCCATGTTGCAAGACCATGATATTAGCCCATATGTGATAAGAAAATATATTATAGACGATAATTGAGTAACTGTGTTAAAAGGGAAAACGTATATACAAAAACCTTAACGGGTTAAACAGTGTCGGTGGCACAGTTTCGGTGGTACAATGTCGGTGGTACAGTGTCGGTGGTTATCTAATAATGAACAATTAAGACAAAACCCGACATACTTTATGGAAAGTAGGAATATCGTGAAATTTACGGACTATATTTGGTTTATTAGTGGAATAATAATTCATAAAAAGGTTTACACCCGTGATTCGTTTTGTTTATTTTATTGATTTCTGAATCAACCAACTAACTTAGATATATTGGACAAATAATACTAATAATGAAAATAATGAAATAGAACGTGAACTTGAAAGCTGTCAATGCATGTGATTTCATATTTGGCATATGTTGTACAACTAATTAAGATTTGTAAATATCTGAGTGCATAATTGACATGGAGACATCGAATGGAGCTGTCAATTTTATAATAATGCATGTAATAATGCAAACTAAGTTGTCACCATGGTCATTCATTTATCTGCCGACCCCCTTTCTATATAAAACACACATGCATTACACAAAATTCAAACACACACAAATAGATACAAGAGTTGTTGAGCTACACAATTACCATTTTCTCCAAACCATCTCCTTTCTTCTTATCTCTCTCGGCTAAGCACTCTGTTTCTATTTTGTTTCCATACAAACATATATATATAGAGAGAGACATACTGATAGACAATATATATATATATATATATCATTGGACCCCAAGGTTTTTACCAAGAAACACCACATCATACGATCACCACCATGCTGCTACTTTCACGACCATCCAGCCACCACCGAATCACTACTGCTGCTCTGTTTTGCAAACACCACCTGCAACACCACCACAACCGGACTGCTGTAACTCTTAGTTAATCACCACCGAAGCACCACTGCTCGATCATTTCTGCTGCTACTATTTGGAAGTCTTCATCACCACCCCACGGTCTCACCACCACGAAACCACCATTGTTACTATTCATCATCTTCAACCTTCAACCTACTGCTGCTGCTCGTTATTGCTTTTTCCAAGAAATCACCACCTTTTGAACTACAACTGCTGCTGCTGCTGCTCGTTTACAAACCGAACCATGATTAGCCATCATGAATCATCTTCTTGTTGTTGTTTAGGGCTGCTGTTACTAGCTAAACAGTTACTATTCATCTTTCTTCCATTCGCCACCAGTTGACTCCTTGGCACGCAGTAAAGTCACGCACCATCATCTCCTCACCACCACTTGACATTCAGACTGACCAGGAGAGTCACTCGAAGTGCACGTAAGCCACCATCAAAAGTTGCTACGGCTAGACTTGTTGTCAAGAAACTCCATCACCTTTCTGAATATGTATATATATAACATATACATGCTGATCGACTACATCATTAGGTTAACCAATTCACAAACTCTTGTTTCTTTCTTTTGATATTATCACCATCGAACCACCATTATTACTATTATTCATCATCATCTTCGTGGTTGTTGTTGTTCGATGATCAAGAAACAAAAATAATACATTATGGCATCGTTAAAACAGATTATTTATTTACTTATAAGTTCTACATAACAAATTCAAAACAAGAATTATAAGCTATAATCTGACCGTTAACATCGTTAGATTTTCTGACAGTTTCAGTCCTAAACCGTTAGATTTTCTGACAGTTTCAGTCCTAAACCGTTAGATTTTCTGACAGTTTCAGTCCTAAACCGTTAAACTGTTTACAGTTTTAGTCCTTCGTCCGTTAGTTTCTGACTAAACTGATGACTTTATTAAAATGGGTTATTATATACAGTTCCTTTACCGAAGGCTAATACGTTTGGGCTATTCGGGTACATTTCAGACTGTTACATACCTCATACTGTCTAACAGGTGTTTCAGGTGAGTTTCGTAAACCCTCCCTACTCAATTGAGATTCGGGCTGAAAAGTGTACATGCTTGTTTAATTGTTGATTGTTGATTTGATTGATTGATTGTATGATTGAATTGTTTATGTGGACATGTTAGCGCATTGGTTACTATGTAAGTCGCACCGTTAGCGCATTATTTATTATATAAGTCGCATCGTTAGCGCGTTACTCGTTATGTAAGTCGCACCGTTAGCGCATTGTTAATTATTAACTATGTAAGCCGCATCGTTGTTGATCGTTATTGATTGTTATGGAACGTTGTTGAACGTTATATGGAATCGTTGTTGTTGAACGTTATATGGAATCGTTGTTGTTGAACGTTATATGGAATCGTTGTTGTTGAACGTTATATGGAATCGTTGTTGTTGAACGTTATATGGAATCGTTGTTGTTGAACGTTATATGGAATCGTTGTTGTAACTTATATCGATCATCGTTGTTGTTGTTCGATGATCAAGAAACAAAAACAATACATTATGGCATCGTTAAAACAGATTATTTATTTACTTATAAGTTCTACATAACAAATTCAAAACAAGAATTATAAGCTATAATCTGACCGTTAACATCGTTAGATTTTCTGACAGTTTCAGTCCTAAACCGTTAGATTTTCTGACAGTTTCAGTCCTAAACCTTAGATTTTCTGACAGTTTCAGTCCTAAATCGTTAGATTTCTGACAGTTTCAGTCCTAAACCGTTAGATTTTCTGACAGTTTCAGTCCTAAATCGTTAGATTTCTGACAGTTTCAGTCCTAAACCGTTAGATTTTCTGACAGTTTCAGTCCTAAATCGTTAGATTTTCTGACAGTTTCAGTCCTAAATCGTTAGATTTTCTGACAGTTTCAGTCCTAAACCGTTAGATTTTCTGACAGTTTCAGTCCTAAACGTTAGAGTTTCTGACAGTTTCAGTCCTAAACCGTTAGATTTTCTGACAGTTTCAGTCCTAAACCGTTAGATTTTCTGACAGTTTCAGTCCTAAACCGTTAAACTGTTTACAGTTTTAGTCCTTCATCCGTTAGTTTCTACTAAACTGATGACTTTATTAAAATGGGTTACCATTAGGATAATTTATTATCGATTTGAACTTTCTTTTATTATTGATTGAACGTGTATTTGATGAATGTTGATGAATGTATACGTTTGTACGAGTTTATGGATCGTTTCGATCTTATGTTTTCATATAGTTGACTCTACATAATTCCCATGTCGTGATGCGCTATTTCTAAGTGATACCCCATGATTCCGCCATGTTGGGGTGTTACATTGTACCTTGAATGTTTGATGTTGGATTCACCGAATCCTTTTATTTCATATAGTTCATGTTCTACGATAATTTCATGCTAATGCTATATCTTTTCTGTAATATTCCTTGCCTAGCTTGGGGTGTTACAGTAAGTGACTTAAAACTACCACTGCTACTCAACATCGGATGATATAAATAGTTTTTGATAATATGTTTCAGCTGACAATGTGTCATCAAAGGAAGTAGAAAATCTTCATGGGTTATGCATGTTGTAGCACTGTATGTTTCCCTCTTTTCTGGTTTATTTGCATGAAAATCATTAACTACCAGGGAGTATTTGGCAATAACATGTGTCTGTCATGACACAGATGGTAGTTGTGTACAAAATAGGCCATTCCCGCCATCCAAATATGGAATAAGCAACCGTATAGATACCGCATGATGAAGAGATCTTAAAGTTCTCACTATAACTGGTATAATATATGTATCGACATGAACAAAGTTGTACGTACTCATCATTCTTCCTTTATTCAAAATGTGGTGATTTTTTCCTGCTTTTTCCTCTTGTTTATGTTTATTGGTGGAAATAGTATAATCCTGTATGGAATGGTAAGATAATTTCTTAATGTCTCATCATCATCATCAACTTTAATAAACAATTGAAGTAATTAAGTAGGATGGAAATATTTGAAAGTTCTCAAGTAAATGCATACACAATTGGCTCAACACCAACAAGGAGTTGGCCTAGTCGTCAGGGAAGCACTTGGTGACCTTAAGGTCCCAAGTTCAATCCCCGTTTGGAAACAAAAACCAATTCCTTTATGTTATCAATGAAGCCTAAGCCCACATGTAAAGTTCTAAAGACGCGGGTTTGATCATTCGGGGTTCCCAGATCATGTAGGGATTAGAATGAAGGAATTGTACCGGCATCATATGGCTCATACGGGCTGAGTCGATGGGTATCCAGTTGTGGTACCGGGGCTAGGGTTCCCCCCATTACATTTTTTTTACATAATTGGCTCAACTAGCCAAGAACATGATCAATATGCAGATATGATGACTAAGTTTAGAAGATCATCTGCTACAAAAGAAGACATATTTTATAGGAGAAAATTTGATGCATTATGCTTGCTTAGTAAGATCAATAATACTAACATAAACTTACCTTGGGGATGAATATATATTAGAAGAAGAAAGCATCATAATTCATAAACATTGACACCAAATCAGAAAGTAGCAAGACGTAATTAACTTCTTGTCTATAGTAAGAGTTTCTTGTTAACATGGGGAGATACAAGGCCCTGCACAAATACTGGGGCACTCATATATTGTCGAGTCTCGGACAAAGGCAAATTAAGATGGAAGAAGGTCTTGGTTCGATAATAAGACTTCAGATGTAATACTTTTAAGTTGTGTGCAATAATATCCTTATCCCATTGGGGAAGATGCGGCAGCAATTCCCAAGACTGTGTATCATTGTAGTTTTTCAATACCCATTTGGGATGGTCACGCTTGTAATAACTAAATATACATAAAGATTCTTCAATAATCCCCAGCCGGGGAAACCCACATCTGTGATCAGCTGGAGTGGGAATTTCTTTCAATTCCTCTTTAGATAAATGAAAAGAAAGTATGTATAGTGTTGCAGTACTCCTGTGTGGATCAGCCATAAACCAGTGAAGTGCTCCATTGCATAAGATACCAGCATAGTTAAAAGCAACAGTAAAGTGGAGGTCTCCAAGAACTTTCCAAACATTTGATTTCAAAGATAACAAATAAAAACGTCTCAAATTACTACTCTTCATATACTTGCCTAGAATAACCTTGTAATCATCTGATGATGGATCATAACCAAAACCACTAACATGCCACTGCCAATTTATATCAGCAGGAAAGTCCAGTTTTCCCAGGGATTTCAGCTGTCTAGTACAGGGATTGAATGCACAAAGTATACAGTCGGAAGTTTAAAATCATGTGTTCTTACGTGACACTATATTTTACTAGCCTGTGTCCTATCCTTCAAAGAGTATATCGAAGCCAAGTCCAATCTTCTTGAAGCGGTTAAACTTCATAATCTTATAGGTAGTTCTTTAGATCTTGCACCTGCACTGCAATTTTTCAAAAAACTATTAAGAAGTTTTACTTCAACCTCCTTTATCTTGCAGTCTGAACACATTCATTGGGATGATTCTTTTAATGTGTTCCAATCTCTAGATATTAAGCCTTCCACATTGAATTTTGCACCTAGCGTCATACTAGATGGGAATTGGGTATCTTAATATCAGAGATTTGTAGTGGACTTTAATCCCATCCCTATAACTGATTTATTCACGAGATCTCTTCCTAACCATTTAGTTAGACAATCAGTCGAATTAACTCTGATCTTACAAATTCAACAAATATCACACCCTGCATGATGAGCTCATAATCATGCTATGTATAAGATATAACCGTCTAGACTTTCCATTATACACCTGACTATAATCCTTAGCCAGCACTATCATATTTGATAGACGTTAGTGATATCCGTTCATGCCATAATGGAATCTCAAAATTCAAGTTTCTTAGCTACTTAGCTTCCTTACCGACTCATGTTAGTAATATAAATTCAGATTCCACTGTAGAACTGGTAATGCAAGTCTGCTTCTTGAAACACCAAGCAATAGCACTACCACCAAGTAGAAATACCCATCTACTTGTAAAATGATCCTTTAAATTCTCATTCAGCTTATATCGTTAAATCCTTCAATAACAGAAGGCCGATATGTGCTTTAATCACTAGTATATCCACTAGATTTTCCCACACTATAAGCTATATCAAGCCTGGTGCTAGTCACAGCATACATCAAACATCCTATAACCTTGGAATATTCAAGCTGAAATTTAAGATCATCTTGGTCAGGTGTAAGCCACATGCTAGGATCAATGGGAGTTCCAACAGGTGAATAATTCTAATAATTGA
The DNA here is from genome assembly GCA_034093135.1 of Erigeron breviscapus. Lineage (NCBI taxonomy): Eukaryota > Viridiplantae > Streptophyta > Magnoliopsida > Asterales > Asteraceae > Erigeron > Erigeron breviscapus. The sequence continues at coordinate 126,430,661 of CM067170.1, read as the reverse complement.
ATTATTTAAGATACCATTGTTCCCATAAGTAATTCTTATACCTAGAATTACTTCGACCTCCCCCATGTCCTTTATATCAAACATAGATGACAAAATTCTTTGTTTATATCGATTTGATCTTAACTAGTACCAAAGATCAACATGTCATCATCACATATAGACAAATTTCATCTCTTTATTAGATGTATCAAATTTGCTATATATAAATACTCATTGTCAACCTCAATAAGAATAAAACCATCTTATATTATTGACTATGCAAAACAAGCATGTTGTCTTGATGGAATTAATCTCATCTACTACAACTTATTTCCAAAAACAACCACTTCTAGCGACGGATTCACTAAAAGACTTAGATTTATCCTCAATATCATAACAATATTGATATTTATAATCAATTCCTTCATTTGATCTTTCAACTATGTAAAGTTGAAAAAACATCACCAAAACTTAGGTTTCTTTGTCCTAGTACACTTTCTAGGTTCAGTACTAGTAGAGAGCCACCTCTAATATCAATAGAGACAAACTAAAAGTGTTAGTTGCACAGTTGAGGCTTTCAAGCTATGAGACACATCCTTGAGTCTAGGTTCAGAAATAAATATGTCCTTATTGCTACAATTAAACAAACTTCCACTCAATCACTATGTCAACAGATACATAGCTATTTAGTTCTATAACATAGAACCAATAAACAGTGTTCAACATATTCAATGAATATGCAATTTATGCTTCTTTTACCTAAGTTGTCACATTAGGTTTAATAAGCCTCGCATCAAATCTATGATCCCAAACTCTTGTTAAGAATTCTAGTCAACAAGTAACAGGCTTTTAGCATAGTCTCACCTCAAAGCCCTTCACCTAATCCAGAATAAGACAACATGGAATTATCCATTTTATCAAGGTCTTGTGTACTACTCTAGTTTACAAAAAGTATACTAGATCGTAGACTCCATACCTTTATCAACAGCAAGGTTCTTAAGTAAACCACTTTGATGAAACCTTACCTCTTGTTCATAAATTAGAAATTTATCAAGAACCATGTCCTAATGTGGACTAGAAAACATAGCAAACCTACAAGCATCATCAATGAAAGTAACAACACACTTTCATTACCAAGGGAAAGATGTATCGTTTAAGTCACACACATCAGAATCAATGAGTTCTAATACCCTAGAATCTCAATTAACACTCTTAAACGTTCTAGTGTTTTTAGTCAGTTTACAAGTATGACATTCATCAAAATTAATATCTAATTTACATATTAGATTCATAATAGACATGTCTGGCATCATCAACATTAATATCTAATGCTAGACAACAAGTCATGCACAACGATTTATTTGCAATTGGAAACATGGACCTTCACTTTAAATATATCATAAGACAAATATCCATACCCAACACAATTATCATGTATAGAGAAGACAAACTTGTCAAATTCAATACCCTTCAACTCCATAAACCTATCAGGTTTTTCCTTTTATCAAGTTAAAGGAACATTCAAAGACGATGATGATTGACCATTGTCTTTATTTTGTCTACTTCTTGTGCCGAAATGACTCCTCAATTTAGGTATGACCACCCAATTGAACCAAAGATAAATCCTCTTTTAATTTTCAGGGAATGCTTGAAGTCCTTCCATTAAGATGGAAGTTTGTCAATTATGCTAGAAACCGCAATTGACTCATCCATTTTAAGAACATGTTGTGCAAACCAACCATTTTAATGAAATAAATTGCTGACAAGAAAATTTCTCAAAACCATTTTCCATCAATATTCTTCGCGTGGGTTGAAAAATCAAAATTTTTCAAGAAAATTTCTCAAAACCATTTTCCATCAATATTCTTCGCGTGGGTTGAAAAATCAAAATTTTTCAAGAAAATTTCTCAAAACCATTTTCCATCAATATTCTTCGCGTGGGTTGAAAAATCAAAATTTTTCAAGAAAATTTCTCAAAACCATTTTCCATCAATATTCTTCGCGTGGGTTGAAAAATCAAAATTTTTCAAGAAAATTTCTCAAAACCATTTTCCATCAATATTCTTCGCGTGGGTTGAAAAATCAAAATTTTTCAAGAAAATTTCTCAAAACCATTTTCCATCAATATTCTTCGCGTGGGTTGAAAAATCAAAATTTTTCAAGAAAATTTCTCAAAACCATTTTCCATCAATATTCTTCGCGTGGGTTGAAAAATCAAAATTTTTCAAGAAAATTTCTCAAAACCATTTTCCATCAATATTCTTCGCGTGGGTTGAAAAATCAAAATTTTTCAAGAAAATTTCTCAAAACCATTTTCCATCAATATTCTTCGCGTGGGTTGAAAAATCAAAATTTTTCAAGAAAATTTCTCAAAACCATTTTCCATCAATATTCTTCGCGTGGGTTGAAAAATCAAAATTTTGAAATTTCTTACTTGTTCATTTGCAGAGCTCACTGTTTCAGTGATTCCTGCAAATTAAGTGTGTTTCTGGTCTAATTTTGTTCACCGATCGATTTCATATCAGTATATCTTCCTTCGCTATCAATTTCAGAGGCTAATTTCATCATTTGAGGTGTTTTTGATCGAGCTCTACAAATCGCATGTTCGTGAGGGTTTGATTTCCAGTTGAAATTAGCATCTAATTTGTTTGAGGATTTGTGCGCATTGATTTTCTGAACATTTTGATATAAAATTCGAGTTCTAACTCGCAAAAATGAAGAAGATATCGAAGATTTTCAGTCTTCTCTGCAAATAAGGGGTTGGCTGAACATAGAAGATAACCTAACCGACTATTTTGTCGTGTTGTGGTTACTCGCATTTGCAGAAGTCGTTGGCTAAGTGGTGTTCTTACTTGTACTATTTGCAGAGCTTCTTGCTCGGCAAATACGTGTTTCAGAAATTTGGCTAAGTACTGGAACTTCACTTGTTCTATTTGCAGAGCTTTTTGCTCGGCAAATAGTTATTTCAAGAAATTTGGTTAAGTGTTTTGGTTACTTGTTCTATTTGAAGAGCTCTTTGCTCGGCAAATAGTTGTTCTTGACAATTCTTGATTTGAGACTGGTGCTACTTGCATTGTTTGCAGAAGTTTAAGCTCGGCAAACAAGTGTTTTTGGTTGGTGTGACTAAGTACAAGTTCTATTTGTGCTGTTTGCAGAGATATTTGCTCGGCAAATAGTTGAAATTGATTCTTCGACCAAGTGACTTTATAAGTTGTACTGTTTGCAGAGATTTAAGCTCGGCATTCAGTTGTTTTTGTGTGTTGATCTAAGTACTTGGGTTGCGACTTGGTCACTTACACCATTTGCAGAGAATTAAGCTCGGCACTTAGTTGTTTTTAAGAATCTCAAATCAAAATTTTTCAAGAAAATTTCTCAAAACCATTTTCCATCAATATTCTTCGCGTGGGTTGAAAAATCAAAATTTTGAAATTTCTTACTTGTTCTATTTGCAGAGGTTTAAGCTCTGCATTTAGTTGAAATTGAAAAAAAAAAAATTCTAATTTCAACTGTTTGCAGATCAAAAACCTCTGCAAATAGTACAATTAGAAAAAAATTTCTAATTTCAACTGTTTGCAGATCAAAAACCTCTGCAAATAGTACAATTAGAAAAAAAATTCTAATTTCAACTGTTTGCAGAGCAAAAACCTCTGCAAATAGTTCAATTAGAAAATTTTTCTCACTTCAACTGTTTGCAGAGCAAAAACCTCTGCAAATAGTACAAATTGAAAAAAAAAAAAATTTCAAGTTTTTTTTCTAAAACCATTTTTATTACTTACCCATTGTTGGAGTGAAATTTGAGAAAAAAAATTTATTTCAACTGTTTGCAGAGATATATGCTCTGCAAATAGTTCAATTAGAAAATTTTTCTCACTTCAACTGTTTGCAGAGATATATGCTCTGCAAATAGCACTTTCTAGCTTCAAGTGTTGTGAATCATGGCTGTGTGGTTGTTGTTGTGATTGTTTGAGTCGTGGTTGTGTGATGTGATGACTTGTGATTTTTCTGATCTAAGTATATTCATTTTTGAGTGATTAATCTGTTGTGATTTCCCATTCAATATTTTTCTAGTATTTTCCATTCTTCATTTCTTAATCATCATGTCTTCGAAAGAAGCATTAGCTCTAGGTTCTGGAAAGAATGATGATCAGGTAATCTCTGTCTCTAAGAATTACTTAAAATATCTTATGAATCAAAGTGAAACAGTGATTCTTGAAAAACAAGAACTTGATGCCAAAGTTCTTGAGTTGACCAAGACCGTGAGACAACTGCAAGTTGAGAAAACTAATGAAATGCTAAGAGGAAATGCTTTGGTGCAGGACATTGAGTTATTAAATGTGAAACTGAAAGAGTCGAATCCTGAGTTGAAGGAGCTTGAAGATGAAATTTCTAACCTAAAATATGAGTGTTGTATCAAAGATACTCTTTATCAACAACTTGATAAGAAGTATAAAGAGCTCGAATCTGCTGCAATGGAAAGTCTTCAATCTGAAGTTGACCGAATCAAACCTGAGAACAAAGAGCTCCAGTCTGGAAATACTCTCAATTTGTCTACTATGGTAAGTCTTCGACTTGAAATTGACCAACTCAAATCCGAAATTAAAGAGCTCAAATCTGCAAATGATCTCATTTTGTCCAACATGGAAAGTCTTCAAAAAGAAAATGATCATTTGCATTCAAAGATTTTCAAATTAACAAATGAGTTGGACAATTCTTCCAAAGAGCTCAATAAAATTGTTTTGGACAGTCATTCAAAAGAACTTGTTTCGCAACAAAAGATTTCTGAACTTAACCATGAGTTGCGAAATAAGTCCACAATTTTTGTGAGCAAAGAACAAAGATTTTCGAAAATAATCAAAGATCAACAAGATTACATTTCATCTTTGGAATCCAAATTTTTTGAGAAAGATACTCTTGTTTCGAAATTAAAATCTGATGTGTCAACAATTTCTTTCTCTGATTTAAATGCTTTCGGTTACAAAACAACTTGAAAAGATGGAGAACCGAATTGCTTCTTTTAAATCAAAATCGTTGGACACAAAGCTTGAAAAACCCATGAAACAATCGAGTAATTCTACGATTTCAAAGACCGAGGTGTCAAAATGTTTTCCAAAATCTAATTCATCCAAACCAAAAGTTGATGTTCCAAAGAGGGTTTACACGGGTAAATCTTCAAAACCTTTTGAAAGAAAGGTGTCTCAGTTTACTAATTACTCCTTGCAAAAGGGTAAGAAGTACTCTAAGAAACCTATTTTTGATGGAACAACTACTTTTGTCTCTTTTCTATCCTTCGATGATAATTCTGAACATATTTCACAAGCAAAATCTCAGTTGACTAAATCTAAATGGAAACCGATTTCAAAAGATAAGTCAATTGAGTCAAAATCATTCAAATATTCATTTTCGGAACTTTTTGATCTTGCACCAAAACCTGTGAAAGCAGTTGTGCAAAAAGTGAATGATTTTGCTTCGAAAAATCATTTTCCAAATCAATCTCTCAAGATTGGAAGCTTTTCAAAGAAATCAAATGATTTTTCACCGTTGCTTCCACGAAAACTCTTTTCAACTAAACCACCGGGTTTTAGTTCATCGTGGAATGCAACTTCTATTCATCAAATCGATGATACTTACATTTGGACTTTCAAGAATTCAAAAACCATTGGACCCAATTTCAAATGGGTTCCAAAAGTGATTTCCAAATGATTTGATGAATAGTGGCTTATGCACACATCAGTGTATAACCCGTTCTAAAACCGTTTTCGTAATTTCATTCCTTTTAGAAAAATCCAAAAAGATTTTCATTTTCTTATTTTTGAAAAATCCAAAAAGATTTTCTCTGTTAATCATTTTTGTTTATTTACTTTGTCTTTGAGTTCCTCACAATGTTTTGGATGAGATGCAAGGCATCGAACGCCTTTGTGTACTGCCTTTGTTGTCTCATTTTTAATGTTTGTGAGCAACTTTTAAACCTTTTACTCACCCTTTATATGCAAAAACTTTGTTCATATCATGCATATATTTAGGGGGAGTTTGTTTATAAAACCAAAACTTCCAAGTGTTTAAACTCATTTTCTATCTTAAAACACTTTGGAAGATTTTCAAACCATTTTCGATCAAATTCAAAGAAGTTCGGTGTTAGATTTGCACATGAGAGTTTAGGCCACTCATTCATACTCCATGATCTTGTCATCGCCAATGAGATCTAACCCCGGAGTTATATTCTCAATCTTAGATTGTAAGGGTTTTTAAGTGTGATGTTGTTTGTGCAAATAGGACAAGAGGGAGTAGTCGAAAAGTGAGAGGTTACGGTGAAATGATGTGAGAAAGGGCTAAAAGAAATGAAAGCCCTCCCCAAAATTCTCAAAAAGCCGGGTCAACACGTTTCTATCGGATTTCATTTGTTGACTTCTCGATATTGAAGAAGACTTCATGGACCCAGTGAAGCAATGCACATCTTTACCTAACCACTCAAGTGTTTCTTAACAAATACTTGTTTTATTCTCACGGAGATTTTCACATTTCTATTGACTCTTCATTTGGAAGATGTTGATATTGAAAAAGGGAGACACTCTGCTCCAGTCCCCGACTTCATTTGATCACTTATCGAGTCTAGAGCGTACTTGATATATCTTTCATTTGACTAGGACACAATGAGTCTTTATATGTCTTTGTGACATTGCATATCTTTGTGATATTGCCGGAACATTCGTAGTGATATCATATTTTTGATATTCCACGATGATCGAATGGAAATCCTACCAATGCTAACATCATTTCCAACGTTGAACGTAGGTCTCACATTTTCATTTTATGAATTTGTTGAGTTAACGAGAAGTCTATGTGACCTCGGATTTATTTACCCAAAAGTCTTTGAGGATAGTAAGACATGGTTATTGAACGCCTTTGTGACACTGACCATGAATTACATTCTTTAAAGCAATCTATCGGTTGAAAAGCCATAGACCGAACCATTTAGAGATAAGCTTTGTGCATTTCTCGATGATAATGGGAAGTCCTAAAAATAGTAATCGTATTTTTAGGCCACACCATTAATCCTTTTGATTTTTGGTTGTGTTAACGGATCATTTTTATCCGGATTTCATTTCTCTTCACACAAACACAAAGAACACAAACACCTTTATAAATTCTTTTTCCAAAAAACGCAACCTTACATTCTAGTTCACCAATAGGTTCATTGGGAATTGGGAATTGGGTTGGGTTAATTTGGTTGACTATTGTTTGTTGTGATCTACCGTTTATGCTATCAATCATTATTGTATGATGAACATGTTTCACATATTCATCATAAGGGGGAGAAATGATTAAATGATTGATAGATAGAGTTCAAGGTTTAGGTAGAATTTGATTGATGATATTCATTGTGTTTGGTTGTTCAAAGGATCGTTAGTTTAGGTGAAGAGAGTGAATAATTATCGTGATATGTTGAAAGTTGAGAGATTGTTTCGAGAAAGTTAAAGAAAGATTGATTCGAGATCGAGTATATTCAAGATGAAGTACATGGTCGATAATTGAAAGATTTGAAGGAAAATTGACCATCGTTTGATGATTAGAAAAGTTTGAGATTGAATAGAGATTGTCGTTTGTTGATGCTACAAAGAAAATTAAGTTGGATAGTTAAGTTTGTTCTTTATTTGAAGAGATTGTTCATTTGAGGGGGAGCAAGAGTAAACTCATGATTCGTTAAATATGCTCCGAAATGATTGTTTGTTCGAGGGGGAGCAAGAGATTAAAGATTTGTTATTGAATAATTTGCTCCGAGATAGTTGTTTGATTGAGGGGGAGCAAATGTTAATTGATCAAAGGATCAAGTGCTCCAAGATGTTTATTGATTCAGAGACAAGTTAGATCAAGAATTGAAGTTTTAAAGTCAAATCAAATTTCCGCATTCCAAAACCAAGCTTCCGAAATGCCAAGAGATTTCAAAGTCAAAACCAAGCTTCCGCAAAGCCAAAAGAATTCAAAGTTAAATCAAGCTTCCGTATGCTACTCAAAGTTCAAGTTACTTCTCAAAGCAACATCAAGTTGAAATCAACACTCAAAAGTTCAAGTTGTGAAAGCTCAAAAGCTATAAAGATTTCAAAGATGCTTCCAAAGTATTCAAAGTTGCAAGAGAAGATCAAGTCTTAGAAAGTCATCGTCAAGAATATTTGTTTGTTGAGAAGATTCAAAGTCAAGGTTGATACAAGACGTTGAAGACAATGAGAAAGCTTCAAAGTCCAATCAACATTGAAGATTTTCAACAAATGGGCTCATCATGTTTATTTAAAGACCGAAGACGATGCAACATTTACAATTCAACACCAAGGGGGAGATTGTTAGAAATATAAATGGTGTTAAATTGTAATATTTCTAGTTATTCAAGGGGTATTAGTGTTAATTAGATCATTAGTATAAATACCCCTTCCTTAATCATTTTGTAAGAAGCCTTAATCATAATTCCATACATCCTTCTCTAAAAATTACTTTCTCTCTCTAAACTCATCTTCAACCTCCCTTTCACACACAAACACACATTTCACACACTAACCATAATTCCACCATTAAACCTCAATTAAGCTCAAGTTTGTTTCTAACATGTATGTTACTTTCAAGTCGTTTGCAGAAATACATCTTCCTTTTCCAAAATTTGAGATGTTCTCCCTCAAACTTTACCGTTTGTCAAACATACTTGACAATCACGAAAGTATTCTCTCGTAGTCGATGGATCAAACATATTTAAAACATTAGTGGAGTGATCTCAAAATAATTAACTCCAAATATGCATATGGCTTTAAAACCAAACCAAATGGCACAAACCCACATAACTAACTTTTATCACAAAATGTTTTGAACACTTTGTTATACAAAGTTTCGAACAATTTCAAAATGACTCCACAATTCTAATTTACACATTACGTTACAAAATTCTGCACACAAACCGCATGCGAATGTTTAACGAAACCGTAAACAATTTTCAATTGATTTGAAAAATTTATAATATTAAATGGAGTTTTAATATTAAATGACATGTGAGTTATTTCATTCAATTATATGTTTTAATTACTTTCATTTTGACGACATGGGCAGAGATACCCAATAATGAACCTTTAAGATCAATTCCATTGAGGGTGATAATTCATGGACATCATCCTTCATCTATCTGATAATGGAACCGACACAATCCATGGACATCATCCATTTAAATTTTAAACCATTTGATGATAGTTATGAACAAAACAGATTGCGTTAGTAATTATTTTTGTTTTCACGCAACAAATATCCAACAATATTGTAACTTTTCAATATCAAGTCAACGTATGGAACATTGTTCATGGATGTCACATGGATCTAATATCTTAAATGATATTCTTGTTCACACGTTAATCTTTGTTTCGAAGACAGAAACAAGTTGGTTTTCTTCAGTTTGTATTCCGTATGCAACACAATCATAAAAGAAAACCATGCATCGAATAACACTATATTTACAGTAATCAAATCATAAACAAAATAGTTTGTTCTTTGTGTTGTAATATATAACTAAATATCATTATTCACGAGTACGCAACGAAAGCAAATCAAACCATGTAATCAAATAATTAACCTTGAAATAGGATTAAGGAATACCTCTTAATGTAGATGATAAAGTAAAGAAACTTTAAAAGGATTTGAATCGAGACGTGTGACCCCGTAGGCTCAAATCATTTCCGGACATACGTTCATTTTACGTGATCACATACTAACAGCTCCCACTTGAGCTCGTAACAAATGAAGGTAATAACATTGGTTAGCGTCTAGCAACACGCCAATGCTCCCAGAAATATTTAAGTATAGTTTCTTAAAGTATATTTAAATGGTTGAGGCATTTATTATCCCTTTGTTTTGATACCGTGTTAAACATGAATATGGATCAATGTCATTTCATGATTTAACGATTTTGTTTCTCATTTCATCACTACTTAAGATTACCAAACATAGTCCAGACACATCTGGATTCATTTTGGACATGGCCATGTAAACATCTTAAATAGTCCCAATGAGGGGCCCAATGGTATCATTCTGCAACTATTAGTTGGAGGAACAAATCCTGTATTGACTACACGTGTCAGTCATCATACTTCACTACACTTTCTGAAAATAGCCCTTTATGTACTCCCTTATTCAGGAGAGTTAGAACTATATCTAGTAAGTGCAATCCATACATGCTGACCTGCTTGTATCTCAAGTCAAAGGATCAATAAAGTAACCATTTACGAATTTTACTTAATGACGTCGATCCATAAAGTGATAAATTCGTTAGTGGGGTAGTCCGATATGCATCATATGGATACCATGTGAGTTTGGTGGGACCAACCATTGTAACACCCCAACTAAGGCGGAACGATGAGATGTACAGAAAGTCAAGTATTCAAAACAAAGGATAATAGATAACATTCACCATAGCTTTATTTGATAAAAAATAATTTTACAATGCACAAGCATGTGAACCAATTCCCAAGTACAATACGTCTACCATACTTGGATATTGAGTCCACGAAACAAATAACAAATACATGAGATGATATACTACAATGATCAAGGCGGATTCCATTGCCCGTCACAAGGTTTGATCTTGACTCCAAAGTGCAATGCAAACAATCATGATGCATATAATTCCTCAAAGCTTATGCTAATTCCTGAAAAGCATGAAGAAAAAGTGTCAACTACGAAAACGTAGTTGGTGAGTGCATAGGTTTGCAAGTAGATCTCGTTACATATTCATTTTCAAAATAGTTGAGAAATCCCTAGTAAATTATAAAGTTTTCATTTGTCACATTTATCGTGAGAGAAAATATATCAATCGATTAATCATTCATCATACCAAAACCATTCGGTCATCAATACTTCAATATCGCCAATTTCAACAACTTTCAAGATTCCATATAAGGTCCAATACCCAAACCGTATGTTCAATCAATAATTTCCATCCACAATAATAATAATTTCCATTCAGCCCAAAGGCATAATTCGATGAGTATATGCTTGAGCCACTACTAAGACCATTTACATGTCCCAATCAACATAATATTTCATTTCATAGCACAAGCTGTCAATCAAGTGCTTTAATCACAATTGGGGTCGTGCCATGGAGACGACCAATAATATATAAAGATAGATAGAGCACCGCTCGGGTCGGACTGGCAATGAAGGTAGCCACAAAGGCAGACCAAACATTCCACCGTTACCTATTTAGTGGGTGAGTGGACGACTCCTAGTTGCGCAACCCTCTAACTACAGGCCTCCACTATCGGAGTTAATAGTAGTGTACCGAAGTATCACAGTTTGACAGAACTCAAGCTCATCGTATAACTTATAACACATTGAACATACAATATATCCCATTTCATAATCATTCTTTCAAGAATCATTTCATATATATAAAGCAATTTTATTTATCATGCTTTTCACCCCGAAAGTAAAACACATAAAGAGTTTGAAAGGGGGCTATGACTCACCTTGATATGCCACATATTATATCCACATATCCAAAATGGGTACTTCCCATCTATTGCTTCCTTGATCATGTATTCGTCATGTTCTCCAAATCACATTTCAAGCCATGACTATCCCTACGAGAGGACTAATATACATAAGTTTCTATCTTAAGTCATTACTTAGAAATGCCACTTTCATTATGTTGTCATCAATTATGGAATCCAAGTGTATTGCTTATATTCGCATCTCCCTAAATTATCTTTTGTTTTACTTTGATTACACTTATCTTCTACTCACATATTTCTTGTTATGTCTTGTGATTACTCGATTTATGAAATTCGTTTAAATGTTATGGGCCATTACCAATTGTGACTTTTGACCCGTTGACTATTTGTGCCATTTGGCTAACAACTTGGTTAGTAAGATAAACTTAAGTCTTTTGGGGTTCATTTAAGTGCAATGTGTACATATAGATCAATTTGTCGTGCAATTTGGGACTTATGCGCTAGTCGAGTTCATTAGTCGTGCTAATCGATGCTTACAACTTAAAAACAACTAAATGTAAATGACTTTTGTAAATCAAGGTAGAAACTTGGGAGAATAAGGAGTTTTAGCGAAACGCTAAGTTAAAGTATGTTGTGAGTTCGTTTTGGCATTTAAAGGGTTAACGTTTAGCTATTTGTCGAATTTAGCGGAGCGGGAGCCTACCCTTTTGGAGTCTAGGCCGGCCCCCTTCTAACCCCTCCTCCTCCACCCATTTCATTCTATTTTCTTCTTCTCTCTAGTTCACTTCCAAGAACAAAAACACACTCTCATTCTCTCTATCTCTCTCTAAGATTCTTACACCAAGATTATGGTTTCAAGTTAGATTAGTGCTAGAAACATCATCTATTTCATCTTCTTTGCATCATATCAAGATTTGGGTCATCAAAAAGTGCAAGAACATCCTCTTTTGGGTCAAATTTGGGTAAAGCTTTTGGAAGAAGAATTAGTAAGTAAAACTCATCCCTTAATCATCATTTTATGTTTATTAACTTGCTTCTAGTTGATTACAAGTAAATTCGGGTCACGAATCGGGTCAAAACGCGATTAGGGTTAAATTAGGGTTTTGAAATGGGTCAAATGATTTGGGCATGAATTTGATGTTATGATTCGGGTTTATGAGGTGGGTTATGTTCAAATGAGTCTGTAATGTTCAGAAATGGGTCCCGAAGTTGTGCAAATCGATTTCTTGGTCTAGGTAGCAAGAAATTTGGGTTTTTGGTTCGTGGCTCCTGCATAACCTGCAGGTGCTGGCTGCAGTCTGTGGTCACTGCGGCGCAGTGAGCCCTCCTCTGGCCCACTGCGGCGCAGTGCCATGTTACTGGCCCTGGCCCTGGTCCAGTGCATTGTTACTGGCCCTGGTCCAGATTAGCCACTGCGGCGCAGTGGGCATGGTCCTTGCTCACTGCGGCGCAGTGCATTGTTTCGGCTTTCTGGTCTGACTTAGCCACTGCGGCGCAGTGAGCTTAGTCCTGGCTCACTGCGGCGCAGTGAATTGTTCCTGGTTCTGGTCTGACTAAGCCACTGCGGCGCAGTGAGCTTAGTCCTGGCTCACTGCGACGCAGTGGATAGTTACGGTGATTAAATGCGCGCCGATTTCCAAATGTTAATAACTTTAAACCGTATCTCCAAACAAGTCTTATGACCTATCGTTGGAATCGTGAGAGAGTCTACTTTCACATGGTATAGTCCTTTTGATCTGAATCCTTGTCCATTTCTAAAAATGTCGATTCAAAGTGTCTTGGTCATACCCCGGAAAGTCATTGAAGCGTTTGTGGGGTTGTGACTTGACTTGAACCTAATAGACCAGCTCGTTTAGGGTTGTTAAGGCTAAAATTGATTGTATTGTGATGTACCTTGTTAGGTTGTGGACACGTGGCGGTTGTTGGACATTTATAGCTCGATATTAACTTGTCGTTTTGCTTGGAAATCAAGGTGAGTTTCGTAGCTCCCTACTCAATTGAGATTCGGGCTGAAAAGTGTACAACCTTGTGTGCTTACTTGCTTGTGTGTGTGCATTTATATGTGTGCTTGATTGATGACATAGTTCAATTGTGCATACGCTTGATTTTCTCGATTTATGACATGACTTGGTTGTGCATATGTTTGTGTGTCTTGGGTGATGACATTGTTTAATTGATGGAAATGTTGACGTACAAATACGTGGTTGTTATATGATTATTGTATGTGGGTGTTGGATGATTATTAGGTTAGTTGTGTATATATGGAAGACGGTAATACCTTTGAAAGGTTGGAGATGTGGTGGGAAGGCTGCGGGTGACCCTATATATAAGCATCAAAGGCCTTTCAAAAGTAGTATCGTACGAAGTATATACACATGGTATTATTGGTTATGTGTGGACATTTGGAGTACATGACGTGCAATTGAGTACAATGAAGTACATTACGTGCAATTGAGTACAATGAAGTACATTACGTGCAATTGAGTACAATGAAGTACATTACGTGCAATTGAGTACAATGAAGTACATTACGTGCAATTGAGTACAATGAAGTACATTACGTGCAATTGAGTACAATGAAGTACATTACGTGCAATTGAGTACAATGAAGTACATTACGTGCAATTGAGTACAATGAAGTACATTACGTGCAATTGAGTACAATGAGTACATTACGTGCAATTGAGTACAATGAGTACATAACGTGCAATTGAGTACAATGAAGTACATGACGTGCATTTGAGCATCATGAGGTACATGACGTGCAATTGAGTATATTTGAGGGACATTGATAGACATGTTTGGCATTATAGAACTTGTTAGATACTTATTGATATCATTATTACTTGTTCTTGTTTATTATGCGCATTCTAACTATCTTGAGTAGTTCATTTTTGTGAGTACATGTGTGAGGATTATGGATTGATGGAGCATGATTGTTCTTATTTATATTTAGGATAGTTGTACATACATGGAAGACGATGATACATTTAATGAGTTGTAGATGTGGTGGGAAGGCTGCGGGTGACCCTATATATAAGCATCTATGATTCCTTAAATGTAAAGGCGTATGAAATGTATGTGCATTGTAGTTTTGGTTGAGTTGGTGGGCAATTGAGGTGAAATGTGTGCATGTGCATTATGGACATGTTGAGGTCATAGTTCTTGTTGATACTAGTTGTTATTGACATAAATTGTTCTTGCTCATTATTTACATTATAGTTATAGTGCATTGCGTTCAATGAATGCATGTGTGATTAGGTGGTATTGATTGAGTACTTGTGCCTTTTAAGGACTTACTGTAAGTGTGTTCCTTGTTCATTATCCGTGTTCATATTGTGAATGGCTTTGGCATTAGATCCTTGTCATTCGCTCCTACGAACTCACCAACCTAGTGTTGACCTTGTTTAGTACACTTTTCAGGTATTCAAGAGAGTCCAAGATGTGTCGGTTGATTGATGCTAGTGCTAGAGCTTGGGCTTGGACTTACATGGATCCAGGATTCATTTGCCCTTATTTTGCAATATGCATTATGTACTTGTTTGTGGATGTTGGATTCACCGAATCCCCCTTTATTTCATATAGTTCATGTTCTACGATAATCCCATGCATACGCTATATCTTTTCGGTAGTATTTCGAGCCTAGCTCGGGGTGTTACAATTATGGCTAGTACTAATATTGATAAGTTTAGTTATTGGGCTTAACCTTAATTGGGTTAGGTGCTTAATGGGTTATATTGGTTATTGGGCTATATGGTTTGTTGGGCCAAGTGGGCCTACTGATTTATGGTTTATTATTTGGGCCGGGTTAGCCCATTATGATCTTATAACCATCTTGGTTGACATTTTCTGCATTTACCTCACATTTTTATGATATGTTGGCTACTGTTTCGGGTCTAAATCTAATTATTTGGACCTTGGTGATTTTTCTACAACAACCTATATGTGTCTCTGATTTTTGTGAATTTTGGGTGAATTTTTAAGTAATCTTTACTACCTCTAAAAATTACTCAAACATAAACTGTCCCGAATGGAACTGTTTGCGACATAAGAAGTTTTATAAAAGTTCTCGATGTTTTGATTGCTATAAAAATACCATGATTTTATTTTAAGCATAGAACACATCAAAGTTAATTCCTACCAAGTTTAAGCTTCTGGAACCTCTAAATTTTGAAGATAAAATTTCTCAAAGTTGATATAGATATTACACAAAAATGCAGTTTTGACCAGTTTTAGTAGAAAAATCATATCTTTTGTTTGGTTCCGTATTTTTGAGTAATTCTAGTTGGAGGTTAACGTTAACTCGTTTACCTACAACTTTTATTTTGAAAGTTTTTCTTGAAACTGCCCTCACATGCCCAGTTTACCCGTTCCAAGTTCTGATAGTGCTTCTGTCAGCTTTTTCTTGGGTTCCCAATGCATGCCTTTACTTTGTTATTCTACCCAACACCAAATTTGACATCCCCAATGTATTTACTTTGTTTTATACCATTTCTTATTATATTTCTAATGTTACTACTGATTTCAAATCACAAATTTATTGACAATTATTTGATTAAAGTAGTGGGTGCATGTGTGTGTTCTTTGGTTGTGATTTTGCACATAGTTTTGCTTATATTTATGTAAAATCCATATATCTTGTTACCTTTTTATACGATACAGATTATTAACATATATTTAACATCCAAAAACATATAAAATCATCATCCAAGGATCCATCTCAAGTCCCATACCAAAAACTATCTCAAAACTACTTGAATCTATACATGCATGTGAAGATCTAGCCATTTTACATACAAATAAGACATAGACTTTTATATATCTTTTGAAAACTTTAAATTTATGAAAAATCACAGAATATATACTTATATTCTTCACCAAAAATCAGTTTTTAATCCAAGCTATGAACCGATTTTACCAACTAAAATCATGTTGCACTTTCCGGGTCACATTTTTGGTCGAATCATTGAATCTTTCCACCATGTTTTCGACATGCAAAGCATGATATGGAAGATTCTATCAACATGCAACCCATCCTCAAGTTAATCAATAAGAAAACAAGAAGAAGTTAAGAAGAAAGTGTTTTAAAAACCGTTTTTGAGACATGCAAGACAAGAATCCATCTTAGTTAAACAAGAAGATTGTTAACAACCTTTGATGACTCGAAACCCATTCAAAGGGCTGATTTTCGTGACTCCAAGACCACCAAATGACTCCATACTTGACCTTAGATGATAGATTAGCAAGAAATGTTATTATTACAATAGTTAAGATTGGATTTGAGCTCCATTTCCACTTGAAAAATCCGAAAATGATGAAGAATAATTGTCACACCCGCCCTATCCGGGGTATGACGTACATGGATTCACAACACAAGATATACTGAACGACACAGAACGTTGTCGTTTTTAAAATACATTTATATAAAAACATTGTTCACAAATTTATATTACAATTTATGAAAGATATTATTCTTGAAAACATTTATTTAATATTAAACAATATTAAACAGTAGACAGAGACTTTAGCAAATTGACTTGTCTTTACTAGAGTCTGAGGGTAGGCCATGGTCCAGTTTGTTGTATGCAGCGGAAAAATGTCCCATGTATAGAGTATCGTCTAGTTACCTGAGAATACATGCTAAAATACGTCAACATAAAGTTGGTGAGTTCCATAAGTTTTTCATATAGAAATTATAGTTTCTCAAAATACCGGAGTTTAGTGTGATCATTGCCTTACCGCAATGTCAAGTAGTTATGATACAATATAAAGCAAAGAGTATCATATGTTTTTAATAAAATATAGAGTATGAACCACAAGATTTAAAGTAACTATTTGATCACACAATGGATCAAATAGAATATAAGAGTAGATACTGTATACATCAAGTTCTAAGCTCATGAACCGAAACTAGACAAATGTGTGTTTATTTGCCTCCAGAGTAGGTACCTTGTTCAGGGTACCCTAAGCTTTCCAAATATAATGCATCCGTATCCAGTTGGTATGACCAACACGGATGGGGTGCCTACCCCAATAGTACTATTCAATATACCCACGTTTATGTTTCCATAATTAATCGTTCATGATAGTGAGGACTTTGAGTGAACAGAGCAACTTAGAATCAACCATATATACATTTCTGAATACTTGTGTTCATCATAACAGTAAAGAGTTTGTATTTCACCCCAAAGGTAAAATAGAGTGGAGTTACAAAATATATAATATAATATATAAATTTGTAAATATACATATAAGTATATAACTTTGAAAATATACATATAAGTATAACAAGTAGTTTTATTGCATGTATCTCAGTCCCCAAATAAATGTATAAATAATTGAAAAGGGGAGTATGAAGACTCACCTTAGTATGGTAGAAGGTATATGTCACAAATAACCTTCCTGAATTCATTAACCTAAAGCATAGAGAGTATAATTCATTTAATAATTATACTAATGTTTTATTTGTTTTATATTTATCATTCAATTGTGGTTATCATATTTTTGAATTACAGTTTCAGTCCCTGATGTCTTGGAAATTAACAGTTCTGCAATATACACAGTTTAGTGTTATAGTTAACCCATTTTATAGTTGTCTTTAAAAGAGTCATTAGTTTAATAAGAAACTGACGGACTAAGGACTAAAGCTGTAAAACAGTTAACGGTTTAGGACTGAAACTGTCAGAAACTTTAACGGTGTTAACGGCCAGTTTCATAATCTTGTGTTCTTGTTTCGAGTTTGTTATGAGAAACTTATAAGCGATTAAATAACCTGTTTAATGATGCTT
Source organism: Erigeron breviscapus (assembly GCA_034093135.1). Lineage (NCBI taxonomy): Eukaryota > Viridiplantae > Streptophyta > Magnoliopsida > Asterales > Asteraceae > Erigeron > Erigeron breviscapus. The sequence goes on along the minus strand of CM067170.1, from coordinate 126,412,420 downwards.
CAGGGTGGTTGATGATAGTAGAAGGTGGTGGCTCATGGTGGTTCTTCGGTGACGAACTATAAACGAACAGAAAAACGTTTTAGAGTTTTTAAACATGCATAAACAAGTATGGCCAGACCTGAAATGACTTGTTAAGAATCTTGAACGTCTCACATGTTATTTCAACGTCAAACAGTGGTGGTGGTACGATGGTGAGTGGCTGCGAAGAGGAGAAAGAGAAAAGAAAGAAAAGAAGTGTTAAAGAGAGAAACCGAAAGGGTTTCCTTTTAATGACTTAACTAATGATTTAACTACCTTTCTTGGGTGTTAAGGAGTCGATGGTGGTGGCTTAAAGAAATATGAACAGTAGCATCAGGTCGAAGATGATGATGAATAGTGGCAGCGAGAGATAGAGGGAGAAAGAAAGGTGGTGATTGAGGGGTAAGTAAGGGGACCCACATGGAACGAAACCAAGAGGAAAATAGGAGAAAAGAAAGAAAAAAGGGCGAGCAGGGGAAAGGCCAAGCACAAGGGGGGGGTAGACAACGCAGAAGGGGAAGGCACATAGAAAGAAAGCAGAAATAAAAAAGAAAAAGAAGAGAAATGAACAGTAGCATCAGGTCGAAGATGATGATGAATAGTGGCAGCGAGAGATAGAGGGAGAAAGAAAGGTGGTGATTGAGGTGGTGGTGATTTCTCGACAACAAAACCACCAGCGGCAGCAGCAGTAATATAAAGGTGGTGGCTGGTTTGTAGTGGTGGTGAAAACCGGGCAGTAGTTGTGCAGCAACAGCAGCAGTTCTTGGTGGTGATGTTAGCAGGAGAGTGACATGGTGGAAGTTTGGCGAACAGCAGTCGCAGCAGCTTGGCGGAAACTGTAGCAATTCGTTGGTTGTGGTGATGAAGTGCTTTAACAACAGTCCAAGGTAGCAGCAACAATAGTAGCAGCAGCAGTTCGTACGTGATGGTTAAAAGGTGGTGGTTGTAAGGTGGTAGTGATTGGTTGATAGTAGTATCACCGCGCCCCCGCCCCGCGCCGCCACTATAAGGGTGGTGGATGTCGTGGTCTTGCTTGGGGTGGTCGTGGTATTTCTCGTTACAAAAAGGGTGGCATGAGATGGTGGCTTGCAAGGTGGCGGCCGGACCTCTGCTTCCGGCGAGAGAGAGGGAGAGAGGTGGTAAGGTTTAATGGTGGTGGAGCTCGGTGATGGTTTGTATCGAGCAGCAGCAGTATATATGGATATATATATATAAGTTTGAAGGAGAAAGGTGGTGCTCAACAATGGATAAATAACATCCATATCTATATGTGTATATGTATATATATTTATGTGTATGTCTAGTTGGAGAAGGATGTAGATTGTGAGAGTGTGTACGTGTGTTTGTGTGTTGAGAGATAGAGGAAAGGAGAGACTAGAGTGTGAGTTATATATACATATATTATATTATATTGTTTCCTATTTCTACTTCATGATTGAAGGCTCACAATAATTAGCTATAGGTTCATAGGTTTGAGAATTTCAATGTAAGATTCGTTCACGGATCATTTGTCGTGTAATAATCATTAGTACTTTTATTATTATTATTATTATTATTATTATTATTATTATTATTATTATTTTGTATTAGACATATATATATGCTTATTATTATTCAAGCATTTTTATGTACATATTAGTTTATAAATTCATCCTTGAGATAGAAATTTTATTTCCATGACCACATATACTTTAATTGGCTTGGTGATTGAATTGTTGGACATTTTGTAAGATTTATTGACTTTGTCACAAGTTGTGAGTCTTACATTATTATTTATATAGCTTGACTTCTTGAAATGAAGTTTTTGGTTCATTCAAGCATTTTTATGTACATAGTTTATAAATATATTTGAGATAAAATTTTATTTTCATGACCATATATACTTTAATTGGCTTGGTGATTAAGCTGTTGGACAATTTTGTAAGATTTATTGACTTCGTCACAAGTTGTGAGTCTTACATTATTATTTATATAGCTTGGCTTCTTGAAATGAAGTTTTTGGTTCATTGACATTTCACCAAGTTCAATTAGAACTAATTTATAGTTTGAGATTGTCTATAGTTATTATTTATGGCATTTCTAAGATAGCTAGTCACCTACAATACTTCATTGAACTAGAGGGCAATTATCACCATGCCGAAATGTCTAGAAGGCCAATTCTCTTAGTAAACCTCTAGGGATTGATACCTAGATAAGTCTAAGTAAATTGTCCTAGTCGGAAATTGAGGGTTGTTACACATCCATTATATATTCCAAGAATATAACCAATCGCTCATATTTGTCTTAGTTTAATTATATTCCCATATAATTAATCGACAATGGAAAATTTAGAATATTTAATAAAATATTCAAGGATTAAACATGCAAATATAGGATACAATTAATATTAAATGAAATCAAACATATCAAGTACTTTATTTCATTACAGAAAAAATAAATTGTTTAACATCCCTTATCCAAATACCGAAACAACAGATTTACATGAAATAACTAGCTAATTTAAGTCCTATGCCCTCGACATGCCTTTCAAGCTTGGGCCTAGCCAAAGCTTTTGTGAAAGGATCAGCTAAGTTAAAATCTGTGTGAACTTTGAGTAATTTTATCTCTCTAGTTCGATCTGCTCACGAACATAGTGATATCTTCTAGCATAATGTCTGGCACCTTTCTGAGCTCCGGGCTCGTTGGCAATGATTAATGCACCAGTGTTATCACAGTACATATCAGTGGGTAAGTCACTCGAGGGAAGCACGTCAAGCCCGCTAATGAACTTCCTTATCCAGACTGCTTCCATTGCGGCTTCTGAGGCGGCAATGTACTCAGACTCTGTTGCAGACATGGCAACTGTGGTTTGCTTCTTGCTTTTCCAATCCACAGTACCTCCGTTAAGAACGAAGACGAATCCTGACTGAGACTTCGTGTCATCTCTATCAGTTTGAAATCCAGCATCACAGTATCCGGTCACTTTGAGCTCTAAGTCTGGATTTCCTCCATACACCAAAAACATATCTTTAGTAGCCCGTAGGTACTTCAGAATGCTCTTAACAGCAGTCCAGTGACTTTCACCTGGATTCTGTTGATATCGGCTAACGATGTTTTGCGCGAACGCCACATCGGGTCTAGTGCATCTAACCGCATACATAATAGATCCCACAGCCGAAGCATAAGGGATTCTTTGCATACGCTCCACCTCATTAGGTGTAGTAGCACCCTGTTTGATAGATAAACTAAGTTCTTCTTGCATAGGTGTAAACCCACGCTTAGAATTCTCCATCTTGAATCGTTCAAGATCTTATCAATATAAGCACTTTGACTTAGTCCAATTATCGCTTTGATCTATCTCGGTAGATCTTGATTCCAAGAATAAATGCCGCTTCTCCTAAATCTTTCATGGCAAAACACTTTCCAATATGGGATTTAACATCTTGCAACATTGGAATGTGTTTTCCTATGATCAATATGTCATCAACATACAAGACAAGGAAAGTAACATTACTCCCACTAGCTTTGCGATATACACAGGGCTCATCGGGATTTTGAACGAAACCAAACTTTTTGATTTCTTCATCAAACCGCTTATTCCAACTTCTTGATGCTTGCTTTAGTCCATAAATGGACCTTTGAAGCTTGCATACTTTGTTGGGATGTTTTGGATCAATAAAACCTTCAGGTTTATCCATATAGACTTCTTCATCCAAGTAACCATTTAAGAAGGCAGTCTTAACATCCATTTGCCATATCTCAAAGTCATAGTACGCATCTATGGCTAAGAGAATCCTAATAGCTCTAATGTCCGCAACTGGAGAAAAGGTCTCATCATAGTCAACACCGAAACGTTGAGTATAACCTTTCGCCACGAGACTAGCTTTATAGGTGTGTACATTTCCATCCATGTCGGTCTTCTTCTTGAAGATCCATTTACACCCAACAGTTGAGCTTTTGTGGAAGATCAACCAAGCTTCCAGACTTGATTGTCTTTCATGGATTTTATTTCCACCTTCGTAGCTTCAAGCCATTTGTCAGATTCCGGATCTGATAATGCAGCTTTGAAATTTGGAGGCTCATCGAGATCTCCTAAAACGTTTTCTTCTACCATAGACATAATCTGTCAGTAGGACGTCTTGTCCTTACGGACCTACGAAGTGGAATCGCTTCATCATCATCGACTTGAGGTTCATCACTTTGAACATTTTCCCCCCCAAGTTGATGATTGCCGGGAGCTTCAGAAGGTGACACATCTTCTTCTTGAGTCTCATCAAGTTCTACAACCCTCCCACTGTTCTGTTGAGCTAAGTTCTTTTCAAAGAATTCAGCATATCGAGCAACGCGGACAGTGTTTTTGACAGGATCATAGAAGTCGTAACCCATCGTTTCCTTAGGGTATCCGACAAAGATGCACTTAGTAGTTTTGGGTCCAAGTTTGTCAGGCGTATCGCGCTTCACAAGTGCCTCACATCCCCAGACTCTTAAGTAAGACAGATTAGGGACATTTCCATGCCATAATTCATATGGTGTCTTGTCAACCTTCTTAGTTGGAACCATATTGAGAATGCGTACAGCAGTCTCTAGAGCATAATCCCAAAACGAAAATGGGAGAGTTGTAAGGTTCATCATAGATCTCACCATGTCTAGCAAGGTTTGATTTCTCCTTTCAGACACTCCATTATGTTGAGGAGTGTATGAGGAGTAAGCTGTTGGACAATTCCACACGCTTTCAGATAATCCTTAAACTCTTGGCTTAAGTATTCACCACCTCGATCTGAACGAAGAATCTTGATGGTTTTGCCGAGTTTATTTTCTACTTCATTTTTAAACTCTTTGAATGTTTCAAACACTTCATGTTTATGTTTAAGCAAGTAAACATAACCATAACGACTGAAATCATCCGTAAACGTTATGAAGTAGCTAGCTCCTTTTCTTGACACATGTCTAAATGGGCCGCAAACATCGGTATGAATGAGTCCAAGAAGATCTTTAGCCCTCTCCGGTTTATGCAGAAAAGGTTTTCTTGTCATTTTGCCGGAAACACATGACTCGCATTTATCAAATGATTCATCATTTAATTGTAAGATCCCTTCACGTTGAAGTCTTTCAATGCGATTTTTGCCAATGTGTCCAAAACGACAGTGCCACAGATAAGTAGAGTCCAAGTTAGTCTTGGCTCTTTTGCTAACATTATACATTGAATTATCATTTAGTGAATCACAACCACGCATATCAATTTCATAAATACCATTATTATCAATAGCATCAAAATAATGAACATTATTTTTAGAAACTGAAATACCATTATCATTAAAAACATTAATGAATCCGTTGTGTTTTTTAACACTGAAACTGAAACTACACCTCTAGTAATAGATGGCGCATAATGACAATTGTCTAAAACAATAATTAAACCGGAAGGAAGAACTAAATGATATTCTCCAATAGCTTCAACAGTTGCTGGTAGACCATTGCCCACGAACAGCTGCAAAGCTCCGGGCTTCAGCTTCCTCCTTTTCCTAAGTGCCTGTAATTCATTACAGATATGAGTTCCACAGCCAGTGTCATAAACCCATGATTTACGCTTAGTAAAGGAAAATAATTCAATAGTGAAGATACCTGAAGTACTAGCATTGCTAGCTTGCTTCTTCTTCACATTCAACTCGGCAAGATACTTGGGACAGTTCCTCTTCCAGTGCCCGACTTCATTACAATGATGACAGGTCTGGTCTTTTTCCGGATGCTCTTTCTTAGCCGGAGGGGTTTTCTTTGGTTTGGGGGCATTAGCAGCTTGCTTACCCTTGCCCTTACCATCAAACTTGCCTTTAGCTTGGTGCGATTTCTTAGCTTTCTAGATCCGACCCCCTTTATCATAAGAATATTTGGGTCATTGGCCTTCTTTGGAATCGTCTTCTCATATTCAATGAGCATAGCATGAAGTTCAGTGACGCTCTTTTTCATAGAGTGCATGGTATAGTTTTGCACAAAGCCCTCAAATTCCTTAGTAAGGGATTTGAGAATCATGCCAACTTTTATCTCTTTATGATAAGCGTACTCCATCGAATCCAATTTGTCAAAAATGCTCTTCATCTTGAGCACATGACTGCTAACCGATTTTCCAGATTCAAGTTTCATGTCATGGAGTTCCACGACTAAGTCGAATAGTTCCACTCCAGCTTGTGTTTCATACAAGAATCTAAGTTCTCTGATCATATCATATGGAGTGTAATTCTCGAATTGTTTCTGAAGCTCGGGAGACATGCTCGCAAGCATCAAACAACAAATTTCATTGAATCTAGTGTATTGAATTCTATATTCAGTTCTTTCAGCTGCTGTTGATTCAGCACCTGGTTCGGTTGGCCATTGCCTTTCAATGACATCCATGCGTTCCTCAACTCTTAGAACAATTCTCAGTTGACGATACAGTCATTGAAATTTGATCCATTAAGCTTTTCTCTTTCAAACATTTGCCGAAAAGCATTGGTGTTTGTAGGAGGATTCATTGCCATTTACAAAACAGATTAAGTTCAAAAATCAGTATTTTCGATAATAAATCCTTAAGAAATCAATTACCCAATGTTTATAAAATAAACAATTAATTTCATTAAGGCTAGGATCCAGTTGACATACACTCATTTCATCAGTTGATCTGCTAGAAATGAGTGCACTCAAAAGGTAAGTGACGAGCAGTAATTGCATTACATGTGCAATTCCTAGTAAGAATGGGACCTACAAATGACACTTGATTCATCAAGTGATTTGTAGTCATGTTTTGTCCCATCTTTTGCCACGGGTTAATGTTTCACCGCTTAACTCGCTTTAAGTCGTCCAACCAAGAACGCGCAAATTTGTCCACCACTGTGTACCAGTGAGTGGGATTTGCCATGCAACTGCCATTTCACCACTGTGTACCAGTGAGTAAAACAACAGCCACAAGTGTCCTTTACAAATTGGATGGCAATGACTTAAGTTTATTGGGTCAATCAATTTGATGTGTGATCAAAAAGTTATGTTTGAAGATTCATGCATATTTTCTAAACATAATATGTTTATAAAACTCATTTTTATTGCCTTTAAATACAAAAGAGCTCGGTAGCTCCATTTGAACGCACAAAGAAGCGCAAGGGCAAAGGTTTGCGATGGACGCAATTAAAAACCCGCCCTTTTAGGAGGCTAACGCACTCCGATTTATACCTCTCTTAGAGTTTGTTCAAATGGGTGAGCCGGTGTATCTTTTGATTTTAGGGCACCAATTTTATAAACAAAATCATTATTTCAATGTAATTTAGTCAAGTTTAATTTTCGAAAACAATTTTGCACACAATTTTCTTAAAGGGCAAAGCTAAACATACTAAATATAAACACGTAACAATTAGGTATCCATCCTCGGTTAGGCCACTATGGTTTAAGATTGGCTCCCCTTTCTCAAGGAAAGGACCACATACATCAAGTAAACTTGATTGCGTAAGCCAAAATTTAATAACAAATTTATCACATAAACACATAAGGTGCTGATTTGAAAACTCCAGCAGCTTCACGACCCATTTAGGCCTAGAGGATGGCCGAACTGGACTTAGCACAGAACTACAAAGTTGTAGCCCTATGAGTCAAGTATCTACTGTTCAAAGGACGACTTCTAACTCCTTACGGATTAAAAGATATGATCGTTTTAGTGGACTGGTGTCAAGCAGCAACATTAATATATAATTATCACATTGTCAAACAATTAATTATTTTAATTATCCACCTAAGACCTAGTGATCAAGTAATTTTATCATTATAACTAATAATAATCATGAATCAATTGCATGTAAAAACTCATGATTATTACTTCTTTTTAACAATTAAAATAGAGGTAATCCATAAACGCATGCAATTAACACATTAATCATGCAATAAATCAAAACTTGCAATTTTGGTTTCCTAAATTTTTTTTTTTTATTTCCAGATTTTCGAATTGGGGTTTATCAAAAAAAATAATTTTATTGTTTATTTCATTATTTTATTTTTGGGGGGGGGGTGTGTGGGAGGAGTATTTGGGGGAGGATTGGGGAGAGATAGAGGGGTATTGGGGGGTTGGGTTGGGAGAGGGGGGTGTTGGGGTAGTTGATGGGGTTTTTGGTTGGGGGGGGGTGGGGTGGGGGGGGGTAATGGGTAGTTTGTGTAGATGGTAATTTTTTTTTGAGGGAGTTGGGAGTGTTTTGGGGGTAGGGGGTTTTTTTAGTTTGGGGTTGGGTAGGATATGGGGAGGGGTTTGGAGTGTTTGGTTTTATGTTTGAGGTGGTGTTTTTGCGTGGTATGTGTGGTTGGTTTGTTTGTTAGAGGTGGTTTGGGGGGGGGTGTTGGGGTTTAGTGGTAATTTTGTGAGGTGTTGGGTTGTTGGTGTTGGGGGAGGAGTTTGTGGTGTTGAAGAGGAAAAGTTTGGGGGTTGTGGTTGTTGTGGTGTTTTTGTTTGTGTTGGGGGGGGTGTATGTTAGTGTTATGTGTGTTGGGTTTATTTTTTAGGAGGGTGTTTTGGTGTGGATTGGGGATATGGAGGTTTTTGTGGGTAGTTTGGTGTTGGTGGGGGGTGGGGGGGGGGGGGGTTGGGGGGGGGGGTGGTGTTGTGGTTTCATGGGGGGTTTGTAGGTCTGGGGTGGTGTCGGAGTTTGGGGGAGGGGGGGGTTGTGAGAGTGTGTAGTTGGGGTTTTGTGATTGTGGGGGAGTTGGGGGGTTGGGGGGGGTGGGTGGGGGGGGTTGTTGGGGGGGTTTTGGGGGGTTTGGCTGGGGGGTTTTTTTTTTTTCCTCTTTTCCCTTCTTTTTCCCCTTCCCCCCCTTCTTCTCCTCCTCCCCTCCTTCCCCAACCTTCACACCTCTGACCCCTTCCCCCCCCTCTCCCTTTGCTTTTCGGTTCTTCCCCCTCCCCTGGTGTCTCGTGCTCCCCCCTGTTCCTCCTCCACTCCCTCTCCTTCTTCCCGCGTCCGCCCCTGCCGCCCCTCCCACCCTGTCCTCCCCTCCTTCCCCTTGCTCTGATTCCGACTACCTCCTTAATTAGATGATAAAGTACAGAAACTTCAAGACTTGAATCGTACGTGTGACCCCGTATGCTAATCATTTCCTGGACATACCAGTATATCTAAAGTTATTTAGTGCATAGAGGGTTAAAAAAAAAAAAAACAAAAAAAAACAAAAAAAAAAAAAAAAAAACAAAAAAAAATCTTTTTGGATATTTTAAAATGCGTACCGTTTTGATTCCGTAAACCTCGTTCGTGTGAATCTCGCAAGCCAGTCAACAAGATGAAAATAAATAACTTGGATTGGAACCAGAATCGTGTAATCACTTTCAGAACAAACTATTTGGAGGTACGCCCAAATGTTTGAACGGATAAAACTGGTTTCCCATTCAAGAACTAGATTTTGATTCATTGAAAAATCTTGTACCAATATTTGTTCGAATGTTTGTATTCTTGCGTTTCAACCAAGACTTAAACCCACACCGTTTCTTCCAATATGAAATCCATATTATAAAAATGTGGACGGTTTTTCTCAAAACTCAAAGTTTGTGTCTCACAACCAAAAGAAACATACCGTTTCCTTTTAAATTGCCGTGTCTCTTCTTTCAATCCTAAAAAGACACGGTTTCACACTTTAAATATATATGTTTGCAACTTAAAAACCAAGTCAACATAATAATATATACATTTTCATTAATATTAAATAATCATAATATTAAAGTTAACTCATAATACTAATTTAATAATATTTAATTAACTGTCAATACGCAACCATCTTAATATACTCAATCGAGTCCGCACTCCTGCATCACCTAACCCGATTAACCGAATATTAAGATCAACCATTCGATAAGTTAATCCAATATCACTTCGAAATATTGATATCGCTAAAATATCCAACCGAATGCTCATGAGAACCAACCATATGACGTCTCCATGCCGATAGGAAGTCTGGATCACGTCCAATAGTATTCCTCCTATTATAATCCCTATAATCGTCTTGCATAATGATCCTCCCAACAACAGTATTATTATGTTTGAGATGGGAGTTAACAAAAGCAGAAGAGATAGATCTGGAGATGAAAGAATACCATGACTTACAAACGCTCTTGCATTGGAAAATATCCTTCACAGCCAATCTTACGAGTATCTGCTCCAGGATATCATCAAACACGACATCTTCCATCGAAACCCGAGCTTATTAATATTATTGGTTTATTATTATTCCGAATAAATACAAGCAAACAAGATGGATTTTGTGATCGAAAAGAATTTTATTTTCTTAATTTCTCTTCCGACGACTTGGTG
>CM067170.1:126364646-126401119 GCA_034093135.1 Erigeron breviscapus | reverse complement strand
CTCTTCTTCGGTTCAATTAGTGATAAGAAGGTGACGTTTAAGCATTGCTCACTAGTGGCTCTTCTAGTCTGAACCCCACTATTTGGATCTCCCACAATCTGTTCAATTGGATGTGCTCGAGTCCATCTAGTGTATTGACTAGGCTGGTGAATACAATATCAGTGCAAGTCACCTGGCGATCTTCTTCAGTTGCAGCAGCTTCTGGAGGAGGATCTGTCCAAACCTACTTCTACGTCCTCATCAGAGTCAATGAGGTCACGATTTGCATCATGAAATTCTTCATTAAAAGGCATTTCTTGAAGAACTGTAGAAGTTGGAGTTTGAACTGGTGCTGATATTGGAGTGGCACGTACATCAGATCCAATCACCAATTCCTGTGGTAAATTGAAATTGATAGAGGGATAGAATGATGTGTCATTGGTGGTGCTTTTCTTCTTAACTGGTTCCAATTTGTTGCAACTGGAAACATCTTTTGGTGAAACAACTGACTGATGAACTTGGTCAGTTTCGCCAAAATTTATTGGAACGACTGGAGAAATATCAAGGCTTGGTCTCTTGTTGATTGCTTCAGTTGATTCGTCGAATGTGACATGAATTGTCTCATGAACCTTTTGGAGTCTATAATTATAAACTCTAAACCTTTCGAATATCTGAATAGCTTAAAAATACACCTTCATCAGCTTTTGCATCAAACTTTCCAAGCTGACTGGAATCGTTTAAAATATAAACTGGACAACCAAATACATGAAAATATCCAATATTTGGTTTATGATTCCTGAGTACTTCATAGGCAGTCTTCTTATGTCTCTTGATGTAGACTGACCGGTTTTGGGTGTGACAAGCAGTTACAACTGCTTCAGCCCAGAAACTGGTGGGAAGACCTGATTCAGATAGCATACTTCTGGCTACTTCTATCAGTGTGCGATTCTTTCTTTCCACAACTCCATTCTGCTCTGGAGAGTGTGCTGATGAGAAGTTTTGAGAGATGCCAATGTCATTGCAAAATGTTTCAAGTACCTTATTTTGAAATTCAGTACCATTATCACTTCGCAACTGACAGACTTTTTCGAGTATACTTGAGTTCAATTCTTTTGATGAGAGAGATGATTTCAGCAGGTGCATCACTTTTGGATCTAAGGAATACCACCCAACAGTATCTAGTGAATTCATCGACCACAACTAGAGTGTACTTCTTTCCAGCTCTAGTTTGAACATTCACTGGAACAAAAAGATCCATATGTAGCATGTGAAGAGGTTAGTGATGCTAAAGTTTTGCCTAGTTTTGAAACTGGCCCTTTTCTGCTTGCCCATCTCACACCCTGGACATGGCTTTTCTTTATTAAAATAAATCTGTGGTATCCCATCAACCAGTTGTTTGCGAGACAACTTGTTAATATTTTTGAAATTAAGATGGGATAATCTTCTATGCCACAGCCAGTTGGTGTCTTCATCAGCCTTGGTATAGAAGCACTGCTCTTTTGGAGCTGGTTCCATATCCATGATGTACACATTACCTTTTTCTTGGTGCAACCATCACCACTTTCCAATCCTTGTTAAATATGGTGCCTTGAGCAATATCGAACAAAACTCTATAGCCATCATGACAAAGTCACTGCCGGTCCATCTTGGACAGTGAACTCTTCAAGCAGGGGCTTACATCCAGTCATAGTCCGGCCAGCAACGCTGTCCAGATACCAGATATTCTTCTTTTGATCGCCCTGCACACCCACAAAAATCATCAGTTATTTTTGTGAACCCATCTTTTCTTGATGGGTTCACTGGACTTTTCTACAGAAGTCACAGTTGATTGTTGTGGTGGTAAATTGAAGACTACATCTGGATCTTTTTCACCAGATCCAGGTGCAGGAGTAAAAACGATTGGTACTTGATACTTGCTCCCTTTTTTCTTATCAGATTTAGTTCCAGATGGAACATTCTTTTGTTTTGGTTTTGAAGGGGGTTTAATATTTTGTTTTAAAACTGGAGGTGATGAACCTCCTTCTAGATTTTTGATCCGGGCAGTACAACTCTGAACCTGTCGAGACAAAAGTTGGAGTTGACTTTCCAGTTTAAACAAAATATTGTTTTCATCAGGCTGCTGAACCTTGTTCAGCTGGAGTTTTAGTCTTTTGGTCTTGGGCACCTTAGACTTTTGAGGTAAAGGCTTGTTACCAGTGGCCTTTTTAACTGGAGCACTAGCCTGTTTGGCTCCAGGTTTAACCTCAATGGTGGTCTCAATGGGTTCAGTTTCAACAGCTTCAGGTTGATCATAAGAAGTTTCAACCCTGAGAGCTGGAGGCAATGCATGAAGATCTGGTATGAGAGCTGCCATTTCCAGATCTCCAGATTTCCATGCATTTTTCTGGGCATCAATTGTTCTAGAAAATGCATCATAGTTCTTTCTAGATGCTTTTACCCATGACTTGATAATCATTTGTTCTTTTTCAAGATTAGAAATTAATTTTTGATTATCAAATTCCAAAGCCTCAATTTTTAAAACTGACTCCTTGAGAGCCAACTGGACACTTTGTAAATCATTAAGTTGTGGCTTAACATTGTTTAGTTCAATTAAGATAGTGTCCAAATATCTTTCACTATCTGCTCTAACAGTTTCCACAAAAGCCAAATCACCACTTAATGATTCAGCAAGGTCCAGTTTCAGTTCTGGATCCACCTGATTGTCATAATCACATACCTTCTTCAAAATGATGTCCACCCATCTTCTAGTGATGACATCTTCTTTTGCCACATGCTGCTGTTGATCTTCCAAGGCCATGAAACACATGTCCCTTTCCTCTTCTTCATCATCTGATGAGTCATCAGAGTACTCCCATTTTCCCTCAGTTTGTGCCATCAAGCACTGATCCTTTTCCTTTTCCATGGACAAGAGGGCAATCTGGGCCTTAAGCTTCTTATATTTAGCTTTGTAGCTATCATCAGGCCGATTGAAATTAGGGACAGAGGGACCAGTTTGGTTTTTCATCTGACTAGATCTGCATTCCTTCATAAAATGACCTTTCTTACCGCATTTATAGCAGGTAAGATTGGTTTTATCCAGAGAGCTGGAGCTGGAAGCATTGTTTGGGCTATTAAATCTTTTAGATTTATGCTTAAACCTATTAAAGGTTTTAGCGATCATGGCTACAGATCATCATCGTCAGTTTCATCACAACCGTCACTGATTTCAGTGGTCAGGCCAGAGTTCAAGAAACTATTTAACATCTCCTTCATTGAGTGTGCCTGGACACTCTCTGCAGACATTAAAGCAGTACAAGGTCGCTCAGTTACACTAGCAACCTTGGGACTCTGGGCATGGTTCATGGCATCCTGCTCAGCCACCAGTCTTGTAGCATTATTGTCTTCAGTGAATCTGAAGGCTCCATAGAGCGATGCAAGAGTATGGCTGTGCAGGGCTTTACCTTGTCTTAAGACAAGAACCATATTTTCCCATTTGGAAGGAAGAATATCACAAAACTTCTCAAGAAGAATATCCTTATCCTTCTCTACACCCAAGCCTCTCAACTGATTAATGAGGCTAGAAAACCTGGTGTAAGTACCAGTTAGACTTTCATTGGGCAAAGCAAAGAAGGATTCATACTTCTTGTTCAAGGCAACCTTTCTGGTGACAATAGTGTCATCACCTCCTTCAAACTGAATAACTAATTCATCCCACATTGACTTGGCACTGGGGAACAACACAAGTGTTGGAATTAGATCTTCAGGAACAGCTCCAAGGATCATGTTCTTGAGTCTGGTGTCCAGATCTACAAGTCTACGATCCTCATCAGACCAGTGGTCTTCGAGCTTTTCTCTGGAACCTCTTCTTCCAGTTGGATCGAGAAGAGGACTTACCCCAAGAGACATGGGTATATACGGTCCATCCTTAAGGATTTTCAGCATATAGCTCTCTATCCCACCAAAATGCAAAAGCATTCTGGCCTTCCATGTACCAAAGGTCTCACTGTTTCCATCAAATTTTGGAACAGGAGTGTTAGAATAATGTACATGGACGTGATTTGGGGTAGTAGGAGGAGGAGGGTTTGTATTAACATTTTGAAAAGGTGGTGTATTAGTATTCAAAGGGTTTTCACCTTGACCAGAACCATCTCCACCTTCAGTAGTATTCATCTAAGCAGATCTAGGCAAGTTTATTAGCCTTCTGCTCTGATACCACTTGTTAGTCCCAACTCAATAGATGGTACTACCTGAAGACACCTCTATGTCGATGGTGGAGTTACTTTGCAATATAAACGTTGAACTGGAGACGACCAGTTACAGAGAGTATATACCAAGTTCTAGATAGATTACTTATTTAAGTGACAATAAGTAAAGAACAATGCAATAATATAAAATACTTGTAAAGTAAATTGGTGAGACAATATGTAATTTTCAAGTGTAATTTATTTATTAACTTTAAATAAATTACAAGGTTGTTGCGGAACCAAGATAATACAAGTATGTAAATTTCCTAACAACCTATGAACTACAATTGATCTACACTTGGAATTTCTATGAACAATCGAAACACTTAAAGTTGTGAAATGTTCCTTTTTATGATTGAGAGAATATTGCACAAGTTCACCAAGAATATTGCAGGTATGCAAAGTGTGAAGTGTTCTCACTTACTTATTCTTGTTGTGCAATGACTTGTATTTATAGGCAAAGTTAACATTGGGATGTTAACTTTGGCCGTACAAATATGGTTGAGAACATTTAAGGAATAACATTTAATTCCTTAAAATGCTGTGTAAAGTTGCAGTATAAAGCAACTTTACTCAACCAGCTTTATGTACCTTTTTGTACTTAAATAATAAGATAAATCTTATTATCCGGGTAATAGCACATAAAGCATAAAAGTCAATTCCTCGTAATCAGTGTAAAGCTTTGTAAGAGCTTTCCATTGACGGTCTCCAGTTTGTAACTGACTAGAATGTCAACTGGGCTTCGCTGCCATTGTCATTCTCTATCTTCCACTTGTTGTCTTTGACTCCAACTGGAAGGATTCTTCAACTGGTCAGTTCTCAACTGGAGGAAGTCTTCAGTTGCGTTGACTGTATGATGCAACTGGACTTCAATATATTTCTGGACAAATCTTCTTGGTCTCCAGGTGCAACTGGAGACTGGCCAGTTTCACTGAAACTGGTCCTAACATTTAATAATAATACACTATGTATCTTCTATGTGCATGGTTTTCTTCTTCTCTCTATCAATATTGTGAATACACTTGAGAAATTTGAGTCTATCATAGAAGATCTTCATCTCTCTGATATGATTAGTTATCTAATACATTATGAGTTATTTACGACTATCCATTTTACTAATACAGCTATTAGGGGTTGAGGGTGGAAGCAAGTTCAACCGTGGGTAGGTTGAGCCCGGACAATTACACCGCTGCCACGGTATAGAAGCCACGCATGAACCCTCGCTTAAAAACAGTCACATGTTGCTACCGTCTATCAACTTTTTTCTTCCTTTGCGCTGCATGTACGTCTATCATGTATCAACTTCAATGGGAGAATTATCTGCACCAAAGCTCGACTTTTCCACCTTTTATCATATTTGAATCCAAATGGTTTTTATCTCTTCAAAAAACTCAGTCTTTTTGTGATCATTTTGTTCATGTTTTTGTGATCGACTTTGTTCGTGTAATATTTGTGTTTAGTGAGTTTCTTTGGATAGTACAAACACAAATAGAAAGAGTATTACATATATAGACATGCGATTAGAGCCAATCTCCTAGCATTTATCTTAATCTTTATAGGCACTACGATTCCATCAATTGCAAGAACGACATGCATTTACAAACTACTGATCAAGGACATCATGTTATGTTTACAAAATTGATTTTTCTTTACGTCTGAATGCTATACACATATGCATTTGATATTAATCGCATGTTTGGTATTAATTGCATGCTTTTACATGTTACATGTATATATTATTTATATTACACATATTGCTTTCTGTCATTTTTTTTCCTACGTGCAAATAAACTTACAAGTTACAACCTTGTATAAAGGTACTCCAGCTATATATGTTTTAAGTAGTTTACATTCTTAACTGTATAATGTTAATTTACAAGCTTAGATAAAACAATAATTGTACCTTTCAATAATAATTTAATAAAATGTTTAGGGTTACAAAAATGATGTTTTTTATTAATTAATAATTTTTATTGAAAAAGAAAAGTACTCGTAGTAAGGATAAAAGGGTTCCACCCAAATTAAATTAATGATAGATACGAAAGTCGGGAAAAAAAATAACGATAAATGCATTAAAAAACCTTAAATCTAAATTAAATTTAAATGAATTTAAGTATATATAGAGTCGTGTAAGGTATAAAAGTAGTTTAATAATTATAACCCGGACAACGTACGGGTATTGTTCTAGTTTGAACAGACCTTAATTCCTATTGTTAAAAGGATGCAACCACCAACGGGAATGGAAAAGACACAAATATGGGTTGGGCTTGATTGAGTTCGCGCCGTTACAAAAGATCCAACGAATACTCTTTTCAGTGGGGCAAACTGATGGGCTGTATAACGGAGCTGCAAGTGTTATAAAAAATTCTCATCAGATATTATGGGCCACTAAAAGTTAGAGGCCGCAGTGTCCTATAAAAGGCCTCCAGAGTTATACATATATAGAAACCGTAACATAAAAACCAAGTAACCTGATCACCACCAATTAAGTCGACGGAAGAGAAAGAAAAGAAAAGACAATTTTATCGATCGATCAATCACAAAATCATCTTCTTTGCTTATATATATATTATAATAATAATAATTAACCTCAGGTTTCGATGGCAGAGGTTGTCCCTGCTGATATCCTCGAGAATATATTCGTAAGATTGGCCGTGGAGGATATTATGCGGTGCAAGAGCGTTTGTTAGTCATGGTATTCTGTCATCTCCAGTTGTATCTCCTCTTCTGCTTTTGTTAACTCCCATCTGAAACAAAATAATACCGTTGAGAGGATCATTACGCAAAACGAAACGTCATGGAGAGTCAGGAGAGATTATCTGGTTGGTTCTTGCAATGGCCTTGTATGCATATTTACGTCCGACTTTAAAGTTTGTGTACTCAATCCCTGTACTAAAGAGCTGAAATCCCTGGAATTGTTATTCTAGGCAAGTATATGGAGAATTGTTATTTGGCACGTTTTTATTTATTATCTTTGAAATCAAATGTTTGGAAAGTTGTTGGAGACTTTGACTATACTGTTGCTTTTAAATCTGCTGGTATCTTATGCAACGGGGCACTGGCTTATGGTTGATCCACACAAAAAGCAAGTACTATACATACTTTCTTTTCATTTATCTAATGAGGAATTCAAAGAAATTCCCTTCCAGCTGATTACAGATGTCTAAATCCCCGGCTGGGGATTATTGAAGAATATTTATGCATATATGATAATAACAATCGTGGCCATCCCAAACAGGTATTGAAAAACTACAATGATACACAGTCTTGGGAATTGTTGCCGCATCTTCCACAATGGGATAAGGATATTATGCGGTGCAAGAGCGTTTGTTAGTCATGGTATTCTGTCATCTCCAGTTGTATCTCCTCTTCTGCTTTTGTTAACTCCCATCTGAAACAAAATAATACCGTTGGGAGGATCATTACGCAAAACGAAACGTCATGGAGAGTCAGGAGAGATTATCTGGTTGGTTCTTGCAATGGCCTTGTATGCATATTTACGTCCGACTTTAAAGTTTGTGTACTCAATCCCTGTACTAAAGAGCTGAAATCCCTGGAATTGTTATTTGGCACGTTTTTATTTATTATCTTTGAAATCAAATGTTTGGAAAGTTGTTGGAGACTTTGACTATACTGTTGCTTTTAAATCTGCTGGTATCTTATGCAACGGGGCACTGGCTTATGGTTGATCCACACAAAAAGCAAGTACTATACATACTTTCTTTTCATTTATCTAATGAGGAATTCAAAGAAATTCCCTTCCAGCTGATTACAGATGTCTAAATCCCCGGCTGGGGATTATTGAAGAATATTTATGCATATATGATAATAACAATCGTGGCCATCCCAAACAGGTATTGAAAAACTACAATGATACACAGTCTTGGGAATTGTTGCCGCATCTTCCACAATGGGATAAGGATATTATTGCTCACAGCGTCAAAGTATTACAGCTGCAGTCTTATTATCGAGCCGAAACTTTCTTTCATCATAATCTGTCTTTGTCCGAGACTCAACAATATCTTGGTGCCCCAGTATTTGTGCAGAGCCTTGTATCTCCTCATGTTAACAAGAGGCTCTCACTATAGACAAGAAGTTAATTACCTACTGCTACTTTCTGCTTTGGTGTCAATGTTTATGAATTATGATGCTTTTATCTTCTAATATATACTGATCCCAAAGGTAAGTTTATGTTAGTATTATTGATCTTACTAAGCATGCATAATGCATCAAATCTTCTCCTTTAAAATATGTTTTCTTTTGTAGCAGATGATCTTCTAAACTTAGTCATCATATCTGCATATTGATCATTGTTCTTAGTTAGTTGAGCCAATTGTGTAAGCATTTACTTGAGAATTTCCGATTGTTGAATTTTAAATCTTAGCGAGACTTCATATATCTCCATCCTACTTAATTACTTCAATCGTTATATTATAGTTGATGATGACAATGAGACTTTAAGCAACTGTCTTACAGTTCCACCCACCAATAAACATAAACAAGAGGAAAAGATTATACCAGTACGTTATTGTGAGAACTTTTGGATCTCATCATGCGGTTTCTATACGGTTACTCATTCCAGATTTGGATGGCGGGAATTCCCTTTCTTATACCTTTACCATCTGTGTCATGACAGGCACATGCAATTGCCAAATACTCCCTGGTAGTTAAAGATTTTCATGCCCATAAACCAGCAAAGAGGGAAACATACAGTGCTACAGTATGCATAACCCATGAAGAATTTCTACTTCCTTTGATGACATTGTCATTTTTAGCTGAAACATTCTATCAAAAACTATTTATATTGTATGATGTTGAGTGGCAGTGGTAGTTTCAAGTCATTTACATATAAATGTCTCGATGCAAGTTATGTTTTTCATAAAGGGGAACGGGCTGAAAGTGGGGAAAAAGTCTATCTTTGATGCACACATCGAATGCAATATAAACTTCATTAGTTATTAATTAAGTGGGTCAACCTAACGCAATCCAGTCTGTTTTGACGAATTTTTTTTTGAAACGGTCGTATTTCAAGGGTGTTTTGTCAAACAAGTTTTCGAAAAAAAAAAGTTGTACAAACGGGTAAACCGGTAATGGAAAAACCGGTTTCAAATATTTGCCTCGAACCCGGTTTTTCCATTACCGGTTTCAGAAAAAGTTAATTGAAGCCGGTTTTTGAAATACCGGTTTCAGGCGGATTAGACATGTTGCAGACGAATCTTTGACTGGAACAGTGTAGGAGACAAGTTGCTTGAACCCGGTTTTTGCAATACCGGGTTCGCCCTAACCCTAACACGTGTCAATCTGCTGTTAAACCCTAATTGACATGTAAACCATTTATCTATATATAGTACATTTGATGTATTGTGTATCTGCAACCATTATCAGTATTCCAAAAAATATTGTCAAATAAAATTTCAAACACTTTCATAAATTATATTTATACAAAAAAAAATGGCATCTTCATCATTCAACCCAATTGTGGTTCAGTTAATATGGGATGATTGTGTATCATTCGTAAATGGGATCCTTCAAAATGCAAATCCATCAAAAAGAAGAAGTTTTCCTCTTTTTCACGTAATGAGTTATGCTGAAATTTGTGATGCCACTTACAGTTGTTTTGGTGTTTCAAAACAAGACTTCAAACTGCAAATATATTTATGGTATGAATTTAAGGGTCTTCCTTTTAGAAATTTAATTACGGATGATAATACTTTGGCAATGATTTATCATCTGGGTGAACCGCAATTTGAAGTGAAGTTCGAGCCTACTTTTACAAACCTGTTAAGCTTGACTCAAAGTCAATGTTTTTTTCAAGCGGGTAACCAGGCACAAGATAACGAAGATGATGAAGACAATGACGATGATGAAGACAATTGTGACAACTCGTAATTTATTAACAACGGGTTAGTCCTAATCTCGATCATTATTATAATTTCGTCTAATTTAGAGATTATGACGTAGAAATTATTAGTTAATTGAACATTTGATATAGTTCAATTAGACGTATCCTGATGACGTAGACTATTAGCTATTTAGACAGAATGTCGAGTCTTAAAATAACTTTAAATGAGATATTTAAAGGTTATAAATTATGCACAGTAATTAGACTGTCTAAACTTAATATTTCTAAAGTTAGTTAAAGTTTTATTTACTTGTCTTAACTAAAATAAGACGAGGGAAAATACCTTTACTTTACATTTTGGCTTTTAGGTCAAACGGTATTTAATCGTAAACATTTTACCAAATTTAGGGTACAGAATATACCTAAATAAGCCACATGGGCCGATTTATGTATTGTGAGGCAGGGGCTTTGACACCAAAATTTCCCCTTCCCTCCTTCCTTTTGATCGACCCCAACACCACACACAACACACACACACCACACAAAACACACATACATCACTCAAAATCTCTCAATCTCTTCTATTATTTTTCTTCTAAAATTGGTCTTGCAAAGGTAGTAATCATTTGGAGATTTTAAAGGGGTTTATTATCATTAGCATCATCATCTTCACCATCTTCAATTATCTTCAAGAACATCAATTTTTGGTAAGTCTAAATCATCCCTTTTGAGCCTATTTATGTTTACTTACTCTTTTCTAGTCATTTCGAGTTTTTACATGGCTAAAACAACTTAAAATGGAATTAGGGTTTAAATAGGGTTTTGGTTTGATTTGATCGTTTCGGAAGATTCGATGATGTTATGGATGAAATTATGGGTTGGGTTATGTGTATTTATGGTTTATAATGTTTAGTTATGCTTCAAAATGGGTTACAAGCTCCTACAAATCATTTTGGATTGATTTGGGTCGAGTTTGAAGGGTTTTGGGTTTGGTTTTCCTGCATAAACTGCAGCTACTGCTCCTGGTTCAGAATTTGGCCACTGCGGCGCAGTGGCATGGGCTAGCCCCACTGCGGCGCAGTGGCTAGGGCCTGTTTTGTTCGTGGTTAGCTCACTGCGGCGCAGTGAGCTTGGCAATGGCTCACTGCGGTGCAGTGGATACCCCCTGTAAAATTTTGCGCGTCAATTTTCAAATGTTAATAACTTTTGATCCGTGACTCCAATTAAGTCTTATGACCTATCGTTGGAATCGTAAGAGAGTCTAGTTTCTAGTAATAACACTCTTCTTGTATGAAACTTCTCTCATTTCAAAAAGGGTCAAGTCGAATGCGTCTTGTTCACACTCATTTAAGTTGTAAATGTGTTTAGGGACTTATGACTTGACTTAATCGTACTAAATCAACTTGTTTGAGGTTATAGGGTTGACATTATGGTATTTTATACAACTTTTAAATGACTATGTCATTGATTTTACCAACTAAAGGTAAACAAAACGAAAGTCTGAAACACGTTCTCGGTTATGGCATTCTAGGGTCTATAGCTAAGTAGTTGTACGTAGGATACTCGTCGTCAAGAGATTTGATCCTCATTATTGGTAATGGTATCATAGGTTTTGGATAATGTGGAGAACTGATTGTTGAATCTTCTCGAGCTACTTTGCACCTTTTAGCACTAGATCGCTAAGGTGAGTTTATGGCGCCCTTTTCCTTTTACTTTGGGCCTGAAAAGCATGTGTTATTGTATACACGATTTGTTAAATAAATGATTGTTTTGTAAGTATGCCATGAGATTTGGATGCTTAGATCATTTGAAGTAAATTTGCCATGTTAGAGGCTGTGAAAATGTGTATACGTGTCATTTATTAAATGTTGGATAAAATGACGTTGAATTGCCGTGTGATGGCTGATTAAAAAGTTTCTTTGTGTTTGACGAACTAAAATGTTGTCCCTGTAGTTATCATTGTTATGGAACCCTAGTGGACGTGTTGTCAGACTTAGTTCTTGACTGTCTTGTTTAGGGTCCGCACGCACTAGTAGAAGGAAATCCTGTGCGAGGCATGTTGACTGATACTGTCGGACTTGGCTCCCGGCTGTCATATGCTAGTCATAAACATTGTTGTGGTGCGCACCCCATTTTAGAGGGAAATCCTGTGCGAAGCAATGTAGCATAGTGACTGATACTGTCGGACTTGGCTCCCGGCTGTTATATGCTAGTCATAAACATTGTTGTGGTGCGCACCCCATTTTAGAGGGAAATCCTGTGCGAAGCAATGTAGCATAGTGACTGATACTGTCGGACTTGGCTCCCGGCTGTTATATGCTAGTCATAAACATTGTTGTGGTGCGCACCCCATTTTAGAGGGAAATCCTGTGCGAAGCAATGTAGCATAGTGACTGATACTGTCGGACTTGGCTCCCGGCTGTCATATGCTAGTCATAAACATTGTTGTGGTGCGCACCCCATTTTAGAGGGAAATCCTGTGCGAAGCAATGTAGCATAGTGACTGATACTGTCGGACTTGGCTCCCGACTGTCATATGCTTTAGTCGGACTTAGACCCCGGCTGTCTTGTTATGAAATATTATCAAGTGTTGGATTCTGATTGTCTTGTTGAAAATAACTACAAGTCATTATGTGCTCACAATGACGAATAAACTTGGTCAAACATTCTGTAAACTCACCAACTATTTCGATAGTTGATCCTCTCAAATTTCATGCTTTTCAGGTAACCAACAGTAAGTATTGGAAGCGTATATGACTTCGTGAAGCCATCTTTTGAACATTGGACGTACAATTAGCGTCAGACCTCTGAGGACTATCGTTTTATTAGTCCTAATTGTACTTAGTAGTCCAAATGTTATTATTGTATTAAGTGGACCCATTTCAATTGAGGATAGTTTGTATCCGTGTATTGGGATCCACATCTGAACGATTATACTTGTAATAGACTTGTATTTGGATTAATAGATGTAATCTCTATTTACCTTCTGATAAGTACGCAATTTTTTTTGTTAACCCTATATTTCCGCTATAATGGGGTGTGACAAAAATGACGATGATGAAGACAATGAAGACGATGAACACTTTGAAGATGATGAAATTGCCCCAATGGAACATGGATCTAGTGATGAGGCACCTTATACAAGCGATGATACCATCGACGGATTTAGCGTTGATGGGGATGTATCTGGAGATGAAGATGAAGAAGGGGCACATGTACAAGGTCCTTTGGAGCAGCAACAACATCTTAATCTTGACGATGATGATGAAGATCGTCTAATGCCATTCAATGAAGTTCAAGAAGATGTGGTATTTTGGTCGAAAGAAAGAAATGTGATACAAAAAGGAATGTTTTTTCAAACCAAGGCGGAACTCGTATACGCTGTTAGGCTTTGGAACATAAGAGAAAACAGAGAACTTATTGTTCAAGATACGAGGCCACAGTTTTGGAAAGCACAGTGCATGACCAGGGGGAAGAATTATCGTGGTGTTATGGACCGGGTCCCGTGTAGGTGGGTTGTAGTTGGATCTAGCAGAAACAAATTAGGATTGTTTCAGATCACAAAGTGGGTGGAGAGTCACAATTGCTATGGAGAAGTGACTAATAACAACAACCGATGTATGACAGCAAGTATGATAGCTTCTGAAATTTTGGACCAGGTGCGGGAGGATTTAACTTATAAAGTCAGACACATCCAGGCGCAAGTAAAAACAACTTTCAATGTCGATGTGAGCTACGCCAAGGCGTGGAATTCAAGAAGGATAGCAATTGAAAGGTTGTATGGAACTTGGCCGAGTAACTTTGATGCATTGCCCAAGTATATTGCTGAATTACAACGTGCTAATCCAGTCACTGTTGTAGAATGGCTCCATTCTCCAACCAGTTCAAGCCATATACAAACATTCAAGTTTGTATTTTGGGCATTTGGACCGGCAATTAGGGCATTCCAACGTTGTATTCCAGTGATCTTTGTCGATGGCACTCATTTGAAAGGCAGCTACAAGGGTAAGTTGCTAACTGTAGTGGCGAAGAACGCCAATGGACAATTATTGCCTGTCGCTTATGCCTTGGTTGATGAAGAGTCTAACGAAAGTTGGGGATGGTTTTAAATCTCTTTCAAGAGCATGTCGGATCGCAGCGGCAGGGTGATTTGTGTATCATTTCAGACCGTCACCAAGGCATAATTAATGCAGTGAACGAAATTGGGTGGCATCATAGGTATTGTTTGAGGCACGTTTGTAGCAATGTTAACTCGCACTTCAAGGACAAGAGAATCAAAAACTTGGCTTGGGTTATCGGTTCCACATCCCAACAATCCAAGTATTCTTGGGCGGTGGATGAAGTCAGAGGTGAAGCAGAGGGGGTTTGGCCGTATTTGAGAAACATTGGTTTGGATAAGTGGACTCTAAAGCACGACTCAATCTTTGTCGTTGGGGTGACTTAACGACAAACATTGCCGAATGCCAAAACAATATCCTTGGAAAGGCTCGTATGCTACCTATTAGAGCTTTAATTGAGTCGACTTTTACTTGGACAAGAGACCATTTTGTCAAGCAATACAGGAAGGCCACCAATTGGAACCCACCACTAGCTCGCAAAATGTGGGAGGTTTTTCAGATGCGTGAAAGAGCCTCAACAAGCCATAGGGTGGAAGTGTATGATGAATGAACAGGAAATTACACGGTCAGAACAAACCAAAGAAATGCACAAGGCGAGTACACATACAATGTTGTCATGGCGGAGAATAGGAAAAAAATGCTCTTGTGGAGCTTGGCAGCATCAAAGGTTTCCATGTTCTCATGCCATTGCTGTTTGCGGATATAGACAGGAGAGAGCTGCTAATCTTCCTAGTAAGAGGTACACAACTAGGACGTGGATAAATCAGTATAATTTTGCACTTGCTCCCCTTCGAGACGTGCATTACTGGGCGAAGGTAGATTGGAAGATCCAAGGAGACCCGGAAAAACTGGTCACGCATAGGGGTAGGAGACGCACCAGACGGTACAGGAACGAGATGGATGAGAGTTCTACCAGCAGATCTTCAACCTCAAGACAACAAGCTAGATGTGGCATTTGCAACGGATTGGGTCATAATAGGAAAAATGCCCTCAACTTTGAATATGGCAATAATCTTGTCGCTTATCTGTTTGCGTTTTTTTGTGTGTTGTTTTAATCCGTTTTTCCTTAATTCCTAAGTGTTTTTCATGTAACATGGCAACTTTTAATATGAATTTTATGTTTTTTTTATTAGGTATGTTTGTCACTTTATATTAAAAACGATTGAAAACAACTTACTTTATTGAAAACAGAAACGATTACATAAAAACGATTACATAAATAAGTCATAATCCGAATTAACAAAACGGGAATCAGTGGAGTCGAATGAACTATCACCATCATTACGGTGAATGTATTCACCGGGCTCATAGGCTGGGGCTGCAGCTTCAGGGTTTCCTGTTACGTATTCCTCTCCCGGGTCAGTCACGTAACCATTAGGGCGACTACCAACTGCGCGAAATTCACCAGTAAAGGTATACGCGTGCTGAATCGTGCTCCTAATTGAGGACTCGGCAAAAGTAAGATGGTTAATGGTTATTTGCAACCATTGGACCTTCTGTTGCAGGTAGGCCTCGTACCTCCTGTCTATTTTGGTCGGTTGGACCACTGTTGCACGTTCTGCAATCTCAGCCTCATAGTCCGACTTTCTCGCCTTCAAACGCTCAATTATAGATGTCACCGCATCTTTACGCTCGTTATCATCAAACATGTGACTCCAAACGCTGTTTGAGGCTCCAGACCGTGTAATATTTGGGAATGAATCACCACCAGAAGATGATTGACCTGCCATTTTTTTAGATATGTTTTTTTTGGAAATTTTCGTTGCTATAATTTTTTTTAATGCTAAGAATGAGCTATGTTCGTATATATATATATCAAAGTTTGTGTGAATTATTGATGCTCGACTGGTGTTTTTTTTTGTCTTTTACCTCGAACCCGGTAATGGAAAAACCGGGTTCGCAGTCATACATCACATCACCAGTACAATGCTTTGCACGTTTACTGTGTTCTGAAAAGCACTGTACATCACTCTGAAACCGGTATTTGAAATACCGGTTTCAAAACCCTAATTCTGAAACCGGTAATGGAAATACCGGTTTCGAGTCAAAAATTTGAAACCGGTATTTCAAATACCGGTTTCGAGTCAAAAATTTGAAACCGGTATTTCAAATACCGGTTTACCCATTTCCACATTTTTTTTTTCTCCGAAAACTTGTTTGACAAAACACCCTTAAAAAACGACCGTTTCAAATTTTTTTTCCTGTTTTGACCCAACCCACCCATCTTGCCACCTTTAACGTTGAGCAGCAGTATGCAATTTCAATAACATAATCCTATTTAACAATTTCTTATATTCACTACTAAGATATTGTTATTGACCAGACAGTCGCGAGGAATCAAAACTTCATACTGTACTATAATTTTGCTAAATTCAATATACATGTTGATCAATAGTATGAGCTTCTGGTAATGAATCTATAAGTTCAGTCGGTCAGTATTTGTACCTTGATCGAACCAACTCAATCACGAAGACCAAGTTCAAGGTCAAGTTTTTTTCTTTTGCCATAACTAGAAAAGGAAATATGAAAGATCCGCAACTATTGCAAGTGTGATGCATATAAAGTTATAAAGTTATCCATGTTTATTTGTTTTTTTATCTTATTGTTTGTCTAGTGTGATAGAATAACAACATAATTTTACCAGGTTCTTTTAGTCACTTTTCCCGGCCACTCAGTTTAACCAACTCGGTCATTTCAAGAAAAAGACATATTTTAGCATTCATATTCATATACAACAACAATCAGATGGAATAAAATCTTCACATAGACTTCAAAACTAAAATCTCACTTACAAATCAAATTCGAAGACATAAAAGCCCCATCTGAGCTTGTTTAATAGTTCCTACTACAAATTTAGAAGCAAGTGTGTCATTGGAACACCTTAACTAAAGTTCTGTTTTAGAATGCTTAAAAGCCGGAGTGGCAAAGATAGGTGGGTATCCAAATATATGATAGTAACTCACTTATTCTTTTGGACCTTGCTATATGATTAATTCTTTAGGCTCTACATTCCTATCGTATCTACTCTTCAATCGTAATTAATATACATTGAGATAATATCGTATTTTGTTTTTGTTGTTTCTGAACAACTTCAATTTAACAGACCTTAATTCCCATTTGTTAAAAGGTTGCGACCACCAACTGGAATGGGAAAGACACAAATATGGGTTGGACTTGATCGAGTCCGCGCCGTTACAATAAATCCAGCTTATACTCTTTTCAGTGGGCCAAACTGATGGGCTGTATATACTGAGCTTAAGTGCTATAAAAGGCCTGCAGAGTTATCATCAACCAGATCACCAAGTCGTCGGAAGAGAAGTTAAGAAAAGAAAATTCTTATCGATCACAAAATCCATCTTCTTGCTTGTATTTATTCGGAATAATAATAAACCAACAATATTAATAAGCTCAGGTTTCGATGGAAGATGTCGTGTTTGATGATATCCTGGAGCAGA
This sequence comes from Erigeron breviscapus, assembly GCA_034093135.1. NCBI lineage: Eukaryota > Viridiplantae > Streptophyta > Magnoliopsida > Asterales > Asteraceae > Erigeron > Erigeron breviscapus. The sequence continues at coordinate 126,383,502 of CM067170.1, read as the reverse complement.
TACTCGTAAGATTGGCCGTGAAGGATATTTTCCAATGCAAGAGCGTTTGTAAGTCATGGTATTCTTTCATCTCCAGATCTATCTCCTGTTCTGCTTTTGTTAACTCCCATATCAAACATAATAATAATACCGTTGGGAGGATCATTATGCAAGACGATTATAGGGATTATAATAGGAGGAATACTATTGGACGTGATCCAGACTTCCTATCGGCATGGAGACGTCATATGGTTGGTTCTTGCAATGGGGTGTTGGATATTTTAGCGATATCAATGTTTCGTAGTGGTATTGGATTAACTTATCGAATGGTTGATCTTAATGTTTGGTTAATCGGGTTAGGTGATGCAGGAGTGCGGACTCGATTGAGTATATTAAGATGGTTGCGTATTGACAGTTAATTTAATATTATTAAATTAATATTATGAGTTAATTTAATATTAATGTTAACAATATATATATATGTTGACTTGGTTTTTAAGTTGCAAACATATATATTTAAAGTGTGAAACCGTGTCTTTTTAGGATTGAAAGAAGAGACACGGCAATTTAAAAGGAAACGGTATGTTTCTTTTGGTTGTGAGACACAAACTTTGAGTTTTGAGAAAAACCGTCCATTTTTAATAATATGGATTTCATATTGGAAGAAACGGTGTGGGTTTAAGTCTTGGTTGAAACGCAAGAATACAAACATTCGAACAAATATTGGTACAAGATTTTTCGATGAATCAAAATCTAGTTCTTGAATGGGAAACCAGTCTTATCCGTTCAAACATTTGGGTGTACCTCCAAATAGTTTGTTCTGAAAGTGATTACACGATTCTGGTTCCAATCCAAGTTATTTATTTATTTTGTTGATCGGGTTACGAGATTCACACGAACGAGGTTTACGGAATCAAAACGGTACGCATTTCTAAAATATCCCCAACAAAGTGTTAGTATGTGATCACGTAAAATGAACGTATGTCCGGAAATGATTTGAGCCTACGGGGTCACACGTCTCGATTCAAATCCTTTTAAAGTTTCTTTACTTTATCATCTACATTAAGAGGTATTCCTTAATCCTATTTCAAGGTTAATTATTTGATTACATGGTTTGATTTGCTTCCGTTGCGTACTCGTGAATAATGATATTTAGTTATATATTCAACAGTGGTATCACGAGCCACCCATGTGATTTTTAATTACCTAAAAATCAAAACTTGAAGGGGGTTAAGGTTTCATATTTTTCGAATTTTTTATGTAATTATTTGATTATTTTATTAATTAATTGGTTTAATTGTAATAAAATAATGAAATAAACAATAAAATTATTTTTTTTGATAAACCCCAATTCGAAAATCTGGAAATAAAATATTTTTTTTTTTTTAGGAAACCCAAATTGCAAGTTTTGATTTATTGCATGATTAATGTGTTAATTGCATGCATTTATGGATTACCTCTATTTTAATTGTTAAAAAGAAGTAATAATCATGAGTTTTTACATGCAATTGATTCATGATTATTACTTAGTTATAATGATAAAATTACTTGATCACTAGGTCTTTTAGGTGGATAATTAAAATAATTAATTGTTTGACAATGTGATAATTATATATTAATGTTGCTGCTTGACACCAGTCCACTAAAACGATCATATCTTTTAATCCGTAAGGAGTTAGAAGTCGTCCTTTGACAGTAGATACTTGACTCATAGGGCTACAACTTTGTAGTTCTGTGCTAAGTCCAGCTCGGCCATCCTCTAGGCCTAAATGGGTCGTGAAGCTGCTGGATTTTTCAAATCAGTACCTTATGTGTTTATGTGATAAATTTGTTATTAAATTTTGGCTTACGCAATCAAGTTTACTTGATGTATGTGGTCCTTTTCCTTGAGAAAGGGGATCCAATCTTAAACCATAGTGGCCTAACCGAGGATGGATACCTAATTGTTACGTGGTTATATTTAGTATGTTTAGTTTTGCCCTTTAAGAAAATTGTGTGCAAAATTGTTTTTGAATCCAAGTAATTATTTGATTACATGGTTTGATTTGCTTCCGTTGCGTACTCGTGAATAATGATATTTAGTTATATATTCAACAGTGGTATCACGAGCCACCCATGTGATTTTTAATTACCTAAAAATCAAAACTTGAAGGGGGGTTAAGGTTTCATATTTTTCGAATTTTTTATGTAATTATTTGATTATTTTATTAATTAATTGGTTTAATTGTAATAAAATAATGAAATAAACAATAAAATTATTTTTTTTGATAAACCCCAATTCGAAAATCTGGAAATAAATTTTTTTTTTAGGAAACCCAAATTGCAAGTTTTGATTTATTGCATGATTAATGTGTTAATTGCATGCATTTATGGATTACCTCTATTTTAATTGTTAAAAAGAAGTAATAATCATGAGTTTTTACATGCAATTGATTCATGATTATTACTTAGTTATAATGATAAAATTACTTGATCACTAGGTCTTTTAGGTGGATAATTAAAATAATTAATTGTTTATTTATAAACATATTATGTTTAGAAGATATGCATGAATCTTCAAACATAACTTTTTGATCACACATCAAATTGATTGACCCAATAAACTTAAGTCATTGCCATCCAACTTGTAAAGGACACTTGTGGCTGTTGTTTTACTCACTGGTACACAGTGGTGGACAAATTTGCGCGTTCTTGGTTGGACGACTTAAAGCGAGTTAAGCGGTGAGACCTTAACCCGTGGCAAAAGATGGGACAAAACATGACTACAAATCACTTGATGAATCAAGTGTAATTTGTAGGTCCCATTCTTACTAGGAATTGCACATGTAATGCAATTACTGCTCGTCACTTACCTTTTGAGTACAATCATTTCTAGCAGATCAACTGATGAAATGAGTGTATGTCAATTGGATCCTAGCCTTAATGAAATTAATTGTTTGACAATGTGATAATTATATATTAATGTTGCTGCTTGACACCAGTCCACTAAAACGATCATATCTTTTAATCCGTAAGAGTTAGAAGTCGTCCTTTGCACAGTAGATACTTGACTCATAGGGCTACAACTTTGTAGTTCTGTGCTAAGTCCAGCTCGGCCATCCTCTAGGCCTAAATGGGTCGTGAAGCTGCTGGAGTTTTCAAATCAGTACCTTATGTGTTTATGTGATAAATTTGTTATTAAATTTTGGCTTACGCAATCAAGTTTACTTGATGTATGTGGTCCTTTTCCTTGAGAAAGGGGATCCAATCTTAAACCATAGTGGCCTAACCGAGGATGGATACCTAATTGTTACGTGGTTATATTTAGTATGTTTAGTTTTGCCCTTTAAGAAAATTGTGTGCAAAATTGTTTTTCGAAAATTAAACTTGACTAAATTACATTGAAATAATGATTTTGTTTATAAAATTGGTTCCCTAAAATCAAAAGATACACCGGCTCACCCATTTGAACAAACTCTAAGAGAGGTATAAGTCGGAGTGCGTTAGCCTCCTAAAAGGGCGGGTTTTTAATTACGTCCATCGCAAACCTTTGCCCTTGCGCTTCTTTGTGCGTTCAAATGGAGCTACCGAGCTCTTTTGTATTTAAAGGCAATAAAAATGAGTTTTATAAACATATTATGTTTAGAAGATATGCATGAATCTTCAAACATAACTTTTTGATCACACATTAAATTGATTGACCCAATAAACTTAAGTCATTGCCATCCAACTTGTAAAGGACACTTGTGACTGTTGTTTTACTCACTGGTACACAGTGATGAAATGGCAGTTGCATGGCAAATCCCACTCACTGGTACACAGTGGTGGACAAATTTGCGCGTTCTTGGTTGGACGACTTAAAGCGAGTTAAGCGGTGAGACCTTAACCCGTGGCAAAAGATGGGACAAAACATGACTACAAATCACTTGATGAATCAAGTGTAATTTGTAGGTCCCATTCTTACTAGGAATTGCACATGTAATGCAATTACTGCTCGTCACTTACCTTTTGAGTACAATCATTTCTAGCAGATCAACTGATGAAATGAGTGTATGTCAATTGGATCCTAGCCTTAATGAAATTAATTGTTTATTTTATAAACATTGGGTAATTGATTTCTTAGGATTTATTATCGAAAATACTGATTTTTGAACTTAATCTGTTTTGTAGATGGCAATGAATCCTCCTACAAACACCAATGCTTTTCGGCAAATGTTTGAAAGAGAAAAGCTTAATGGATCAAATTTCAATGACTGGTATCGTCAACTGAGAATTGTTCTAAGAGTTGAAGAACGCATGGATGTCATTGAAAGGCAATGGCCAACCGAACCAGGTGCTGAATCAACAGCAGCTGAAAGAACTGAATATAGAGTTCAATACACTAGATTCAATGAAGTTTGTTGTTTGATGCTTGCGAGCATGTCTCCCGAGCTTCGGAAAATATTCGAGAATTACACTCCATATGATATGATCAGAGAACTTAGATCCTTGTATGAAAAACAAGCTGAAGTGGAACTATTCGACTTAGTCGTGGAACTCCATGACATGAAACTTGAATCTGGAAAATCGGTTAGCAGTAATGTGCTCAAGATGAAGAGCATTTTTGACAAATTGGATTCGATGGAGTACGCTTATCATAAAGAGGTAAAAGTTGGCATGATTCTCAAATCCCTTACTAAGGAATTTGAGGGCTTTGTGCAAAACTATACCATGCACTCTATGAAAAAGAGCGTCACTGAACTTCATGCTATGCTCATTGAATATGAGAAGACGATTCCAAAGAAGGCCAATGACCCAAATATTCTTATGATAAAGGGGGGTCGGATCCAGAAAGCTAAGAAATCGCACCAAGCTAAAGGCAAGTTTGATGGTAAGGGCAAGGGTAAGCAAGCTGCTAATTCCCCCAAACCAAAGAAAACCCCTCCGGCTAAGAAAGAGCATCCGGCAAAAGACCAGACCTGTCATCATTGTAATGAAGTCGGGCACTGGAAGAGGAACTGTCCCAAGTATCTTGCCGAGTTGAATGTGAAGAAGAAGCAAGCTAGCAGTGCTAGTACTTCAGGTATCTTCACTATTGAATTATTTTCCTTTACTAAGCGTAAATCATGGGTTTATGACACTGGCTGTGGAACTCATATCTGTAATGAATTACAGGCACTTAGGAAAAGGAGAAGCTGAAGCCCGGAGCTTTGCAGCTGTTCGTGGGCAATGGTCTACTAGCACCTGTTGAAGCTATTGGAGAATATCATTTAGTTCTTCCTTCCGGTTTAATTATTGTTTTAGACAATTGTCATTATGCGCCATCTATTACTAGAGGTGTAGTTTCAGTTTCAGTGTTAAAACACAACGGATTCATTAATGTTTTTAATGATAATGGTATTTTAGTTTCTAAAAATAATGTTCATTATTTTGATGCTATTGATAATAATGGTATTTATGAAATTGATATGCGTGGTTGTGATTCACTAAATGATAATTCAATGTATAATGTTAGCAAAAGAGCCAAGACTAACTTGGACTCTACCTATCTTTGGCACTGTCGTCTTGCACACATTGGCAAAAATCGCATTGAAAGACTCCAACGTGAGGGGATCTTACAATTAAATGATGAATCGTTTGATAAATGCGAGTCATGTGTTTCCGGCAAAATGACTAGAAAACCTTTTCTGCATTAACCGGAGAGGGCTAAAGATCTTCTTGGACTCATTCATACCGATGTTTGCGGCCCATTTAGACATGTGTCAAGAAAAGGAAATAGCTACTTCATAACGTTTACGGATGATTTCAGTCGTTATGGTTATGTTTACTTGCTTAAACATAAACATGAAGTGTTTGAAACATTCAAAGAGTTTAAAAATGAAGTAGAAAATTAACTCGGCAAAACCATCAAGATTCTTCGTTCAGATCGAGGTGGTGAATACTTAAGCCAAGAGTTTAAGGATTATCTGAAAGCGTGTGGAATTGTCCAACAGCTTACTCCTCCATACACTCCTCAACATAATGGAGTGTCTGAAAGGAGAAATCGAACCTTGCTAGACATGGTGAGATCTATGATGAACCTTACAACTCTCCCAATTTCGTTTTGGGATTATGCTCTAGAGACTGCTGTACGCATTCTCAATATGGTTCCAACAAAGAAGGTTGACAAGACACCATATGAATTATGGCATGGAGATATCCCTAATCTGTCTTACTTAAGAGTCTGGGGATGTGAGGCACTTGTGAAGCGCGATACGCCTGACAAACTTGGACCCAAAACTACTAAGTGCATCTTTGTCGGATACCCTAAGGAAACGATGGGTTATGACTTCTATGATCCTGTCAAAAACACTGTTCGCGTTGCTCGATATGCTGAATTCTTTGAAAAGAACTTAGCTCAACCGAACAGTGGGAGGGTTGTAGAACTTGATGAGACTCAAGAAGAAGATGTGTCACCTTCTGAAGCTCCCAGCAATCATCAACTTGGGGGGGAAAATGTTCAAAGTGATGAACCTCAAGTCGATGATGATGAAGCGATTCCACTTCGTAGGTCCGTAAGGACAAGACGTCCTACTGACAGATTATGTCTGATGGTAGAAGAAAACGTTTTAGGAGATCTCGATGAGCCTCCAAATTTCAAAGCTGCATTATCAGATCCGGAATCTGACAAATGGGTTGAAGCTACGAAGGTGGAAATAAAATCCATGAAAGACAATCAAGTCTGGAGCTTGGTTGATCTTCCACAGAATGCTCAAACTATTGGGTGTAAGTGGATCTTCAAGAAGAAGACGGACATGGATGGAAATGTACACACCTATAAAGCTCGTATCGTGGCGAAAGGTTATACTCAACGTTTCGGTGTTGACTATGATGAGACCTTTTCTCCAGTTGCGGACCTTAGAGCTATTAGGATTCTCTTAGCCATAGCTGCGTACTATGACTTTGAGATATGGCAAATGGATGTTAAGACTGCCTTCTTAAATGGTTACTTGGATGAAGAAGTCTATATGGATCAACCTGAAGGTTTTATTGATCCAAAACATCCCAACAAAGTATGCAAGCTTCAAAGGTCTATTTATGGACTAAAGCAAGCATCAAGAAGTTGGAATAAGCGGTTTGATGAAGAAATCAAAAAGTTTGGTTTCGTTCAAAATCCCGATGAGCCATGTGTATATCGCAAAGCTAGTGGGAGTAATGTTACTTTCCTTGTCTTATATGTTGATGACATATTGATCATAGGAAAACACATTCCAATGTTGCAAGATGTTAAATCCCATCTTGGAAAGTGTTTTGCCATGAAAGATTTAGGAGAAGCGACATTCATTCTTGGAATCAAGATCTACCGAGATAGATCAAAGCGATTAATTGGACTAAGTCAAAGTGCTTATATTGATAAGATCTTGAAACGATTCAAGATGGAGAATTCTAAGCGTGGGTTTACACCTATGCAAGAAGAACTTAGTTTATCTATCAAACAGGGTGCTACTACACCTAATGAGGTGGAGCGTATGCGAAGAATCCCTTATGCTTCGGCTGTGGGATCTATTATGTATGCGGTTAGATGCACTAGACCTGATGTGGCGTTCGCGCAAAACATCGTTAGCCGATATCAACAGAATCCAGGTGAAAGTCACTGGACTGCTGTTATGAGCATTCTGAAGTACCTACGGGCTACTAAAGATATGTTTTTGGTGTATAGAGGAAATCCAGACTTAGAGCTCAAAGTGACCGGATACTGTGATGCTGGATTTCAAACTGATAGAGATGACACGAAGTCTCAGTCAGGATTCGTCTTCGTTCTGAACGGAGGTGCTGTGGATTGGAAAAGCAAGAAGCAAACCACAGTTGCCATGTCTGCAACAGAGTCTGAGTACATTGCCGCCTCAGAAGCCGCAATGGAAGCAGTCTGGATAAGGAAGTTCATTAGCGGGCTTGACGTGATTCCCTCGAGTGACTTACCCACTGATATGTACTATGATAACACTGGTGCATTAATCATTGCCAACGAGCCCGGAGCTCAGAAAGGTGCCAGACATTATGCTAGAAGATATCACAATGTTCGTGAGCAGATCGAACTAGGAGAGATAAAATTACTCAAAGTTCACACAGATTTTAACTTAGCTGATCCTTTCACAAAAGCTTTGGCTAGGCCCAAGCTTGAAAGGCATGCCGAGGGTATAGGACTTAAATTAGCTAGTTATTTCATGTAAATCTGTTGTTTCGGTATTTGGATAAGGGATGTTAAACAATTTATATTTTTCATAATGAAATAAAGTACTTGATATGTTTGATTTCATTTAATATTAATTGTATCCTATATTTGCATGTTTAATCCTTGAATATTTTATTAAATATTCTAAATTGTCCATTGTCGATTAATTATATGGGAATATAATTAAACTAAGACAAATCTGAGCGATTGGTTATATTCTTTGAATATATAATGGCTGTAACAACCCTCAATTTCCGACTAGGACAATTTACTTAGACTTATCTAGGTATCTATCCCTAGAGGTTTATTAAGAGAATTGGCCTTCTAGACATTTCGGCATGGTAATAATTGCCCTCTAGTTCAATGAAGTATTGTAGGTGACTAGCTATCTTAGGAATGCCATAAATAATAACTATAGACAATCTCAAGCTATAAATTTGTTCTAACTGAACTTGGTGAAATGTCAATGAACCAAAAACTTCATTTCAAGAAGACAAGCTATATAAATAATAATGTAAGACTCACAACTTGTGACAAAGTCAATAAATCTTACAAAATGTCCAACAATTCAATCACCAAGCCAATTAAAGTATATGTGGTCATGGAAATAAAATTTCTATCTCAAGGATGAATTTATAAACTAATATGTACATAAAAATGCTTGAATAATAATAAGTATATATATATGTCTAATACAAATAATAATAATATAATAATAATAATAATAATAATAATAATAAAAGTACTAATGATTATTACACGACAAATGATCCGTGAACGAATCTTACATTGAAATTCTCAAACCTATGAACCTATAGCTAATTATTGTGAGCCTTCAATCATGAAGTAGAAATAGGAAACAATATAATATAATATATGTATATATAACTCACACTCTCGTCTCTCCTTTCCTCTATCTCTCAACACACAAACACACGTACACACTCTCACAATCTACATCCTTCTCCAACTAGACATACACATAAATATATATACATATACACATATAGATATGGATGTTATTTATCCATTGTTGAGCACCACCTTTCTCCTTCAAACTTATATATATATATCCATATATACTGCTGCTGCTCGATACAAACCATCACCGAGCTCCACCACCATTAAACCTTACCACCTCTCTCCCTCTCTCTCGCCGGAAGCAGAGGTCCGGCCGCCACCTTGCAAGCCACCATCTCATGCCACCCTTTTTGTAACGAGAAATACCACGACCACCCCAAGCAAGACCACGACATCCACCACCCTTAAATATTTTCTTCTCTTTTCTTTCTTCTCGGTATCACTACTATCAACCAATCACTACCACCTTACAACCACCACCTTTTAACCATCACGTACGAACTGCTGCTGCTACTATTGTTGCTGCTACCTTGGACTGTTGTTAAAGCACTTCATCACCACAACCAACGAATTGCTACAGTTTCCGCCAAGCTGCTGCGACTGCTGTTCGCCAAACTTCCACCATGTCACTCTCCTGCTAACATCACCACCAAGAACTGCTGCTGTTGCTGCACAACTACTGCCCGGTTTTCACCACCACTACAAACCAGCCACCACCTTTATATTACTGCTGCTGCCGCTGGTGGTTTTGTTGTCGAGAAATCACCACCACCTCAATCACCACCTTTCTTTCTCCCTCTATCTCTCGCTGCCACTATTCATCATCATCTTCGACCTGATGCTACTGTTCATATTTCTTTAAGCCACCACCATCGACTCCTTAACACCCAAGAAAGGTAGTTAAATCATTAGTTAAGTCATTAAAAGGAAACCCTTTCGGTTTCTCTCTTTAACACTTCTTTTCTTTCTTTTCTCTTTCTCCTCTTCGCAGCCACTCACCATCGTACCACCACCACTGTTTGACGTTGAAATAACATGTGAGACGTTCAAGATTCTTAACAAGTCATTTCAGGTCTGGCCATACTTGTTTATGCATGTTTAAAAACTCTAAAACGTTTTTCTGTTTGTTTATAGTTCGTCACCGAAGAACCACCATGAGCCACCACCTTCTACTATCATCAACCACCCTGAAGCATCATTAAAAAGGTTATTTAATCGCTTATAAGTTTCTCATAACAAACTCGAAACAAGAACACAAGATTATGAAACTGGCCGTTAACACCGTTAAAGTTTCTGACAGTTTCAGTCCTAAACCGTTAACTGTTTTACAGCTTTAGTCCTTAGTCCGTCAGTTTCTTATTAAACTAATGACTCTTTTAAAGACAACTATAAAATGGGTTAACTATAACACTAAACTGTGTATATTGCAGAACTGTTAATTTCCAAGACATCAGGGACTGAAACTGTAATTCAAAAATATGATAACCACAATTGAATGATAAATATAAAACAAATAAAACATTAGTGTAATTATTAAATGAATTATACTCTCTATGCTTTAGGTTAACGAATTCAGGAAGGTTATTTGTGACATATACCTTCTACCATCAGCTAAGGTGAGTCTTCATACTCCCCTTTTCAGTTATTTATACATTTATTTGGGGACTGAGATACATGCAATAAAACTACTTGTTATACTTATATGTATATTTTTAAAGTTATATACTTATATGCATATTTACAAATTTATATATTATATCATGTATTTTCAGGTAACTAGACGATACTCTATACATGGGACATTTTTCCGCTGCATACAACATACTGGACCATGGCCTACCCTCAGACTCTAGTAAAGACAAGTCAATTTGCTAAAGTCTCTGTCTACTGTTTAATATTGTTTAATATTAAATAAATGTTTTCAAGAATAATATCTTTCATAAATTGTAATATAAATTGTGAACAATGTTTTTATATAAATGTATTTTAAAAACGACAACGTTCTGTGTCGTTCAGTATATCTTGTGTTGTGAATCCATGTACGTCATACCCCGGATAGGGCGGGTGTGACAATTATTCTTCATCATTTTCGGATTTTTCAAGTGGAAATGGAGCTCAAATCCAATCTTAACTATTGTAATAATAACATTTCTTGCTAATCTATCATCTAAGGTCAAGTATGGAGTCATTTGGTGGTCTTGGAGTCACGAAAATCAGCCCTTTGAATGGGTTTCGAGTCATCAAAGGTTGTTAACAATCTTCTTGTTTAACTAAGATGGATTCTTGTCTTGCATGTCTCAAAAACGGTTTTTAAAACACTTTCTTCTTAACTTCTTCTTGTTTTCTTATTGATTAACTTGAGGATGGGTTGCATGTTGATAGAATCTTCCATATCATGCCTTGCATGTCGAAAACATGGTGGAAAGATTCAATGATTCGACCAAAAATGTGACCCGGAAAGTGCAACATGATTTTAGTTGGTAAAATCGGTTCATAGCTTGGATTAAAAACTGATTTTTTGGTGAAGAATATAAGTATATATTCTGTGATTTTTCATAAATTTAAAGTTTTCAAAAGATATATAAAAGTCTATGTCTTATTTGTATGTAAAATGGCTAGATCTTCACATGCATGTATAGATTCAAGTAGTTTTGAGATAGTTTTTGGTATGGGACTTGAGATGGATCCTTGGATGATGATTTTATATGTTTTTGGATGTTAAATATATGTTAATAATCTGTATCTTATAAAAAGGTAACAAGATATATGGATTTTACATAAATATAAGCAAAACTATGTGCAAAATCACAACCAAAGAACACACACATGCACCCACTACTTTAATCAAATAATTGTCCATAAATTTATGATTTGAAATCAGTAGTAACATTAGAAATATAATAAGAAATGGTATAAAACAAAGTAAATACATTGGGGATGTCAAATTTGGTGTTGGGTAGAATAACAAAGTAAAGGCATGCATTGGGAACCCAAGAAAAAGCTGACAGAAGCACTATCAGAACTTGGAACGGGTAAACTGGGCATGTGAGGGCAGTTTCAAGAAAAACTTTCAAAATAAAAGTTGTAGGTAAACGAGTTAACGTTAACCTCCAACTGGAATTACTCAAAAATACGGAACCAAACAAAAGATATGATTTTTCTACTAAAACTGGTCAAAACTGCATTTTTGTGTAATATCTATATCAACTTTGAGAAATTTTATCTTCAAAATTAAGAGGTTCCAGAAGCTTAAACTTGGTAGGAATTAACTTTGATGTGTTCTATGCTTAAAATAAAATCATGGTATTTTTCTAGCAATCAAAACATCGAGAACTTTTATAAAACTTCTTATGTCGCAAACAGTTCCAATTCTGAACAGTTTATGTTTGAGTAATTTTTAGAGGTAGTAAACATTACTTAAAAATTCACCCAAAATTCACAAAAATCAGAGACACATATAGGTTGTTGTAGAAAAATCACCAAGGTCCAAATAATTAGATTTAGACCCGAAACAGTAGCCAACATATCATAAAAATGTGAGGTAAATGCAGAAAATGTCAACTAAGATGGTTATAAGATCATAATGGGCTAACCCGGCCCAAATAATAAACCATAAATCAGTAGGCCCACTTGGCCCAACAAACCATATAGCCCAATAACCAATATAACCCATTAAGCACCTAACCCAATTAAGGTTAAGCCCAATAACTAAACTAAGCCCAAATCACTTAAAAGCCCATAACACTTAGGCCCAATTGGTAATGGCCCATAACATTTAAACGAATTTCATAAATCGAGTAATCACAAGACATAACAAGAAATATGTGAGTAGAAGATAAGTGTAATCAAAGTAAAACAAAAGATAATTTAGGGAGATGCGAATATAAGCAATACACTTGGATTCCATAATTGATGACAACATAATGAAAGTGGCATTTCTAAGTAATGACTTAAGATAGGAACTTATGTATATTAGTCCTCTCGTAGGGATAGTCATGGCTTGAAATGTGATTTGGAGAACATGACGAATACATGATCAAGGAAGCAATAGATGGGAAGTACCCATTTTGGATATGTGGATATAATATGTGGCATATCAAGGTGAGTCATAGCCCCCTTTCAAACTCTTTTATGTGTTTTACTTTCGGGTGAAAAGCATGATAAATAAAATTGCTTTATATATATGAATGATTCTTGAAAGAATGATTATGAAATGGGATATATTGTATGTTCAATGTGTTATAAGTTATACGATGAGCTTGAGTTCTGTCAAACTGTGATACTTCGGTACACTACTATTAACTCCGATAGTGGAGGCCTGTAGTTAGAGGGTTGCGCAACTAGGAGTCGTCCACTCACCCACTAAATAGGTAACGGTGGAATGTTTGGTCTGCCTTTGTGGCCACCTTCATTGCCAGTCCGACCCGAGCGGTGCTCTATCTATCTTTATATATTATTGGTCGTCTCCATGGCACGACCCCAATTGTGATTAAAGCACTTGATTGACAGCTTGTGCTATGAAATGAAATATTATGTTGATTGGGACATGTAAATGGTCTTAGTAGTGGCTCAAGCATATACTCATCGAATTATGCCTTTGGGCTGAATGGAAATTATTATTGTGGATGGAAATTATTGATTGAACATACGGTTTGGGTATTGGACCTTATATGGAATCTTGAAAGTTGTTGAAATTGGCGATATTGAAGTATTGATGACCGAATGGTTTTGGTATGATGAATGATTAATCGATTAAAAATTCATCCAAAATTCACAAAAATCAGAGACACATATAGGTTGTTGTAGAAAAATCACCAAGGTCCAAATAATTAGATTTAGACCCGAAACAGTAGCCAACATATCATAAAAATGTGAGGTAAATGCAGAAAATGTCAACTAAGATGGTTATAAGATCATAATGGGCTAACCCGGCCCAAATAATAAACCATAAATCAGTAGGCCCACTTGGCCCAACAAACCATATAGCCCAATAACCAATATAACCCATTAAGCACCTAACCCAATTAAGGTTAAGCCCAATAACTAAACTAAGCCCAAATCACTTAAAAGCCCATAACACTTAGGCCCAATTGGTAATGTAACACCCCGAGCTAGGCTCGAAATACTACCGAAAAGATATAGCGTATGCATGGGATTATCGTAGAACATGAACTATATGAAATAAAGGGATTCGGTGAATCCAACATCCACAAACAAGTACATAATGCATATTGCAAAAATAAGGGCAAATGAATCCTGGATCCATGTAAGTCCAAGCCCAAGCTCTAGCACTAGCATCAATCAACCGACACATCTTGGACTCTCTTGAATACCTGAAAAGTGTACTAAACAAGGTCAACACTAGGTTGGTGAGTTCGTAGGAGCGAATGACAAGAATCTAATGCCAAAGCCATTCACTATATGAACAAGGATAATGAACAAGGAACACACTTACAGTAAGCCTTTAAAAGGCACAAGAACTCAATTTAGGTTGGCTCATAACACCACCTAATCACACATGCATTCATTGAACGCAATGCACTATAACTATAATGTAAATAATGAGCAAGAACAATTTATGTCAATAACAACTAGTATCAACAAGAACTATGACCTCAACATGTCCATAATGCACATGCACACATTTCACCTCAATTGCCCACCAACTCAACCAAAACATAATGCACATACATTTCATACGACTTTACATTTAAGGAATCTTGGATGCTTATATATAGGGTCACCCGCAGCCTTCCCACCACATCCGCAACTCATTAAATGTATCATCGTCTTCCATGTATGTACAACTATCCTAAATATAAATAAGAACAATTATGCTCCATCAATCCATAATCCTCACACATGTACTCACAAAAATGAACTACTCAAGATAGTTAGAATGCGCATAATAAACAAGAACAAGTAATAATGATATCAATAAGTATCTAACAAGTTCTATAATGCCAACATGTCTAACAATGTCCCTCAAATGTACTCAATTGCACGTCATGTACTTCATTGTACTCAATTGCACGTAATGTACTTCATTGTACTCAATTGCACGTAATGTACTTCATTGTACTCATTTGCACGTAATGTACTTCATTGTACTCAATTGCACGTAATGTACTTCATTGTACCCAATTGCACGTAATGTACTTCATTGTACTCAATTGCACGTAATGTACTTCATTGTACTCAATTGCACGTAATGTACTTCATTGTACTCAATTGCACGTAATGTACTTCATTGTACTCAATTGCACGTAATGTACTTCATTGTACTCAATTGCACGTAATGTACTTCATTGTACTCAATTGCACGTAATGTACTTCATTGTACTCAATTGCACGTAATGTACTTCAAATGTCCACACATAACCAATAATACCATGTGTATATACTTCGTACGATACTACTTTTGAAAGGCCCTTGATGCTTATATATAGGGTCACCCGCAGCCTTCCCACCACATCTCCAACCTTTCAAAGGTATTACCGTCTTTCATATATACACAACTAACCTAATAATCATCCAACACACACATACAATAATCATATAACAACCACGTATTTGTACGTCAACATTTCCATCAATTAAACAATGTCATCACCCAAGACACACAAACATATGCACAACCAAGTCATGTCATAAATCGAGAAAATCAAGCGTATGCACAATTGAACTATGTCATCAATCAAGCACACATATAAATGCACACACACAAGCAAGTAAGCACACAAGGTTGTACACTTTTCAGCCCGAATCTCAATTGAGTAGGGAGCTACGAAACTCACCTTGATTTCCAAGTAAAACGACAAGTTAATATCGAGCTCTAAATGTCCAACAACCGCCACGTGTCCACAACCTAACAAGGTACATCACAATACAATCAATTTTAACCTTAACAACCCTAAACGAGCTGGTCTATTAGGTTCAAGTCAAGTCACAACCCCACAAACGTTTCAATGACTTTCCGGGGTATGACCAAGACACTTTGAATCGACATTTTTAGAAATGGACAAGGATTCAGATCAAAAGGACTATACCATGTGAAAGTAGACTCTCTCACGATTCCAACGATAGGTCATAAGACTTGTTTGGAGATACGGTTTAAAAGTTATTAACATTTGGAAATCGACGCGCATTTAATCACCGTAACTATCCACTGCGTCGCAGTGAGCCAGGACTAAGCTCACTGCGCCGCAGTGGCTTAGTCAGACCAGAACCAGAACAATTCACTGCGTCGCAGTGAGCCAGGACTAAGCTCACTGCGCCGCAGTGGCTTGGTCAGACCAGAAAGCCGAAACAATGCACTGCGCCGCAGTGAGCAAGGACCATGCCCACTGCGCCGCAGTGGCTAATCTGGACCAGGGCCAGTAACAATGCACTGGACCAGGGCCAGGGCCAGTAACATGGCACTGCGCCGCAGTGGGCCAGAGGAGGGCTCACTGCGCCGCAGTGACCACAGACTGCAGCCAGCACCTGCAGGTTATGCAGGAGCCACGAACCAAAAACCCAAATTTCTTGCTACCTAGACCAAGAAATCGATTTGCACAACTTCGGGACCCATTTCTGAACATTACAGACTCATTTGAACATAACCCACCTCATAAACCCGAATCATAACATCAAATTCATGCCTAAATCATTTGACCCATTTCAAAACCCTAATTTAACCCTAATCGCGTTTTGACCCGATTCGTGACCCGAATTTACTTGTAATCAACTAGAAGCAAGTTAATAAACATAAAATGATGATTAAGGGATGAGTTTTACTTACTAATTCTTCTTCCAAAAGCTTTACCCAAATTTGACCCAAAAGAGGATGTTCTTGCACTTTTTGATGACCCAAATCTTGATATGATGCAAAGGAGATGAAATAGATGATGTTTCTAGCACTAATCTAACTTGAAACCATAATCTGGGTGTAAGAATCTTAGAGAGAGATAGAGAGAATGAGAGTGTGTTTTTGTTCTTGGAAGTGAACTAGAGAGAAGAAGAAAATAGAATGAAATGGGTGGAGGAGGAGGGGTTAGAAGGGGGCCGGCCTAGACTCCAAAAGGGTAGGCTCCCGCTCCGCTAAATTCGACAAATAGCTAAACGTTAACCCTTTAAATGCCAAAACGAACTCACAACATACTTTAACTTAACGTTTCGCTAAAACTCCTTATTCTCCCAAGTTTCTACCTTGATTTACAAAAGTCATTTACATTTAGTTGTTTTTAAGTTGTAAGCATCGTATTAGCACGACTAATGAACTCGACTAGCGCATAAGTCCCAAATTGCACGACAAATTGATCTATATGTACACATTGCACTTAAATGAACCCCAAAAGACTTAAGTTTATCTTACTAACCAAGTTGTTAGCCAAATGGCACAAATAGTCAACGGGTCAAAAGTCACGGTTGTTACAGTAATGGCCCATAACATTTAAACGAATTTCATAAATCGAGTAATCATAAGACATAACAAGAAATATGTGAGTAGAAGATAAGTGTAATCAAAGTAAAACAAAAGATAATTTAGGGAGATGCGAATATAAGCAATACACTTGGATTCCATAATTGATGACAACATAATGAAAGTGGCATTTCTAAGTAATGACTTAAGATAGGAACTTATGTATATTAGTCCTCTCGTAGGGATAGTCATGGCTTGAAATGTGATTTGGAGAACATGACGAATACATGATCAAGGAAGCAATAGATGGGAAGTACCCATTTTGGATATGTGGATATAATATGTGGCATATCAAGGTGAGTCATAGCCCCCTTTCAAACTCTTTATGTGTTTTACTTTCGGGGTGAAAAGCATGATAAATAAAATTGCTTTATATATATGAATGATTCTTGAAAGAATGATTATGAAATGGGATATATTGTATGTTCAATGTGTTATAAGTTATACGATGAGCTTGAGTTCTGTCAAACTGTGATACTTCGGTACACTACTATTAACTCCGATAGTGGAGGCCTGTAGTTAGAGGGTTGCGCAACTAGGAGTCGTCCACTCACCCACTAAATAGGTAACGGTGGAATGTTTGGTCTGCCTTTGTGGCTACCTTCATTGCCAGTCCGACCCGAGCGGTGCTCTATCTATCTTTATATATTATTGGTCGTCTCCATGGCACGACCCAATTGTGATTAAAGCACTTGATTGACAGCTTGTGCTATGAAATGAAATATTATGTTGATTGGGACATGTAAATGGTCTTAGTAGTGGCTCAAGCATATACTCATCGAATTATGCCTTTGGGCTGAATGGAAATTATTATTATTGTGGATGGAAATTATTGATTGAACATACGGTTTGGGTATTGGACCTTATATGGAATCTTGAAAGTTGTTGAAATTGGCGATATTGAAGTATTGATGACCGAATGGTTTTGGTATGATGAATGATTAATCGATTGATATATTTTTCTCTCACGATAAATGTGACAAATGAAAACTTTATAATTTACTAGGGATTTCTCAACTATTTTGAAAATGAATATGTAACGAGATCTACTTGCAAACCTATGCACTCACCAACTACGTTTTCGTAGTTGACACTTTTTCTTCATGCTTTTCAGGAATTAGCATAAGCTTTGAGGAATTATATGCATCATGATTGTTTGCATTGCACTTTGGAGTCAAAGATCAAACCTTGTGACGGGCAATGGAATCCGCCCTGATCATTGTAGTATATCATCTCATGTATTTGTTATTTGTTTTCGTGGACTCAATATCCAAGTATGGTAGACGTATTGTACTTGGGAATTGGTTCACATGCTTGTGCATTGTAAAATTATTTTTTATCAAATAAAGCTATGGTGAATGTTATCTATTATCCTTTGTTTT
>CM067170.1:126316729-126363646 GCA_034093135.1 Erigeron breviscapus | reverse complement strand
AGCATATACTGAACGATCCACAAGCTTAATAAGCTTAATTTGTGCTTAATTTTTCTGGAATGAGTTTTCTGGAATCATTTGCCGAGATTACTGTTCAAGTAATTTCTGCAAAATTAGTGTGTTTTTCTTCAAAATTTGTTCACCGATCACTTTGTTATCAGTAAATCATCCTTCGTTATCAATTTCAGAGCTTAATTTCATCATTTGATTCGATTTTGAAAAAGCTCGGCGAATCGCATGTTTGTGAGGGTTTGATTTCTGGTTGAAATTAGCAGTTAATTTGTTTAAGGATTTGTGCGCATTGAGTTTCTGAGCATTTTGATATAAATTTCAAGTTTTAATTCGCAAAAATGAAGGAGAAATCAATGATTTTCAGAAACCTCGGCGTTTGGGTGTTTGGCTGAACGAAGAAGAAGACTAGTAACCGACTATTTTGTCGTTTAGTGAATACTCGTGTTTGCAGAGGTTTTTGGCTAGTGTTGATCTTACTTGTTCTATTTGCAGAGCTTTTTGCTCGGCAAATACGTGATTCAGCAAATTTTGGTTAAGTCTGGAGCTACTTGTTCTATTTGCAGAGCTTTTTGCTCGGCAAATAGTTGTTTCAAGAAATTTTCGTTAAGTGTTGGTGCTACTTGTTCTATTTGCAGAGATTATTTCTCGGCAAATAGTTGTTTCAAGAAACCATTTGGTCAAGTGTGGTGCTACTTGTTCTGTTTGCAGAGATAAAAGCTCGGCAAACAAGTGTTTTTGGTTGATTCGACTAAGTACCATTCTCATTTGTGCTATTTGCAGAGATTTATTCTCGGAAAATAGTTGATTTGGTTTTATTCGACTAAGTACAAATCACATTTGTGTTGTTTGCAGAGATTTAATCTCGGCAAATACTTGGTTTGGCTGAAGTTGGTTAAGAGTTGAATTCTAAAAAAACAAAAAAAAAGAAAGGTGTTAACTTGTGGGGTTCCACCGATTTGAATTTGAGCTTTCAAGGCTGTCATCAATGATGGATCATTGAGTGGCATAGTGAAGTTGGGGTAAAAGGTCACGAAGACTGTTCCAACATTTAAGGTTGTTTGGATTGTACCAATACATGCGTGTTGGTATTCTTTGAATCTAGTATCAACCAAGGCTATGCGAGAGAACGCTGGTAGTCCTTTTCTACCATGAAAGGTGAGTGCAAGCTTTACTGCACCAAAGTGGATGTGGGTGTAACCATGGTTAAGACTGATCCTTGGTATATCTGGGGGTAATTCTATGGTTACAAGGTGTTCGGAGGTTGTTGCAGGGAGTTGGTGTGAGCAGAAGTTAGATGTTTGAACAATCTCCCTTGCACCTTAGTTTGCCGACGGGCTTATCATGTTTCTAACTCTTTTTGTGAAGGTTTTCTGTAGTTTAGAAAAAATTGCGTAAGGATTGACAATTGGGACTTTAGTGATGGGAATCCCAGAATCATCAGATAAGTATGAGACATCATACGGCTGATCAATTCTAGAAGAAGGGAGCGGCGGAAACTAGAAAAAGAAGATGAGCGGGATAGGCGGTTATCTGTGTTCATAACTGGGTTTAGATACTTGCAGCAACACTTATTGAGATTTCCAAGCTCGTACCAAATTGCGACTTACCACGGCCTCTTGCCTTACTGCGCACACAACAAGCTTTCTACCGACTCAATAAGAATCCGTCGTATCGGACCAGTCTGATAAACCCTTGTAAGATTGGTTTTCTGATGCGAGAGATCAGCAACTAAGGCTGCAGACGCAGAGCATACTAATACAATCTTAGAAAGGGATACCAGGAGCGACGTTAGGACTCTCTGATACCAGATAGGGGGGGAGGGTATGGCTGATCTATACAAGACCAGTAAGAAACTCAAAGCTCTTTTGAGCTAGAAGCTCTTGAAGGAGCTAGCTCAGATGGAACTTCTACACTAAGGCTTGAGTTAAGCTCTTAGGAACCAAGAGAGAATTATTTGGGGTGGTAGGGAGGGTATGGCTGATCTATACAAGACCAGCAAGAAACTCAAAGCTCTTTTGAGCTAGAAGCTCTTAAACTCAAAGCTCAATTGAACTTCTACACTAAGGCTTGAGTTAAGCTCTTAGGAACCAAGAGAGAATTATTTTAGAGTAAGAAACTAGAGAGAGAAGTATAGAAAGAAGTTTTTATTTCTTTTCTTGGATGCTTTACAAATGAGGGGGGAGGCTTCCTTTTATAGGCAAAGGAAAGGCTCCATTACATCATGCATGACATCATACTATAATAATACAAATGGAAATATCTAGATAGAAAATTCTAGCACATGGTTTAACCACTTTAAGAGTGATTAAGACCTTATTTATTTTTAAACACACTTAAGACACACTTAGCACACTATTAATACAATATTAAACAAACGACACACAATATTAAACTTCTTTCTGGGGAATTAAGCCTCATGACGATCTCTTAGGTTAAGGCGATCCTCTTGCCTCACGCATCTCTTCATCATGCCTTCTCCATTTTGTCAAATGATTGTTGATATATTCTTCATGGACTTCCTTCCATACTTCAGAATATGGGTCATCATTATCCCAGACAAATTGGTTACCTAGCACATTTCTGGGAATTGTCTTGGGATCAACGTTATTTGCAATCGCCATCATTTCTCTTGCATGTGCCCATTCTTTTAAGCGTGGAATTCTGTACGTGGGTTTGACATTTGTCCAGCTATGTATGAAACAATATGGTGAATGGTAGATGCCGCTTTGATTACTTGAAAGAGTCGATGGTGGAATATAGGAAGCCAGTCTTCTGAATACCACCAAACAATAATTCTTCGATGGGGAAATTATGTGAGACGTCCATCGATGGGATGGAAGGAACCATTGCAGTAGAGTGAGAGCACGCTTGTTTTCTTTTCCTAGGTCTCCAAAGTGACACTCAAACAGATATTGGACTAGTTTTTCAGCATTGAAGCTCATGGAAATGGATAATGCCTCAAAGAGGTACCAGAAAAAGCACAAGGCTTCTTTTGGGAAGTTATACAGATCACTAATATGAAAACATTCAGATAAGGATAATCTGGATGAAATGAAAGACCTTGCATAAACATACCATGTTTCTTAAGATCAATGGTGAGGAAAGTCTTATAGTTTAGCAAGGATCTTTCTTTAAGTGCTTGATCTGCAATTACCTCTATGACTTCTTCTGGGATATGTTTTTGTTGGAACCATTGTTGCATCGGGAGTGTTTTGAGAGGTAGATGGATGTGTAGCACTCAAGGTGAAAACGGCAGGTAGAATTTTGGGATGCAGGGCAGTATCAGTTCGCTTGGCTTTATAGGCCTTTGGTCTGGACAAAAAATCAGCAAGAACATTGTTTGTTCCTTTCACGTGTTTTACTTCAAATGTCCATTGCGTAAACCAATTTGCCCATCGTAATAATTGTGACTCTGGAAGCATTTTTCTTTTGAACTGTAGCATTTTTGGAAAATGCGCCATGTCCATTTCAATCAAGAATCTGTAGCCGATAAGACGGAATTGGAAATTTTCAATTCCTCTCTTGACCGCCAGGATTTCTTTGTAGGTGGAGTGGTAATGCTTTTCAGAATCTTTGAACGTGCCACTTTTGTATCCACATATTGTTCTGACACCTTTGTCGTCTTCTGCAAGTAGGACAGCTACCCAGTAGTCATCACTAGCATCTGTCTGTAAGATTCTTTTATCACATGGTGCAAGAATCTTTAAAGGAGGCATCACATCAGCCAACTGCTTTATTGCTTTTACTGCCTATGTATGCTTTTCAGACCAAGTGGGTCGATTCTTTTTCAACATCGGGAAGAGATGCATAGTGTGTTGAGAAAGCTTTGGCAAAAAGTCTGCCATATAATTAACAACACCTAAGAATTGCTGCACTTCCTTTTGTGACGTCAGCATATCCGGAAACTGGTGAAGTTCTTGGCTGATATGAGATTGTGGCTGGTATTTTCCATCAGCAATTTTCATCCCAAGAAAGTCAATAGTGTTTACTCCAATTACCATCTTTTTCTCTGAGAGCATAATTCCATATTTCAATACTATTGAATGGAATTTTTGGAGTAACTCTATATGGGATTCCTCATCTTCTGAGAACAACAGAATATCATCTATGTACACCAGGGCGTTATCCAGTATTGGTTCAAAAATGCGAACCATAGTTTTTTGAAAAACTGATGGTGCATTTTTCAATCCAAATGGCATTACTTTCCACTGGTAGTGGTGGTTGGGGATGCAGAATGCTGTCTTTGGTCTGTCACTAGGCATAATGCCTAATTGCCAAAAACCAGCTTTGAGATCAAACTTTGATAACACCTTTGCATTAACCAAAGATTGGAACAATGATTTCTTTTGTGGGAGTGGAAACTTGTCATCTGCCAAAAAATGGTTTAATGGCTGATAATTAATACATCAACCTCAGCTTCCCACGAACTTGTTCACTTCTCTTGTTAACATAAAATGCTTCACATGCCCAATGGGACGTTGTTGGCTCGATAAGATCTTGGCTTATCAGCTCTTGGCATTCTTGAACTGCGAGTTGGGTGTGGTCTGGGTTCATTCCTGGGTGGCTTGCCTTTGTCGGGTTATATCTTCATTTTCCTTAAAAGGCAAAGAGACAAAGAAGTCTGGGTTCAACCATAGTGGGGATTGTGTGTTTTCCCAGAAACTCAGTGTGACTTTGGGCACACGATGTCTCTATGATCTTGTTTTTTAAAGCATCCAAGGAGAGTTGAGATGCCATGAAAAGTTTTGGCACATTGCTCCAAGGATTTGTAAACTTTTTGTATCTAAGACCTTCTGTTCCATACCGTAGATCTCTCAAACGATATAGAATATCAAAACCAATTAGCAAGTCTTTCTCATGGGAGTTAGATCCTAAAAAATGATGTTTGATTGTGCATGTGGGGAATATTCTTAGGTATATTGGGATGGTCATCTTATCGATAGTGAATGTTTCTCCATTTGCCGCGAGAAAATGTTTTCGGCAAGGCATCCAATATTCTTTTGGAAGAATATCTGGATTCAATATCGAAGATGCTGATCCAGTATCGAAAAAGGCAATGACTGGTATGGGTTTAGCATATTTTCCAGTCAGCAGATGAACTTTGGCGATTGGAGTTGGAGGATCTGATCGCTGCTTCTTTTTTGGAAGAGCCATTGCAATTGGGGTAGGAGTTGATTCATCGTTAGAAGAGGAAGCTTCTTTGTTTTGGATAGAAAAGTGTTGAAGAAGTATGGGTGTATCAATAATTTTGCCATTGCTCTTTACTATGTAGTCTGATACATCATCTTCATCAGGATCATAATCTAACTGTTTCCAATGAAGTAGAAAAACAGGGCCAGCAAAAGATCTTCTTTTTCTTTTCTTAATATTATTTTGTGATGAGTTCAGATCTTCCAAGTAAAGTGACAAGATAGTTGGGGAAACTATCATGTTATCATCTGTAACTTGTTTTTCATCATCAGCCGTTTTTCTGACATTTTCGACTGTGTGCTTGATTTCCATGTTCTCAGCATGGGATAGTTCAACATTTGTTCTGGTTTCCTCAGGGATTTGGGTTTGATCATTTGACCAAAATGATGGTGATGGAGAACTTTGTTCAAGTGGTTGGGGTTGATCATTGGTGATGAAGAAATTTGTTCAGGTGGTTGGGGTTGATCATTTGGTGATGGAGAACTTTGTTCAAGTGGTTGGGGTTGATCATTTGGTGATGAAGAACTTTGTTCAGGTGGCCACCATGATATTGGTTGTGGGTTCAAGACCCCTCTTTCGAAAAGAGTAGGTGTTAATTCCCATGGATCATCTTCCATCGTATGTTGCACAAGCTGTCTTTCTAAATCTGCAAGTTGGGCTTTGAGACACTTCATTATGTCTTGCTTTTGGATAAGGCATCTTGGCCTATAAGTAATCGAGATGTTTTCGAATATTTCGAGAATCTCATGATGTGTATCAAGAATTTCTTCTTGAAGCTAAGAAATGATTTTCTCAAGACTATGTATCCTTGCTTGCTTGAGATTAATATTAGGAAGGTTGGGGCTTAAGTTAGGAGTTCCGGAATAAGGTGATGTATTTATGGATGTTGGGGTGATATTAAAACATTCTGTTGATCGTATAGGCAAATATCCAGGTGGTGGAGGCTGATAGGTTATGGGTCTTTTGGAATCTTCTGATGAGCTTTTATGATTCCATATTGATGATATATTGGAAGAACTGGCATAAACTGGTTGTTTATGGATAAATGTGGTGGGTGAGTTATTAGTAGAAGTGTTTGAATTACCAGGATTATATGAGTACATATTCCTGATTTTTCTTTATGGGGTATGAGGAACTAGGTAGATGGTTATCTGTGTTCATAACTGGGTTTAGATACTTGCAGCAACACTTATTGAGATTTTCAAGCTCGTACCAAATCGCGACTTACCACGGCCTCTTGCCTTACTGCGCACACAACAAGCTTTCTACCGACTCAATAAGAATCCGTCGTATCAGACCAGTCTTATAAACCCTTGTAAGATTGGTTTTTCTGATGCGAGAGATCAGCAACTAAGGCTGCAGACGCAGAGCATACTAATACAATCTTAGAAAGGGATACCAGGAGCGACGTTAGGACTCTCTGATACCAGATAACATGTTTTAACCCGCACTTGTTTTCATAAGGCTGCTAACGAAAATAAACTACATGTTTCAACCCACGCTTGAACATAACATGTTTTAACCCGCACTTGTTTTCATAAGGCTTCTAACGAAAATAAACATGTATGTTTATATTATGATTGTCAATCAGCAACTAAATTGTTTTGAAAGCATAAATAATGCACTAAATACTTATAATAGTAATTTTTAAAAATGGACAAAGTTGTTAGCAGGTCAACCCAAAACCAGCCTTTTCAGCCCACACTAGAAAGATAACATGTTTCAACCCGCACTTGTTTTCATAAGTCTGCTAACGAGTGTAAAAGAAGAGTTGTAGAATTACAAACCTAAAAAGTTCACCAGTGATAAGTAATGTTTGTATAGCCTTATTTTCATGGGCAACCTCAACATGCTTTGGTCCATAACATGCACGATGTCGATCCTGCCATGCAACAAAAGGTATCAGCACTCATAGTTACATTTGGATAAAATCCACTCAACTGATGCTCCACAGTATAAAGGCAATTTTAATGGGCCAAAGAAGTTGAAAGATGACCAAAGTCTATCTGTATAAACGTTTAGTCAGTGATTCAGTATCACTGGAAGAAGTCCTCTGCCCTTTGATATTAGCATTAAAATACTACTATCTTTTTAGGGCTTCGGAGATAAAACATTCATATAAGGCAATGCATCTATTTCACGTTTCAGGCGACAACATGATTTATAATTTAATGATACATCACATGGTACCAACACACGGTAGGATCTGAAAATGATATATTCTCATTGATGATGAGAATCAGCTTCTGTGATTTACTGACAGCTACTATATGATTCAAATAGATATAAATGGAAGTATAGAACCTTTTCATCAGATAAAATGGTTCATGAACTCCTTAAGAGCTCGGACCTAAATAGATAAAAGAAAAGAAAAAAATAGTTAAAAGAAAAGAAAAAAAATTCAAGTTCGCCATACAAATTCTATAGAAACAAGAATCAGTGAAGCTCTCTAAAAGAATAAATTGGAAACGTATAAAGCTATCAGGCTCGTGGGTACCTCTTTAGCTGCTTTTGTATCCTTGATGATATGCATCACATCTGGAGCATCCAGAACCTCTATCAAACTACGTCTGTATAAACAAATGTCATAATATACTAAAAAGAAGGATATGAACACACAAGGTGACTAAAAAGCAAAATCTCAGAAAAAACATACTTGTATCCTGAAGTTGAGTGTACAAGAATAATGTGAGATTTATTCTTGATTATGTGCCTCAGATTTCTCCTCTCTGCTTCTAGCATTAAATGGCGATGAAATAGATCCTAAATTGGTATAAAAAGATTGCAATTACTAAATAGACAATTGTATCTGATATGACTTCATCAATTTATCAATCAATTATCTAATAATATCTCAAATACTGACCTTGGTAAATCCCGGACTCGCAATAACAACACATCGAACAACCTTAAAGTCAATATGCTTCATAAACGCCTGAAGAGATAGAAATAGACGGAAAAGAATAAACAAAAAAACTATGCTCACTTGTATATGTAAAAGTGCAAAGATGCAATGAAAGAAATGCAATCATGAATGATTTATGAATAAACACAACAGAATCAGTATCTGCAACATCCAAATCAACTCACCTATAAAACATTCTCATAGAACTTGTTCAACGCCTGTAAGCCAAATTATCAAATATTAGCTTAGAATTAGGCATCCGGGGTATGTAATAATGATTTAAACTAATATTGAAAGATCAAACAGATTAACTTTGTACATACTTTGTCATAACCAACGACTGATGGCCCATGATTACGCAGCTTACGAGGAATTGAAGTTTCTATTCGGGAACGGGTAATAGTCAAACTGATGAACAGTTACCCAAATTAGCATGTGCAACTCTCAAAAACAGAAGAGTTAAAAAACAACAAAACAGAACTAATGTCTTGCAATGAGAGCCTCGTGATTTAAACTCAATATAATCAGTTTTAGTATCTCGAATTTTCGATATTTAATTATTACAACTTCAAATAGCAGAAACACACCCAAACACCATTTCAATTCACATCAAAACATCCTCTTCATATCATGTGTAGGATCCTTTTATCAGTAGTTGAGTTTGCTGATCGTTTACAACATTGTTCTATTTCATACTATATTAATGTATTCAAAATTCATATTTACATGGTATTTTACTCAATATTACCTGCGTGTATATAATAATTATGTTACCTTTCTCCCACAAGCAGAATATGTGCCAATCCTTCTTCCATTAGCACAACTGCAAGATCAGCACTGGCGGAAGGATCTAAATCAGGAAAGCATACCATCAGAGTCGGAAAACATTTCAATAAAACATATATCAAAACTTTTGACTGAAAAATTACAAAAATATACCTGTGGCTTGTTGAACTGCATCTATTGCTAGTGAGTCCCACAACACCTGCAATGTAAAAGTAACACCTTCAGAAACAACTAAAAAAACACTTTCTGGTAGACGAAAAAATGGACGCACACTTATTAATCCAACAAAAATAGAACCAGTGATTAGCGCATGTCACAAAACTGAAATTGCATTAAATTCATAAAACTAAATTAAACTCAACATGGTTTGTTTTAGGGCCCATGGGAGTCCCCGAATTAGCACACCCTCTACTCCCGGATGCGGAGAGAGATAGAATCCTTACCCAGGGGTACTTCTCTCTAATCTCTAATGAAGAGAGAGAAGGGATCTTTCGGGCCTTCTCGAACAATGACGGCAGGGACGGCAACCTCCGGCGTATGGTCTCCACTATCAACGCTCAATTGATAGTGGAGCGCTCTGTGGAGGCTGCCTTGGTGCAGGATCAAATACACCCCGGCATTATCCATGAGTACCAGGAAATCCGGGACGCCCTGCATTATCCGCGGGGACGTCTTATGGGTGTGCGGACGTATCAATCATACGTCACGCAAATTATGGAACGTGGTACCCGGTAGATAATCGCAAGGTCATGCGAGAGATTGGGGATGGAAATAACTTTCAACAAAAAAAAAGTGTTTTGAATCTTATGATTAAAAGATGAAAGAGTAAATCTAGCCCATATGTTTTTTTTTGAAATTCTTTAATTTTCGAAATACATAAACCTATTGAAAAAGGAGTTTTTTTGGCCCAAAATGTATTTTAGTTCCTTTAATTTGATCAACCAGGTTTTGTAGTACCCCAAACAACTGAAGGTATAGAACACTACCCTAAACTCGACAAAGAGGTAAATCTTATACCCTGACTCAACCACATGATTTTGCGTGTGTGTTTCTGTCATCTTTTTGCCCGGGAAATTTAAAAAAAATCCAACTTGCGGGATCTGGTGTTTTTCAGTTTAGTGATCACTGTACAGTCAAAGTTTTACTCTGTCCGTATTTTACAACTTAGGGGACTAGATGATTGATTATTCCAATACATTCAGAGGGTAAACATCTCATTGTAGTGTTTCATTAGAAAATCAATTGTGTATGCAGCTGTCATAAAACTATCCAAAACTAATTATTTGACAGCTAAATTAGCGGTTAATCAGAAGCAAAATCCATTTATCCAAATGTCAAATATTAATTACTGTGGCTTCGAGTCTCATGATAACCAATTTCAAGATGTAACCAGACATACCCTAAATTGGCACATAAGCAAAATGGTTAAAAAATATGCCAACCAAAATTAAAGCATACCTTTTGTAGAACAAAAGGCCGCTGAAGTTCAATTTCGAGTGTATGGAATTGCCCTATCTGCATATAAGACAACACATGTTATCACACTTAATCTAAGATATCTTTAAATGATTCCAACGGACGTATAGTAAAACAAGGTATAATGTCAGTAGTTTGTGAGTAAAGAATGAATTAAAGAGCTTTGGCAACAAAATAAGACCACTTTGCAACCGCAACCTTATATTGCTTCTTAATTTCTTAATCAGAAACTTTAACAAGCTTAAACAAAATTGACACATACTTTTACATGCTCGTTTTCCATGATATTCTTCCCCCGTATTCTCAGCACAGAACCTTCTTTGTCCCAATCTCTTTCCTGCAAACAAATTACAGAAAATAGAATATTACTAACGTGTAGTTATTAATGCAGGCACAGAAACATCATAGTATTTACAGTAAACACAGCTTACCTCAACTTTAATTTCTAGTTTTACTTTCATACGTCCTGCTTCTCTAAGAACTTTTCTGTGAGGGACAAATAAATATATATAAAGTGAATATTTTTCCATTTAGTTGTGCAGAATATAGATGGTATTTAAGCAATAATGTTAGTCCCTTATAATAATCAACCCAATAGTTTGAATAATCACGGAATTGGTATGAATGTTCTTGATGTTCTTGTGATGTTGTTATGTGAATTGACAATGATAGGGGCGAAATTTGGTTGACACAATAGTTGTAACTTTATAGAATAAATCAACACTTATTTACAATGTTTTCATGGCTATTTATAAACCATGAATGGACACTTTGAACCATTGTGATGGTTCAAGACACCTATTACTTTATGAACCATTGTGATGGTTCTACATACCTTTTCGACTTTCTTTATTACATAAACGACCCCTATATTTCCTAATACACACTTAATACTTTAAGTATACTTTACACTAATTACATACATGACCCAAACTAAAATAAGTTTAGTTTAATTTCCAACACTCCCCCTTAAACTAAACTTGTCCAAGGTGAGTCTTCAAACTTGCTTGACTTGTCTTCAAAGCAACGTTGGGTCATCATCGGAGTAATAAGCGAGAAGAGATTCTTCGTTCTTGTCTTTTTCTTTCGATTTGGTGCACTCATATGCAAGGTGTCCATAGTTGTTACAGTTGTAGCATTTCATGTCTTTCTTGTCTCGTCCTCCTTGTTGTGTGTCTCTTCCTCGACCTCTTTCTCCATTGTTAATGTTTCTTTCTCCTTTATTAAAGTTTCTTCCTCGTTCTCTACCATATCTTTGATTGCTTGAACTTGCCATTAAAAGTTTGTTTTGATAATTTTCTTCATGTTCATCTTGGCTTTTGAGTCGTTCCTCGAAAGCAGTTAGTCTTCCAACGGCATCTTCAAATGTCATCTTGTCTAAATCTTGACATTGTTCAATGGACGCCACAATAGCTAGAAACTTCTTTGGAGCGGAGTTAAGTAGTTTCCTTACTAGCGTCTTATCTTCCAAAGTTTCACCAAGGCTTTTAAACTTGGCTTTTATACTACTTAACTTTCCTCCAAAATCACTTACTTTCTCGTTTGTTTTCATCCTTAACGTCTCTAGTTCACTCCTCAAGGTTTGTAGTCGTGCCTTTTGAACTAGGTCGGCTCCTAAATACTTGACTTTAATCGAATCCCATACTTCCTTTGAAGTCGAGTATTGAGCGACTTGCATTAAAACATCTTGTGGCAATGTTTGAAAGATCATTGCCTTTGATGTGTTGTCTTTCTTCTCATTTGTTGCTTTTCCTTCTTTTGCTACTATCGTTTCCCAAATACCATATGCCTTCATTATTGTCTCCATCATATTTGCCCATGTCGTGTAGTTCGTTTCGGTAAGTTTTGGACATTGAAGCGCTATGTTTTGGTCACGTGTTGTGGATGATTCTCCCGTTGTCATCCTTTCTTACTTTCTTTTTACCACACAGGTTTTGTTGACCACTAAGGTCTTGTTTCCACTAAGGTCTTGTTACCACTAAGGACTTGTTTGCCACTAAGGTCTTGATATCCACGAAGGTCTTATTTTGCCACTAAAGTCTTATATTGCCACTAAGGTCTTATTTACCACAAAGGTCTTATATTTCCACTAAGGTCTTATTTACCACAAAGGTTTTATATTGCCACTAAGGTCTTATTTATTTCAACTTTTATTACTAATCCCAAATGATTAATAATTTTATAATAATTTAAAGTTGTAAATAATTAAATTATTAATGATTTACAAACTTCTAAATTATTTATTCTTTGATAAAAAACTAATATTGTTGGACTTTTGGTTTTAAACAAACTTACAGATATACTAGCCCACAAAAAACTTCTTATCAAAAATAATTATTTTGGGCCTAGCCCTTTTCTTTGAAAAAACGGACGTGGGGATACCCCTTTTCTTTCTGAATTCTAACAAGAAAAAGGTTTTCTAACTTCTTATTCTATTCTATGAAACGGTACAAAAGAACAAGAAACCTGTTGGGGTTTCAAACCCGTCGATTCAATGTAACTGTATGTTACCGCTTGTAACCGTCTCTACTTTCTGATCTGCGACCGGTGGTGGTGATTCTCCTGAACCGTTAAATCCCTGATGTTACTGCTGTGCGAATTTTAGGTTTCGCGATTTGGGGATTTTGTACCGGTTTGATTTCTGGATTTCTTCTCGAAAAATTTCGAACCGCTAATGGTTCGTTTGAGGGTTGTGTTCTTTGTTTGAAACAGGTGTGTTTGTTTGTTTTTTCCCTTTTTTTTCTGTTTCAAATGGTTTCCCCTCTTATCCTGATGATACTTGAATTTATGTCTCTTTGATGTCTTCTGTTGAATCTTGATTTCAAAAACCTTCTTGTGATAACCGTCCCTTTCTTGATGATTTCGGACAGTTTTTTGATAATATCGTGATTATTGCTTTCGGTTATCCTTTGTATGCGAAAGTTTGATTCAAACAGAATCTCTGAAATGGTATATGATGAACGGTTGGTTGATTAAACCCGCTCTGATACCACTGTTAGTCCCTTATAATAATCAACCCAATAGTTTGAACAATCACGGAATTGGTATGAATGTTCTTGATGTTCTTGTGATGTTGTTATGTGAATTGACAATGATAGGGGCGAAATTTGGTTGACACAATAGTTGTAACTTTATAGAATAAATCAACACTTATTTACAATGTTTTCATGGCTATTTATAAACCATGAATGGACACTTTGAACCATTGTGATGGTTCAAGACACCTATTACTTTATGAACCATTGTGATGGTTCTACATACCTTTTCGACTTTCTTTATTACATAAACGACCCCTATATTTCCTAATACACACTTAATACTTTAAGTATACTTTACACTAATTACATACATGACCCAAACTATAATAAGTTTAGTTTAATTTCCAACACTCCCCCTTAAACTAAACTTGTCCAAGGTGAGTCTTCAATCTTGCTTGACTTGTCTTCAAAGTAGCGTTGGGTCATCATCGGAGTAATAAGCGAGAAGAGATTCTTCGTTCTTGTCTTTTTCTTTCGATTTGGTGCACTCATATGCAAGGTGTCCATAGTTGTTACAGTTGTAGCATTTCATGTCTTTCTTATCTCGTCCTCCTTGTTGTTTGTCTCTTCCTCGACCTCTTTCTCCATTGTTAACGTTTCTTTCTCCTTTATTAAAGTTTCTTCCTCGTCCTCTACCATATCTTTGATTGCTTGAACTTGCCATTAAAAGTTTGTCTTGATAATTTTCTTCATGTTCATCTTGGCTTTTGAGTCGTTCCTCGAAAGCAATTAGTCTTCCAACGGCATCTTCAAATGTCATCTTGTCTAAATCATGACATTGTTCAATGGATGCCACAATAGGTAAAAACTTCTTTGGAGCGGAGTTAAGTAGTTTCCTTACTAGCGTCTTATCTTCCAAAGTTTCACCAAGGCTTTTAAACTTGGCTTTTATACTACTTAACTTTCCTCCAAAATCACTTACTTTTTCGTTTGTTTTCATCCTTAACGTCTCTAGTTCACTCCTCAAGGTTTGTAGTCGTGCCTTTTGAACTAGGTCGGCTCCTAAATACTTGACTTTAATCGAATCCCATACTTCCTTTGAAGTCGAGTATTGATCGACTTGCATTAAAACATCTTGTGGCAATGTTTGGAAGATCATTGCCTTTGATGTGTTGTCTTTCTTCTCATTTGTTGCTTCTACTTCTTTTGCTACTATCGTTTCCTTTTCAGACCTGAATCAGATGAAACTTTCTTTGAAGCACCTTCAGAAGTACTAGCAGCATGATCAACGGTATCTTCATGTGCTTCTGCTTCTTCTTCAAGAACCACATCTCTCTCAACTATCACCTCTTCTGTGCCTTGAACCTGTGGTTGTGCTATGTCGCCTATTGGCACATCTGGCATCACCATCTGTAAAGGAACTGGATTAGCAACTGGCTCATGTGGAACAATCTCAGTCCTGAATCTGGCAAACTCTTCAGGTGTAGGTGGATTGAAATTAATATCCACTAGAGCTCCAAACAAAGGAATATCTTGAGCACCTGGATCACCATCAAAGCGACTCTTAAGCTCATCATATGCCCTTTTTACAATAGATGTGTGAGTCCCTTAAGTTCGATGGTTAAACCAGGAAAGTGCAAAATACAACAAGTCTAATAAGCACTAGATTGGACTAGTATTACTTTAATATAAATGCAAGTATATAAATAAAGTAATACGAGACTTAAAGCAATAAACAAATAAAGTGGAACATTATGTATTTTTCATGGGTATTTTATTATGATGTTAAATAAAACACAAGGTTGTTGCGGAATCAAGATAATACAATTAAGTATGTATCCTAACAACCTATGAGTTACAAATGATCTATATTTGTCTAATAACTCTTTAGGATCGAGATACTTAAAGTTGTGAAGTATCCCAGTTTAAGATCGAGAGTATTTGGACAAATTCACTTCAATGCAAAATGAATGCTTAAAAAGTATTTTCTCAAAGAAATGACTTTGTATTTATAGGCAACAAAATTCACCAGTGAATTTTGTGCCGTACAAATATGGTTGCATACATTTAATGATCCGACAAGAACATTAAATGTATTGGATAAGGAATAAGGATAAAGTCACATCAATATGACTATGTATCCTTTTATCCAACCATCTTTACACACGTATACTTTGGTAAAGAACAAGTGGATTGTTCTTTGGAAAGTGTGTAAAGGCATAAGTCAATCTTCGATATCAGTGTTCAGACTTGTAGGGTCTAGAACACTAACAATCCTCCAGTGTACAGATCTGGTAAGACTTTCTAGTGGACTCCGC
The DNA here is from genome assembly GCA_034093135.1 of Erigeron breviscapus. Lineage (NCBI taxonomy): Eukaryota > Viridiplantae > Streptophyta > Magnoliopsida > Asterales > Asteraceae > Erigeron > Erigeron breviscapus. Next base: position 126,347,981 of record CM067170.1, on the reverse strand, counting down.
CATTTGTCAGTCTTCTTTCTTCAGACTTCAGTTTTTGACTTCAGTCAGAATGTCTTCAGTAGAGTTGATCTGGACTGGGGTGAAGTTCAGTGATCTCATCTGGAGAATACTCCAGATTTCCTATACAAGTATTTGCTCACTGATCTTCCATTATTTCTGGACAAATCTTCAGAGGGACTCCAGATTCCAAGTCTGGAGTAGGTCCAGTAGAACACGTTTCTGGACAGATCTTTCAATAAGGCTCCAGTAGTCGAGTCTGGAGCGAGTCCAGTAAATCTGGACCTAACAAATTCCCCCTATTTGTTTAGAAATAATGAAAGTGTTTTCAGCTTGAATCTATACATTTTGTAAGCTTGAAAAACACAAGTTTCGATTTGTCTAAAAAATCTAAGTTACTGGAAAACACTTTATAGATCATGAGTGTTTCAGTTTCATCAATTAAGTTCTAACTTAGACTAAATCTGATCATTTACTTATGGAAATAAAAAATTGCAACTATTATTACATTCATCAACTGATAAATAGTATACAATTTTCATAAGACAATAATTTACAATAAGTAAACAATAAGAGTCAGGCCCTTCTTTTCGATGTCCTTTCTGGAGCATCTTCAGTAGCCTTTCTCTTTGGTGATGGAGAAGATGGTATTGAATCTGGTGATCTTATGCCCAATGCAACTTCCATCTGTTGCTTTCTTCTCCATACCTTCTCAATCCTTTTCAGAAATGCCTTAACATCAGTCAACACATCTGTCTTCCCCTTGAATGTTAGAGCAATTTCCCTAAGTTCACTCCATCCAAAAGCTTGGACTGAAGTACTTCTCCTCTCATCAGTGAAGTTACCCTCCCTGGTCAACTTTACCTCAAACTTAGACATGCCTTCATGATCTTCAGCCAACTTGATTTCAGCACCAGTGATCCTTCTTGCATCAGCCCTGAAGTTTAACATTTCATTGTATTTTTCTTTCAGCTTGGCTTGCTGGATCAAAGCTTCAGTATCCTTGGACACTCTCCTTTGCTCTACAGCAGTTTGGAGTTCTTGACGATTTATTCTACGAGAAGTGTCCAGGGGAATGAAAGTACTTACATCAGCATCTCTGATTGCTTTGATCTGTCTGGCAGTCAACTTTGGTAAACCAGTAAGTCTCTTTCTGTACTCTATCTCCAGAGCACCAGCATTTTTTCTTATCTTTTTCTGGAGACTTACCAGTTCAGCTTTTCTCTGTTTGATGAGTTCTGGTACACTCACGCCATAAATAATTGAGTCATATACTTGTTCTTCTTCAGCGTAGAATGAGCGTACATGAACATCATCTAATGCATTTAGGCATTGATGAACTTTGGGGTCATCTTTCATCCTTTTATATACTTCAATGTTAATGCCTAACCTTCCAGCATTGTAAGAGTCCAGAGTCCCCATTGTTGCCATCTCCCTTTGATGGGCCAGCAGTTCATCCTTTTGATTTCTTTTGAAAATCTCAATCATTATGCATTCCTGCTCTAACTTCCTTGAAGTTTCATTATCAATATCTTCAGTTTGCTCTTCATCTTCACCAGAAACAACTTTTTCCTTTCCTTTAACAGCCTTCAGTGTAGTAGGAATATCTGGGAAGGTTTCAAACTGGGGCTCACTGGCTTCAGTACCAGTAGCCTCTTCAGTAAGCCCGGCTTCAGTGCCATATGCTCTTTGTGTTTCAGTAAGCCCGGCTTCAGTGCCATATGCTCTTTGTGTTTCAGTAAGCCCGGCTTCAGTGCCATATGCTCTTTGTGTTTGGTCACCAGACGATTCTTCCCCCTTGGAACGATCTCCAGTTCGTGACTTGAGATCATTCCACAATTGTTCAAGCATTAGTCTATCCAGTGGACCAAAAGATGTACCTTCTACTGGAGTTGTTTCAGACACAACTTTCTTAAGTTCCTGCACTTCCTTCTGAACATTTGCAACAGCTTTGGGCAAGTGCTTTGGCAACTTCTCATCCAGTAGTTTCTCTACTTGGGGTAACACCCCATCATAAATGCTACGAAGGACAGTCCCAGAAACTTCTTCACATAATTCTTTCAACATATTGTTTCTGAACTTCCTTGTACATTCATCACTTAGAGCACTAACAACTGCACCCTGTTCCAGTGTGGGTCTACTCTCCAGAGAGCTTACCCTGAAAACCAAATTTTGAACATCTTCTTTCAGACCTGCCAGTTCGCCAGTGACTACAGTCTGAACAGAAGTAACCAACCTAGTCTCTAATCCCTGGACTGCCACCTTGAACTTTTCAGTGTTGGTGTTTGTGGCCAGTACCAGTTCATCAAGCTTCTCATAAACCAGCTTCTTATTTCCAGCAAAGACATTCATAGATGCCAGGTTATTTGATAATAATGACTTGAAGTCAGAAATAACCTGAGATGAAGTCTGGAGTGTAACACCCCAACATGGCGGAATCATGGGGTATCACTTAGAAAAGCACAGCACGACATGGGAATTATGTAGAGTCAACTATATGAAAACATAGGATTGAAACAATCCTTAAACTTGTACAAACGTATACAATCATCAACATTCATTGAAATACATGTTCAATCAATAATAAAAGGCAATTTAATTGATAGTAGTTGATCCTAAAAGTAACCCATAAAGGGAAGTAAGGATCATGGATCCAGAAAGTCCAAAGCTAGTCCAATCCTAGCAAGTAAGCATGCAATCATCCATTTTGTCTCTAATTAACTTGATTACCTGAAAAGTATACTAAAGAGCGTCAACATAAAGTTGGTGAGTTCGTAGGGACAAGTAACAAGGAATAACCGTATCGGATAACAACCGTTAACAATAAGTGTGGATTAGGAGAACTAATCACATCCAAGGAAAACCTATAAGGTTTCACATTATCACAATTCAATACAAGTCAACGTTCAACGACGTTCCATAACGATCAATAACGTTCAACAACAACGATTCCATATAACGTTCAACAACGTTCCATAACGATCAATAACGTTCAACAACGGTGCGGCTTACATAGTTAATAATTAACAATGCCTAACGGTGCGACTTACATCGTAAACAATGCGCTAACGGTGCGACTTACATCGTAAACAATGCGCTAACGGTGCGACTTACATCGTAAACAATGCGCTAACGGTGCGACTTACATCGTAAACAATGCGCTAACATGTCCATATCAACAATTCAATCATACAATCAATCAAATCAACAATCAATAGTTAAACAAACATGTACACTTTTCAGCCCGAATCTCAATTGAGTAGGGAGGGTTTACGAAACTCACCTTATTCTTGATAATTCAATAGCAAAGTAGAAGAGATTGATGTAGTCAACGATGACGAGTGAGTCAACTGGCCACGTTACGTATTCCCTAATTTCAATGTTAATTGATTTATATTCGTGCTAAATTCCAAATATAGACATACAACTATAAGGTTATCTTTTTAATACGCTTGTCAACGTAATTTACTTCCTGTGTTTTTATAAGTCTTTGAATTTATCTTTAAGTATCATTTCAAGTATTTTCTAAATGAAAACTCATTTATGTCGCAAAAATTTAAAAGGACCAAATTGTCATTCTTGAAACTTGAGGACTAAATTGTCATTTTTGAAACTTGAGGGGCTAAATTGTCATTCTTGAAACTTGAGGAACTAAATTGTCAAATGTCCAAAGTATAAGGATGAAAAATGATACCTTTGAAACTGTAGGGTAAAAATGTAACTTTCCGTATGTAATACGTATCCGTAGGATATATAAAGTATTCCTCTGATATTTCTAAATCCTTTTGAAGTATTTTTAAATAATAGGATTAATACGAAGAATGTATTAATCTTGTAACGAATAGATGTTTTCAATAGCAGAGATATGAAAAGATACCTTGAATGGTATGTATTATAATCAATACAAAATGTATTGATTACAATTGAAGAAATACCTTAAATGGCAGGAAAACCAGCATTTTATTTCCAAGTTGTGTTAGGGTTGGCCTTGGGTCGTGAAGAATACCGGGGCGAATTAAGTTGCTTAGTGAATGCTTATGCAAACTTTTCGCGAACTACCTTCCATTCCTCCGGTATAAGCCAAAGAGGCCCAAGGTGCAATCACTTTCGGAAACATTGTGCGGTTAAAAGCGTATCAAGGATATATTCTATCCATAAATCAAACAATTTGAAAATACGAAATAATTCACAGATGGTGAATAGTAATTATATGAATTAGGATAGTTAGGTATATAACTATGCCCTTGTTTATATACCATAATAAGTATTTAAAATGATTTAATAAAAGTTTTACGATTTCTCGTACTTTCGCTAATAATTCATTTTTCGCAATAGTAACAATATTTCAATATTCATTTATAAAAGCGATAGTTACCGTATTTAAATGCAATTATGTATCAATTGAGTATAAAATTAAGTTGACAAGCATTTCAATACATAACATATAGTCATATAATCATAAAGCAAAGTATAGTAAGGTTTCATAGAAACACTTACAAGTATGGAGATATTATGAGTTCTAAGATCAAAGTAACGATATAGGGATGAGCTCCAAAGAAGATCTTGAGAGAATCGACTATAACTTGGATTTGTAAACTTGATGAATATGGAATAATCCTAACTCCATGTGGCCATTATAACTAGGCTTTGATAAGTTCTTGAAAGAATTCGCAATAACAACGTCGTGTTTACAATTTCGAAACCAACGAATTCAAAACAACTTTGGTTGAATCGAAAGCTTGGGATGATGAAAGGTTGTGTAAGATATGCTTGAACTTGAACAAGTATGGATCTCGGAATGATAGGGATTTAAGAAGAGAAGTGTTGAGAGTGTGAATTAGCAATTAGAAATGAAAACCTTAGCTTGTATTTATAGGTAGTAATTTACCATGGTTACTAGTTTAGTTTGTTGGTAACTATGGTTAAGTTAAGGAATACCATGGGCTAGTTTGATGGTTTTGCAATACCATGGGCTAGTTAACTAACCTTGGTTAACTAACCTTAGTTAACTAATTTTAGTTAACTAATCTTAGTTAGTTAGTACTTAACTTAGGTTAGATGTAAGGTTACGAGTGTTTCGGGTTCGTTTCTTTAAAAGTACAACGAAACAGATCATTCAGATAGCAGATGTTACAATATCTCACTAGTCCGACACACATATATATATATATATGCACCAAAAATACCCAAAGTTTTCTTATATTCATAAAGTTTGCCATTATCATATATAACAAGTAATGGACTAAAATGGCAAATGTTACATTATTCCCCCGTTAAAGGAATTTCTCCCTCGAAATCTAGATTGTATCGAATAAAATTATACTTAACTTGATTTTCGTTTTATCTCAATGACAATAAATCGATATTAGAGGACATGGCATCTAAGTCTCTATTCTACATTAGACAATCACACATAATTAACAAAAAGATACAAGGCGTATCCCTAATTGATGCCTTCTATTCTCAACAGAGTAAAATGAACTCGTATGATTCTAAATAGAATCCTTCTACTCTCAACAGAGTAGGATGATCTTGCACACAATCCTAAACATGATTAGCATTTATAATTAGCATGTATAACATCCTACAACTTGTACTTATGAAGAAATCAATAGTTTGTACACATATAGTATAGACTACTTACACATCTATGGTATAGATGATCTGTCCGTACACAGGTAAGTCTGACTAAAACACTATACAAAACTTCAAATTCACTTTATCTTCCGTATTTGACCGTTAGAAACGGCTCCTTCTTAGACTATATAATAATACCTTAGCATACTTTTCTCCATGCCATATCAACTTAACATTTTCCTTTCTTCAGAATCTAACCAAAACCCGAAACCTTATATCAAAAATGTTCCCTTTCTAATCATGATATACATTATTATCATAGCGTGGTTAATTACTGTGGCTCAACTTCCATTGAATGAGGCTATTCAGTGGTTAGTAGCGTTTGTTCTTGGCGTGGTTCCCTTACTGTTTGTAGCCACGTGGGTTTCTTTGTATGGTTTTTAAATATGTTGTATCCCTAATTGTTGTATTTCTGCTTAAATAACAAGTTTCACTTGTATTGTATGAATAATGAAATACAACTTTCTTCGCTCTCTTTTGGGGATTGTTGTTGATTAGGGAAATTCCCCAGTTAACAGAATTTCCCATATTTGTCTTGATAGATTTTTATACCAAGTTCATTTGTGTATTTTAATCGTTGATTGCCCATCATAATTTTAGTCTTTCAAATAATTCTTATTTTCAAATTTGAAGTTCTTTTACCAAGACACTACTGTTATCCAGTTGGAAAAGTTGACATATTTTTGTTGATAACATTTGTCTCATTTTCTTAAATTCAATCATTAAAGGCGATCCACGGGTCAAAGAAACAAATATTATCTTTAGAAAAAAAAAATAATAATAATAATTCGGTAATTACTAATTACCGTAGCAATGATTAAAAATTACTGTAGTTTATGCACACCTGTCCGTTATTCCAGGTCACATTTCCCTTTTCATCCTCTATAATAGAAACGCGTTTTCTTAAGGAAGAATGCACACTAAATCTTCTTTCTCTATCTCTTTTATTTACTTAGTTCTTCATCTGCCAATTTGTTTTTAGCTATTCCGTTCACAGTCAGCTTGTTTTCTAACAGATCTCCGACTTTCTCTTTGGTAAGCTATATTTTTGTGCTCTTTCTTTCTCATCTTGGATAATATACTATCTATTTATATGTTTATATAAAACTTTTATCTTTTAATTCATGTTCGCTTAATTAACAATATTGTTCCACCGATTTATCATAAGATAATGAAAAATTTCGGTGCCTCTTCGAGCGATCCAAAAGGCAAAAGGCCAATGGCTCAAGAGGATCTTGAAGATCTTGAAAAAAATAGGGTCAAAAGGATTAAGCAGGAGGCCGTGATGTTAGGTATTTCCTTTGAAGATTACAAGGCGATGGTAGACGAAGATGTCCACCTGTTTGAGAAACAAACTTCTGAAGATGAAAAGTTAGCAAAACTTTTATCTAAATTTTTAGAAGAGGAGGAATCTATCCTTGTGAAGCGTCAAATAAAAGAAGATGAAAAGTTTGGAAGAGCCCTAGCTCAGCAAGAAGAAGATAATCTTTCTCAAAGAGAGAAGTCCATTTTCGCCATGTCATCTGAAGAAGAAGAAGAAAATCCCAATATTCCACCTCATAAGAGAAGAAAAAGAAATGCTGCTGGGGGAAGCAACATGTCAGGGTCGAGTTCTGACAGAACTCCTAATTCTTGAAATCAAGAGGGATTTTATAGAAATATTTGGAATCTGTTATAAATTTTTATAAATCAGATCTTAAGTTGTCCAGAATGTGTTTTTAAATCAGAATAATATTGTTGATAATGTTTCTTATGTATTTGTTATGTCAATTGTCTGACCAAAACTTATTGTAGATAAGAAGAACTCAATATAATCATGGACGCATGGCAAAACCAGATGATTGGTACTAGTGAATGGGGAACATCAATCGATGATTTTTGCCAAGACTAGCTTCTCCAAAATACAGTACCAACATCACAGCTAGAACCTGTTAGGACCAGTTCACCTGGAACTGGCCAGTCACCAGTTCACACTGACCAGTCACCAGTTGCACCTGGTGACCAGTAAACTGACCAGTCACCAGTTGAACTGGCCAGTCACCAGTTCACACTGACCAGTCACCAGTTGCATCTGGTGACCCAGTAAAACTGGTGACCAAGATGATTTGTCGAGAAATATATTGAAGTCCAGTTGCACCGTACAGTTAACGCAACTAAAGACTTCCTCCAGTTGAGAACTGACCAAGTTGAAGAAGCATTCCAGTTGAAGTCGAAGACAACAAATGGAAGATAGAGAATGACAATGGCAGCGAAGCCCAGTTGGCATTCTAGTCAGTTACAAACTGGAGACCATCAGTGGAAAGCCCTTACAAAGCTTTACACTGATTACGAGGAATTGACTTATATGCTTTATGTACCTTTACCCGGATAATAAGCCTTATCTTATTATTTAAGTATTAAAAGGTACATAAAGGTGGTTATGTAAAGTCACTTTAACATGCGACTTTACACTGCTTTTTAAGGAATTAAATGCTATTCCTTAAATGCTCCCAACCACATTTGTACGGCTAAAGTTAACATCCCAATGTTAACTTTGCCTATAAATACAAGTCATTGCACAACCAAGAATTTATGTATTCGATCTCACAAAGTTAATTCACAAAGACGAATAACTTCACACTTTGCAAACCTGCAATATTCTTGGTGAACTTGTGCAATCTTCTCTCAATCGCTAAAAGGAACATTTCACAACTTTAATTGTTTCGATTGTCTTCAGAAATTCCGAGTATAGATCAATTGTATTTCATAGGTTGTTAGGATATTTACATTCGTGTATTATCTTGGTTCCGCATCAACCTTGTAATTTGTTTAAATCAATAAATAAATTACACATTGAAAAATACATATTGTCTCATCAAGTTATCTTACAAGTTATTTGTATTATTGCATTGTTCTTTACTTATTGTCATTTATATAAGTAATCTATCTAGAACTTGGTATATACACACTGCAACTGGTCGTCTCCAGTTCAGTGCATATATTGCAAAGTAACTCCACCATCGACATAGAGGTGTCTTCAGTAGTACCATCTAACGAGTTGGGACTTACAAGTGGTATCAGAGCAGAAGGCTAATAAACTTGCCTAGATCTGCTAAGATGAACACTACTGAAGGTGGAGATGGTTCTGGTTCAGGTGAAAACCCCTCGAATACTAATGCACAACCTTTTCAAAATGTTAACACCAACCCTCCTCCTCCTACTGCCCCAAACCATGTCCATGTACACTACTCTAACATTTCTGTTCCAAAATTTGATGGAAACAGTGAGACATTCGGTACATGGAAGGCTAGAATGCTTTTGCATTTTGGTGGGATTGAAAGGTATATGTTGAAAATCCTTAAGGATGGACCATATATACCCATGTCCCTTGAGGTCAGTCTTCTTCTTGATCCTACTGGAAGAAGAGGTTCAAGGGAAAAGCCAGAAGACCATTAGTCTAATGAGGATCGCAGACTGGTGGACTTGGACACCAGACTGAAAAACATGATCCTTGGGGCTGTCCCTGAAGACCTAATTCCAACACTTGTGTTGTTTCCCAGTGCCAAGTCTATGTGGGATGAATTAGTGATTCAATTTAAAGGAGGTGATGACACTATTGTCACCAGAAAAGTTGCTTTGAACAAGAAGTATGAATCCTTCTTTGCCTTGCCCAATGAAAGTCTAATTGGTACATACACCAGATTTTCTAGCCTCATCAATCAGTTGAGAGGATTGGGTGTAGAGAAGGATAAGGATATTCTTCTTGAGAAGTTTTGTGATATTCTTCCTTCCAAATGGGAAAACATGGTTTTTGTCTTGAGACAAGGTAAAACCTTGCACACTCATACTCTTGCATCGCTCTATGGAGCCTTCAGATTCACTGAAGATAATAATGCTGCAAGACTTGTGGCTGAGCAAGATGCCATGAACCATGCCCAGAGTCCCAAGGTTGCTAGTGCAACTGAGCGACCTTGTGCTGCTTTAATGTCTGCTGAGAGTGTCCAGGTACACTACTCTAACACTTCTGTTCCAAAATTTGATGGAAACAGTGAGACATTCGGTACATGGAAGGCTAGAATGCTTTTGCATTTTGGTGGGATTGAAAGGTATATGTTGAAAATCCTTAAGGATGGACCATATATACCCATGTCCCTTGAGGTCAGTCTTCTTCTTGATCCTACTGGAAGAAGAGGTTCAAGGGAAAAGCCAGAAGACCATTAGTCTAATGAGGATCGCAGACTGGTGGACTTGGACACCAGACTGAAAAACATGATCCTTGGGGCTGTCCCTGAAGACCTAATTCCAACACTTGTGTTGTTTCCCAGTGCCAAGTCTATGTGGGATGAATTAGTGATTCAATTTAAAGGAGGTGATGACACTATTGTCACCAGAAAAGTTGCTTTGAACAAGAAGTATGAATCCTTCTTTGCCTTGCCCAATGAAAGTCTAATTGGTACATACACCAGATTTTCTAGCCTCATCAATCAGTTGAGAGGATTGGGTGTAGAGAAGGATAAGGATATTCTTCTTGAGAAGTTTTGTGATATTCTTCCTTCCAAATGGGAAAACATGGTTTTTGTCTTGAGACAAGGTAAAACCTTGCACACTCATACTCTTGCATCGCTCTATGGAGCCTTCAGATTCACTGAAGATAATAATGCTGCAAGACTTGTGGCTGAGCAAGATGCCATGAACCATGCCCAGAGTCCCAAGGTTGCTAGTGCAACTGAGCGACCTTGTGCTGCTTTAATGTCTGCTGAGAGTGTCCAGGTACACTACTCTAACACTTCTGTTCCAAAATTTGATGGAAACAGTGAGACATTCGGTACATGGAAGGCTAGAATGCTTTTGCATTTTGGTGGGATTGAAAGGTATATGTTGAAAATCCTTAAGGATGGACCATATATACCCATGTCCCTTGAGGTCAGTCTTCTTCTTGATCCTACTGGAAGAAGAGGTTCAAGGGAAAAGCCAGAAGACCATTAGTCTAATGAGGATCGCAGACTGGTGGACTTGGACACCAGACTGAAAAACATGATCCTTGGGGCTGTCCCTGAAGACCTAATTCCAACACTTGTGTTGTTTCCCAGTGCCAAGTCTATGTGGGATGAATTAGTGATTCAATTTAAAGGAGGTGATGACACTATTGTCACCAGAAAAGTTGCTTTGAACAAGAAGTATGAATCCTTCTTTGCCTTGCCCAATGAAAGTCTAATTGGTACATACACCAGATTTTCTAGCCTCATCAATCAGTTGAGAGGATTGGGTGTAGAGAAGGATAAGGATATTCTTCTTGAGAAGTTTTGTGATATTCTTCCTTCCAAATGGGAAAACATGGTTTTTGTCTTGAGACAAGGTAAAACCTTGCACACTCATACTCTTGCATCGCTCTATGGAGCCTTCAGATTCACTGAAGATAATAATGCTGCAAGACTTGTGGCTGAGCAAGATGCCATGAACCATGCCCAGAGTCCCAAGGTTGCTAGTGCAACTGAGCGACCTTGTGCTGCTTTAATGTCTGCTGAGAGTGTCCAGGTACACTCGATGAAGGAGATGTTGAACAGTTTCTTAAACTCTGGACTGACCACTGAAAACAGTGATGGTTGTAATGAAACTGACGATGATGATCTGGTCGCCATGATTGCTAAAACCTTTAATAGGTTTAAGCATAAATCCAAAAGATTTAATGGCCCCAACAATGCTTCCAGCTCCAGCTCTCTGGATAAGACCAATCTTACATGCTATAAGTGTGGCAAGAAAGGTCATTTTATGAAGGAATGCAGATCTAGTCAGTTGAACAACCAAACTGGCCCCTCTGTCCCTAATTTCAATCGGCCTGATGATAGCTACAAAGCTAAATACAAGAAGCTTAAGGCCCAGATTGCCCTCCTGTCCATGGAAAAGAAAAAGGATCAGTGCTTAATGGCACAAACTGAGGGAAAATGGGAGTACTCTGATGACTCATCTGATGATGAAGAAGAGGAAAGGGACATGTGCTTCATGGCCTTGGAAGATCAACAGCAGCAACACGTGGTGAAAGAAGATGTCATCTCTTGAAGATGGGTGGACATCATACTGAAGAAGGTATGTGACTATGATAACCAGGTTGACCCTGAACTAAAACTGGACCTGGCTGAATCATTAAGTGGTGATTGGCATTTGTGGAAACTGTAAGAGCTGATAGTGAAAGATATCTTGACACTATCCTAATTGAACTGAACAATGTTAAACCACAACTAAATGATTTGCAAAGTGTCCAGTTGGCTCTTAAGGAGTCAGTTTTAAAGATTGAGGCTTTAGAACTTGATAATCAAAAACTATTTTCTGATCTTGAAAAAGAACAAAAGATTATCAAGTCATGGGTAAAAGCATCTGGCAAAAACTATGATGCATTTTCAAGAACTATAGATGCCCAGAAGAATGCATGGAAATCTGGAGATCTGGAGATGGCAGCTCTCATACCAGATCTTCATGCATTGCCTCCAGCTCTCAAGGTTGAAACACCTTATGATCAACCTGAAGCTGTTGAAACTGAAACCTTTGAGACCACCCCCTTTGAGGTTAAAACTGGAGCCGAACAGGCTAAAGCTCCAGTCAAAAAGGCCACTGGTAACAAGCCTTTACCTCAAAAGTCTAAGGTGCCCAAGACCCGACATACTAAAGCACCAGTTGAACCAAGGTCCAAGGTTCAACTGCCTGAAGAAAATAATATTTTGGTTAATCTGGAAAGACAACTCCAACTTTTGTCTCGGCAGGTTCAGAGTTGTACTGCCCAGATTAACAATCTGGAAAGACAACTCCAACTTTTGTCTCGGCAGGTTCAGAGTTGTACTGCCCAGATTAACAATCTGGAAGGAGGTTTATTACCTCCAGTTTTCAAACAAAATATTAAACCACTCCCTTCAATACCTAAACAAAAGAATGTTCCTTCTGGAACAAAATCTGGTAAAATTAAAGGGAGTAAGTATCAAATACCAATTGTTTTTACTCCTGCACCTGGAGCTGGTGATAATGCTCCAGATGCAGCCTCCAGTTCAACACCTCAACAATCAACTGTGGCTTCTGTAGAGAAGTCCAGTGGACCCATCAAGAAAAGATGGGTTCACAAAAAGAACTAATGATTTTTGTGTGTGTGTAGGGCGATCGAAAGAAAAATATCTGGTATCTAGACAGCGCTGCTGGCCGGACTATGACCGGATGTAAGCCCCTACTGGAAGAGTTCACTGTCCAAGATGGACCGACAGTGACATTTGGTAACGATCAATCTGGAAAGACTGAAGGATATGGTGTGCTCAATAATGGACAAGTCGAATTCAAAAGAGTTGCATTTGTGAATGGTTTGAAATACAACCTGATCAGTGTCAGCCAACTTTGCGATGATGGCTTCAGAGTATTGTTCGATATTGCACAAGGCACCATATTTAACAAGGATTGGAAAGTGGTGATGATTGCACCAAGAAAAGGCAATGTGTACATCATGGATATGGAACCAGCTCCAAAAGAGCAATGTTTCTATACCAAAGCTGATGAGGACACCAACTGGCTATGGCATAAAAGATTATCCCATCTTAATTTTAAGAATATTAACAAGTTATCTCGCAAACAACTGGTTGATGGGATACCTCAAATTTCCTTCAATAAGGAAAAGCCATGTCCAGGGTGTGAGATGGGTAAACAGAAGAGAGCCAGTTTTAAAACTAGGCAAAATTTTAGCATCACTGAACCTCTTCACATGCTCCATATGGATCTTTTTGGTCCAGTGAATGTTCAAACTAGAGCTGGAAAGAAGTACACTCTAGTTGTGATTGATGAATTCACCAGATATTGCTGGGTGGTATTCATCAGATCTAAAAGTGATGCTCCTGCTGAAATCATCTCTCTTATCAAACGAATTGAGCTCAAGTATACTCGAAAAGTTTGTCAGTTGCGAAGTGATAATGGTACTGAATTCCAAAACAAAGTACTTGAAACATTTTGCAATGACACTGACATCTCTCAAAACTTCTCATCAGTTCACTCTCCAGAGCAAAATGGAGTTGTTGAAAGAAAGAATCGTACACTGATAGAAGCCGCCAGAAGTATGCTATCTGAATCTGGTCTTCCCACCAGTTTTTGGGCTGAGGCAGTTGCAACTGCTTGTCACACCCAAAACCGGTCAGTCTACATCAAGAGACATAAGAAGACTGCCTACGAAGTACTCAGGAATCGTAAACCAAATATTGGATACTTCCATGTATTTGGTTGTCCAGTTTATATACTAAATGATTCCAGTCAGCTTGGGAAGTTTGATGCAAAAGCTGATGAAGGGGTATTTTTAGGATATTCAGATATTCGAAAGGCCTTTAGAGTTTATAATTATAGACTCCAAAAGGTGCATGAGACAATTCATGTCACATTCGATGAATCAACTGAAGCAATCAACAAGAGACCAAGCCTTGATATTTCTCCAGTCATTCCAATCAATTTTGGTGAAACTGACCAAGTTCATCGGTCAGTTGTTCCACCAGAAGATGCTTCCAGTTACAACAAACTGGAACCAGTTAAGAAGAAGAACACCTCCAGTTTTCAAACAAAATATTAAACCACTCCCTTCAATACCTAAACAAAAGAATGTTCCTTCTGGAACAAAATCTGGTAAAATTAAAGGGAGTAAGTATCAAATACCAATTGTTTTTACTCCTGCACCTGGAGCTGGTGATAATGCTCCAGATGCAGCCTCCAGTTCAACACCTCAACAATCAACTGTGGCTTCTGTAGAGAAGTCCAGTGGACCCATCAAGAAAAGATGGGTTCACAAAAAGAACTAATGATTTTTGTGTGTGTGTAGGGCGATCGAAAGAAAAATATCTGGTATCTAGACAGCGCTGCTGGCCGGACTATGACCGGATGTAAGCCCCTACTGGAAGAGTTCACTGTCCAAGATGGACCGACAGTGACATTTGGTAACGATCAATCTGGAAAGACTGAAGGATATGGTGTGCTCAATAATGGACAAGTCGAATTCAAAAGAGTTGCATTTGTGAATGGTTTGAAATACAACCTGATCAGTGTCAGCCAACTTTGCGATGATGGCTTCAGAGTATTGTTCGATATTGCACAAGGCACCATATTTAACAAGGATTGGAAAGTGGTGATGATTGCACCAAGAAAAGGCAATGTGTACATCATGGATATGGAACCAGCTCCAAAAGAGCAATGTTTCTATACCAAAGCTGATGAGGACACCAACTGGCTATGGCATAAAAGATTATCCCATCTTAATTTTAAGAACATTAACAAGTTATCTCGCAAACAACTGGTTGATGGGATACCTCAAATTTCCTTCAATAAGGAAAAGCCATGTCCAGGGTGTGAGATGGGTAAACAGAAGAGAGCCAGTTTTAAAACTAGGCAAAATTTTAGCATCACTGAACCTCTTCACATGCTCCATATGGATCTTTTTGGTCCAGTGAATGTTCAAACTAGAGCTGGAAAGAAGTACACTCTAGTTGTGATTGATGAATTCACCAGATATTGCTGGGTGGTATTCATCAGATCTAAAAGTGATGCTCCTGCTGAAATCATCTCTCTTATCAAACGAATTGAGCTCAAGTATACTCGAAAAGTTTGTCAGTTGCGAAGTGATAATGGTACTGAATTCCAAAACAAAGTACTTGAAACATTTTGCAATGACACTGACATCTCTCAAAACTTCTCATCAGTTCACTCTCCAGAGCAAAATGGAGTTGTTGAAAGAAAGAATCGTACACTGATAGAAGCCGCCAGAAGTATGCTATCTGAATCTGGTCTTCCCACCAGTTTTTGGGCTGAGGCAGTTGCAACTGCTTGTCACACCCAAAACCGGTCAGTCTACATCAAGAGACATAAGAAGACTGCCTACGAAGTACTCAGGAATCGTAAACCAAATATTGGATACTTCCATGTATTTGGTTGTCCAGTTTATATACTAAATGATTCCAGTCAGCTTGGGAAGTTTGATGCAAAAGCTGATGAAGGGGTATTTTTAGGATATTCAGATATTCGAAAGGCCTTTAGAGTTTATAATTATAGACTCCAAAAGGTGCATGAGACAATTCATGTCACATTCGATGAATCAACTGAAGCAATCAACAAGAGACCAAGCCTTGATATTTCTCCAGTCATTCCAATCAATTTTGGTGAAACTGACCAAGTTCATCGGTCAGTTGTTCCACCAGAAGATGCTTCCAGTTACAACAAACTGGAACCAGTTAAGAAGAAGAACACCTCCAGTGACACATCATTTTATCCTTCTATCAACTTCAACTTACCACAAGAATTGGTAATTGGATCTGATGTACGTGCCATTCCAATATCAGCACCAGTTCAAATACCTACCTCTCCAGTTCATCATGAAATGCCTTCAAATGAGGAATTTCATTATGCTAATCGAGACCTCATTGACTCTGATGAGGATGTAGAAGTTGTTTGGACTGATCCTTCTCCAGATGCTGCTGCAACTGAAGAAGATCTCCAGGTGACTTGCACTGATATTGTAGTACACCAGCCTAGTCAATACACTAGATGGACTAAAGCCCACCCAATTGAACAGATTGTGGGTGATCCAACTAGTGGGGTTCAGACTAGAAGAGCCACCAGTGAGCAATGCTTAAACGTCACCTTCTTATCTTTAATTGAACCAAAGAAGATTGACGAGGCTATGGCAGACCCAAGCTGGGTGGAAGCTATGCAAGAAGAGCTCCTCCAGTTTGAAAGGAACAATGTTTGGGAACTTGTTCCTTGTCCACCAGGGTTAAAGAAAGAACCTATTGGTACCAGATGGGTCTACCGAAACAAAATGGATGAAGATGGCCATGTTGTAAGAAACAAGGCCAGACTAGTTGCCCAGGGTTATTGTCAAGCAGAGGGCGTTGACTTTGATGAAACTTTTGCTTCAGTTGCAAGACTTGAAGCCATAAGAATATTTTTGGCTTATGCAGCCCATCTGCAGTTCAAGGTCTTCCAGATGGATGTCAAAAGTGCGTTCCTTAATGGAACATTGGAAGAAGAAGTTTATGTTAAGCAGACTCCAGGTTTCATCGATGAGAAGCATCCTCATTGGGTTTATAGACTGAACAAAGCATTGTATGGTCTAAGACAAGCCCCAAGAGCCTGGTATGATACTTTAACTAAACATCTTCTTAAAAATGGCTTTCAAAGAGGTGCAATAGATAATACCTTGTTTATCTTGAAAGAAAGAGGTAATATCTTATTGGTACAAATTTATGTTGATGACATTATTTTTGGTTCAACTGATGATGCAATGTGTAAAAAGTTTTCTAAAATCATGTCATCTGAGTATGAGATGAGTTTAATGGGTGAATTAACATTTTTCTTAGGTCTTCAGATTAAGCAAACTGAAAATGGAATTTTCATAAACCAAGGAAAATATGTCAGAGATTTGTTAAGAAAATACAAATATGATTCAATCCCATCAAAAAACACACCTATTGCAGCACCATTGAATTTGGACTCTGACCCAACTGGCAAACCAGTTAACATAACTGACTATAGAGGTATGGTTGGTTCACTGATGTACTTAACTGCCAGTCGACCAGATATAATGTTTGCAACATGTTTATGTGCCAGGTTTCAGGCTAACCCTAAAGAATCACACTTGCACGCTGTAAAGCGTATCTTTAGATACCTGAAAGGGTGTCCTAATCTTGGTCTTTGGTACCCCAAAGGCTCAGGATTAGATCTAATGGGTTATTCAGATTCTGATCATGCAGGTTGTAAGATAGATAGAAAATCAACAACTGGTGGTTGTCATTTCCTTGGAGGAAAACTGGTAAGTTGGACCAGCAAGAAGCAGACTTCAGTCTCTATGTCCACTGCTGAGGCAGAGTACATTTCTGCGGCCAGTTGCTGTGCCCAGATTCTCTGGATCAAGAACCAGTTACTAGATTATGGTCAAAAGTTTACTA
This sequence comes from Erigeron breviscapus, assembly GCA_034093135.1. Lineage (NCBI taxonomy): Eukaryota > Viridiplantae > Streptophyta > Magnoliopsida > Asterales > Asteraceae > Erigeron > Erigeron breviscapus. The sequence continues at coordinate 126,330,423 of CM067170.1, read as the reverse complement.
AGACCCCAATCTTTTGTGACAACACCAGTGCAATTGCTATATCTCACAACCCAGTGATGCACTCCAAAACAAAACATATTGACATCAGGTATCATTTCATTCGAGATCATGTTATGAAAGGAGATATTGAAATTCATTTCATCCCCACTGACAAACAGTTAGCTGATGTTTTTACTAAACCTCTCGATGAGAAAACTTTTAAACATCTCATCAGCGAACTGGGAATGTTAAACCCTTAACTGGAGCTTTCTTTGTTATTGAACGCGTCAGTGACACTGATGAAGTTCTCCAGTTGAGGAGGTCCAGATAATCTTTGCTCGCCAGGCTATCGAACGCCTTTGTGATACTATCTTGGCACTAATTGATTTCTGGATCATCATTTTAGGGGGAAAGACTCAAAATAATTTTCTGACTAAAATTCGTTTTTGTTTGAAAATGCAACTGGAGAACTCTTCAGTTGGAAACTGGTACTGGACTGATCCTCCAGTTACCAGGTTCAGTCTTGTCTTATTTTTATAACGTTACAAATACTTGGTCAATATGTGTGACACGTGATGATACTCGAGTGTTTTAAACCACTTGATATCATGATCTGACGTGTTTGAAACCATTTTAGTACTTGACAACTGTTTGTATTGGGAAAACAAAAGTGAGTGGGCGCGTGGGTAAGATAAGCCGTCGTAGCATTTAATGCTGACATGGAAGCATTTAATGCTGACATGGAAGCATTTAATGTTTACATGGCAAATTATTATTTTATTTCAAAATTCAAACCAACTTTTGTGAAAATATCTTCAAAAAGGGATTTTGTTTATTAAAATATAATTTTGGTGTTTCATTGGGATCTTGAATCCTTATAAATACCCTTATTTACTCCGAACTCATTTACTTCCTTCTCTTACATTCCTTCATTTACTTCCTTCTCTTACATTCCTTCATTTACTTCCAATCATCAAAATTGCTTCATTTTTCTCTTTACTTCACAAATCAAAAACCCTAAATCCCAAATTTCATTTTCATTCTTCTATGGCTCCTAGATCATCTCGTTCAAGAGATGTAAATCTCTTGACTGTTCCATACAATCCCTCACCAGATGTCACACAGGCACCTGGTGCCCCTAATAGTGCTTCGGTCATAAAACTAAATCCAAATAATCCTATGGCCAACCTACGAGGATCTCAAGGGTCCGATACCCTTATTGGTAGAATTCAAAAGTTTTTGAAGAATTCTCCAATAGGACCCTCATTCTCTCTAAACCCACGTAAGTTGTTTCACAACTACTTATGTGAGTTTTGGTACACTGCCGTTCTTTCTTCCGATTGTTCCTCCATCAGTTTCACATTAAAGGATGGAACAATCCAGTGTACCTTGTCAGCTGATATATTGAGGGATGCCTTACGCCTCAATTACTGGAGAGAGGGTAAATCTCCAGTCGTCTTGCCCCCAAATATAAACTTTCGCCAAGTACTTCTTGAAATGGGACACAAGGAGTGTTTGGAGAATGGGGTGTTGAAGACAAAAGGTGCGATGACCATGAAGGCCTTACACCTTCATGGAGGTACTTTTTCATCCACCTGGTGGAGAGCATGGGTGGGAGTTCTGGTGGACTTGACCAGATTAACTCCTCGCAAGCAGAAATGGCTTACTGCTTGTGGAACGGATTGAGAGTGGACTTTGCAGATATTCTGTATAGAAGCCTAGTTCAAAAACTGAAGGGCACAAGGGGTGTTTGTATTCCCTTTTCAAGGTTCCTCTCACTTTGTTTTAAGCAAATTCTGGGCAGAGAAGCATATAATAGTACAGATTCACCGTACACTGCTCCAGATATGCTAAGGAATCTAGACTCACTGGTATCTGAAGCTGGTGAGGTTGAAATTCTTGAACGAATACAGCTGGCATTCGCTTCAACTGATGCACCTCTTGTAGGTGAGTCAGAAAGGCAACTGGGCGGGCCTCAAAATAATGAGGGACCCTCCAGTGTGTCTAATGTTGTGGTTGAGGATAGAGCAACCATAACTGAAGCAACCCCCATCACATCTATCCCTGGTGAAGATACTTCGGTATCTGATCCATCAACAGATGCACCCATCCAGGAAACTAGGGAAGGTCATCTGGAGACTGTCCAGGTAACTGAACAGCCCTCAGTCACATTCATGGATCTGGACATGAGTGTTAATGACGAGGAAATCCTTATAGAATCTTCGGATTCTGAAGGTACTGAACAGCCCTCAGTCACATTCATGGATCTGGACATGAGTGTTAATGACGAGGAAATCCTTATAGAATCTTCGGATTCTGAAGGTACTGAAACAGACTTGGAGATTCTTGATGCTTCTGTACAAGCTCAAGACCCTTCATCTCCAGTCTTACCTCCAGACGCATCAATTTCATTTTCACCACCACAAGTAAATGTGCCTATAGATATATCTTTACCAACAAATTTCGCTCCTTTACCAACTGGGCAATTCTCACTTGCTCAAGAAATGCCACCCCCACCGTCGCCGTTGTTCACACCTGAGCATTCTCAGCATGAACAACAATTTGTTTTTCCAGTCCTTTCTTCAATCACCACTCCAATAATTTCTTCAACTGCTGGCCTGACAACTGGGGAGACTTCCATCAGTTTGCCTCCTCCAGTTGCTCCAGTAGTAACTGCTAGTGGTCCAGTGACACCTTCTCCTTTGTCACTGGACAGTCAAGTTGTCTCACTACAAGCCGATCTCCAAAACCTTCTTACCAGGGTGGAGGAGATTCAGAAGACACTTGACAAGAACACCAAGTCATTCTCCAGATACCACAAAGATCATTTGACAAATATTAAGGTGGTCGATCTGGGGATAAACAAGTTTTCATCTAATGAAGACTTGGTGTTCAAAAAGCTTAATGAGTTGGTCACTGGCTGCAACAATCTGGCTGGTACTCTAAAGGAAGCCTTTGACCTAACTCACTCCAAGGTCTCCAGTTCAATCTCCAACTTGCTAGGAAATACTGTCAGAACTTCAGAAGTTGACTTAAAAGAGATTGAAAGGCAGGTTAAGGAACTTATTGAAAGACCTGGCCTAGATGTAACTGGCCTTGGAGAGCAGTTGATGACTTCGGTTGGTCAGAAAATAGAGGATACGCTGGGTGCTAGAGAAGAGCATTTGATTGAAAGGGTGATGTCTGAGATCACCAAGCTGGCCACTCCTCAGGTTGATCTGACCCCACTTACCAGTGAGATCAACCAGTTGAGAGGCAGCATAGAAAGTTTGAACACCCAGGTATCTCTACATGCTCAATCTATAGAGAAACTGACAACTGAAGTGGAAAATCTGAAGAAGATGGATGATGAAGTTAAGGATAAGGTTGTCTCAGGTTTGGATGAGGACTCCAAGATCTTGAATGAATTGAAAACTGGTCAAGACCAAGTTGTTGCAAATGTCTTGACCCAGTCCAAGGAGACGAACCATTTATGGAGGTCCTTCAGGATGATGTGTGGCATTTTCAAAGAGTGTAAGGACTTGCAGTCATGGCAGCCTCTTGACCGGTTGTCATCTCACACCTCTGAATGGGAAGCAATTAGGGTAGGTCTAGATGCTGCCAAGGGGGAAAGAAGTTCAGTCCTTACACGACCAGTTGCACCTGGAAGGACTCCATCTGGATCTGGAAGAGAATTGGTTGTGGCTACCAGTACTGAAGCTGGTGAGCAGAGTGATAGGGGGAATGTTGGTTTGGACAAAGGTAAAGGTTTAGCTGGTGATGCATCTGCCCAGCCGGCCACTAGTGAAATGTTAGAAACTGGTAATGCTGACATACTACCTCCAGTTTCAGATAGTGATAGTAGAAAACTGGCTAGACTTGGTAATGACATCAAAGAAAGAAAGAAAGAAAATGAAACAAAGAAACCAAGTTGAGGCCAGGGCACATCTTGCTCAGATTAAGTTGCTAGATATGAGTGATGCCAATCTACTGGGTATCACTAAGGATGAGTATGTTAGGGTTAAGAATGATCCTAGGATAGTTGACCAGTTGAATGAAATTCTAGATGTAGAACTGGATAGACACTATCATGAGGATGAAGCTGAATTCGATGCCAGGAGCTTAAACATTTCAGTGGAGAAGGCAAAAGAGATTAGGGCCAGTGGGATTCTTAAGAGAATTGCAAATGTTAAAAAGGTTGTGAAGGATGTATTGAATCCACCAAGAAGAAGGATTCCACAACCAAGAAGACCACTGACAAGAGATGCAAGAGATGCTGACCTTAGCACATTCGTTGAATCAACTGGCGAGTATCCAATGAAGACATTAAGTCCGCTGTACTGGCTGCTGGTGCTGGGAGTATAAAAATCACAAATGAATCTGAAGCTAGACACTACTACTCCCAGATCATGTCAACCAGAAGACATAGTGGTACTATTAATGGTGTCAATGTTACAATCAAGCCAGGCACCAAGGTTTTTCAAATCGAAGTTAAGTATACTGGTGGGCCACTGGTTAGAACTGATGATCCTGGTGCTATGCAGTATGGGTTCAGCGAATGGGTGGAGATGGTGAATGTTTTGGATGCTAAGGCACAAAAGAATAGGTTCGAGAAAGCATGGGTTAACTTTCTAAGGGGGAAGATTCAACATAAAGAAAATCTTGAGCAAAAGTTGAATATTGACCCTGAAGATACTCAGCCTATCTCTTCAGTTGCCAAGAGAAGAAGAACTGGCGAAGGGCCATCTCATTAAGTTTTTTCTTCAGTTTATCTACTTGTAATTTGTATTTACATTCTGTAACTTGTATAAATTTCATTTCCTTGTATAAGTGAAGTTACCAGTTTGTAACCACAAGGTAGATAATAGATTAAAATCTAAACAAAACTAAAAGAAAAACCTAAGGCATTTATTGATCTATAAAAATGCCTTAGATAACTTAAATAGATTTAAATCGAACAAGTCCTTCCAGTTCACACTTGTACAGATACAAGAACTAGAAAAGACTTAGACTATATTTCTAGACAAATAGGGGGAATTTGTTAGGACCAGTTCACCTGGAACTGGTCAGTCACCAGTTCACACTGACCAGTCACCAGTTGCATCTGGTGACCCAGTAAAACTGGTGACCAAGATGATTTGTCGAGAAATATATTGAAGTCCAGTTGCACCGTACAGTTAACGCAACTGAAGACTTCCTCCAGTTGAGAACTGACCAAGTTGAAGAAGCATTCCAGTTGAAGTCGAAGACAACAAATGAAAGATAGAGAATGACAATGGCAGCGAAGCCCAGTTGGCATTCTAGTCAGTTACAAACTGGAGACCATCAGTGGAAAGCCTTTACAAAGCTTTACACTGATTACGAGGAATTGACTTATATGCTTTATGTACCTTTACCCGGATAATAAGCCTTATCTTATTATTTAAGTATTAAAAGGTACATAAAGGTGGCTATGTAAAGTCACTTTAACATGCGACTTTACACTGCTTTTTAAGGAATTAAATGCTATTCCTTAAATGCTCCCAACCACATTTGTACGGCTAAAGTTAACATCCCAATGTTAACTTTGCCTATAAATACAAGTCATTGCACAACCAAGAATTTAAGTATTCGATCTCACAAAGTTAATTCACAAAGACGAATAACTTCACACTTTGCAAACCTGCAATATTCTTGGTGAACTTGTGCAATCTTCTCTCAATCGCTAAAAGGAACATTTCACAACTTTAAGTGTTTCGATTGTCTTGAGAAATTCCGAGTATAGATCAATTGTATTTCATAGGTTGTTAGGATATTTACATTCGTGTATTATCTTGGTTCCGCATCAACCTTGTAATTTGTTTAAATCAATAAATAAATTACACATTGAAAAATACATATTGTCTCATCAAGTTATCTTACAAGTTATTTGTATTATTGCATTGTTCTTTACTTATTGTCATTTATATAAGTAATCTATCTAGAACTTGGTATATACACACTGCAACTGGTCGTCTCCAGTTCAGTGCATATATTGCAAAGTAACTCCACCATCGACATAGAGGTGTCTTCAGTAGTACCATCTAACGAGTTGGGACTTACAGAACCCCCAACAGAAAATGTCAGTGCATCGTTCCCAACTCTTGTTGATGCAGTACCTCATGGAGTTTCATCTCCAATCCCAATGAACCCTTTATATCAAAACTTCTCTCTCGATACACCAGAAGCAACATTCCAGTTGAAATCAACATTCCAACCGGAACCATCATTCCAACCAGAATCTTCCGAGGAGGGTAACAGGGCACCAGGCAAACGTCCAATGTCAGACTCGCCCACACTATACCCCAATCCAATTAGTGACACATATTATGGGGTCTCAACCTCGAACAGGGTGGAACCGGTTGATACGATAATGAATCATGGACCAGAGTTTGAGAAGCACGTAGAAGACTCATGGGCTTATATTTGCAAGCTTTATAGTCGAAAGAAAAAGTCCGCAAAGGTATCATCCTCGAAAGCCCAAAGAAATGTAAGGTCAAAAAGGTCTTACCAGTTTGTGAAATAAAATACTACTTTGGTAGTATTTGGGGAAGAAATGAACATATCAGAGATGCCAACACCGATATGCTCATGCACAGGGATACCTAGGACCTGTCGCGGGTGGAGTACAGAGGGATGGACCTCCGTTTGTTGTACAGCTTCTCTTTCCATGTATCCGTTGCCAACATATGTTGGGCCAAGTCGTATTGTAAGGTTGCCGGGGAGAAGAATGGGTTGTAGTACATTCTCAAAGGTCATAGAGAAATTATTGTTAGAAGGGTACGATCTCGACTGTCCAATTGACTTGAAAGATCATTGGGTTAAGCATGGGATTAACAAGTATACATTGAATAGATAACTGTGTGATCTTCATAGATTTAGGAATTTGGCTACTTAAACCATAAAGTAGGATTACATAAACAGTTAGTGATCTTCGTATGTCTATTTCCCTCTTTTCTTTATTGCAAAATTTATATATAATTTGTTTGTAGTTAACACTTTTATTATTGCTTATATCAAAATAGTCTGATAAAGCCATCCTACTTTATCTTGTTCCATCAAGATCCAGATATCTTATTTGTTGTCGGCCATTTTGAAAAATTATTTTCATTTGACGTCATTGTTTACGTTATATGAGCGAATAGTACCTCTCAGTAAAATCATGTATTCTTATTCTAGGTACAAGGCCAATATAAGGTGAAATCTACGGGATTTGATTCCTGCATATAATCACTTAAGTTCATAATCTTCTACTACTATCCTGTTTGCTCTTTTCCAGCCATTTTCTTGAACACATTCATCAAATTACTAACCTAAGCTCCATGTTCGTAAAAAAAAATGCCTCTTAACACACTAGATCTATTAATATTTCATAATATCTCACTTTACTTAAACATTATAGTCTCCAAAAATCTTAGCTCATTCTATCAGTCAATCGTAACTATAAGTTTGAACTTAGTCTATAGTTCATAATAAATCATTGGTCTACAATTATAGATTATAAGTATCTAAGACCTTAATAAGCATGTATTCTAGATCTTATTCTCATACTGTTATTCCAACAATGACTGATAATTGTAGACAATTATAAGTAATATAAGCTTAGACATGGGCCATCCGGTAATGTTTATAATATAAGGCATACCATTGGCCAGCTCATCGCATTACCAACCCGTTCAAAATACCCTATGCCTGTACTACCATTAACATAAAATTCGAGTCCACAAAATTCACACTTGAATATCAAAATTGACCTTCAAGTAATACACAATTTCCACATCAAGTCCTTATAAATCATTGCATGAATATAGTTATCTCTACAGGGATATTACCATGGCAATAATCTAAGGTTTCAGCAATCGTACAATTTACAATTAACAATACAATCACAAAAACATTCAACACTATATAAATAAAAGGGTCAAGTCATAACAAGGTGAGTAAAGCATAGTCCGAATTTTAACTTCAACATTCGACACATTAAAAGTGTTTGTATACAGGGTGTACCATCGGCTAACCCTCCACACCGTTAATATATAGAATGGATGTCCAAAACTCGGTTCCGATATGTTCTCTAAGTGTTGACCGGGTATGTATACAGGGTGTACCAGTGGCTAACCCTCCACCTAACCAACACTTATTAAACATACCGGGTTAGCTACTATACTTTATCCACGAGGCGCAATCCATGAGATTATTAACTTTATATGACATAGGATAACCATAGATTTGTTGATCAGGCGCCTCTAGGGTTATCGAATGTTATACTCCATTAATGCCATCATTTCATTTTGCTGGGGGACAAATAATAAATGCATCCAAGATTCCACACACATCAACGTTTATCACAATAATTCCACAATTCACGGTGTATCCCGACACTATCATATACGTCCATTAAGTTGTCATACAACAATCAAGTCATCAAATCATAAGTAACTTACGAACTCCGTTTAAACAATTTTCATGCATTATACAGTTCACGTTGCACACAAAATTTCCTATCATGCATGCTAATATAAAATGTGGGTGCAATGGCTATAGACTAGGTCAATCCACCTAATTCTCTACAACCACGGCTCTGATACCATTCTGTAACACCCCAACATGGCGGAATCATGGGGTATCACTTAGAAAAGCACAGCACGACATGGGAATTATGTAGAGTCAACTATATGAAAACATAGGATTGAAACAATCCTTAAACTTGTACAAACGTATACAATCATCAACATTCATTGAAATACATGTTCAATCAATAATAAAAGGCAATTTAATTGATAGTAGTTGATCCTAAAAGTAACCCATAAAAGGGAAGTAAGGATCATGGATCCAGAAAGTCCAAAGCTAGTCCAATCCTAGCAAGTAAGCATGCAATCATCCATTTTGTCTCTAATTAACTTGATTACCTGAAAAGTGTACTAAAGAGCGTCAACATAAAGTTGGTGAGTTCGTAGGGACAAGTAACAAGGAATAACCGTATCGGATAACAACCGTTAACAATAAGTGTGGATTAGGAGAACTAATCACATCCAAGGAAAACCTATAAGGTTTCACATTATCACAATTCAATACAAGTCAACGTTCAACGACGTTCCATAACGATCAATAACGTTCAACAACAACGATTCCATATAACGTTCAACAACGTTCCATAACGATCAATAACGTTCAACAACGGTGCGGCTTACATAGTTAATAATTAACAATGCGCTAACGGTGCGACTTATATAATAAGTAATGCGCTAACGGTGCGACTTACATCGTAAGCAATGCGCTAACGGTGCGACTTACATCGTAAACAATGCGCTAACGGTGCGACTTACATCGTAAACAATGCGCTAACATGTCCATATCAACAATTCAATCATACAATCAATCAAATCAACAATCAATAGTTAAACAAACATGTACACTTTTCAGCCCGAATCTCAATTGAGTAGGGAGGGTTTACGAAACTCACCTTATTCTTGATAATTCAACAGCAAAGTATAAGAGATTGATGTAGTCAACGATGACGAGTGAGTCAACTAGCCACGTTACGTATTCCCTAATTTCAATGTTAATTGATTTATATTCGTGCTAAATTCCAAATATAGACATACAACTATAAGGTTATCTTTTTAATACGCTTGTCAACGTAATTTACTTCCTGTGTTTTTATAAGTCTTTGAATTTATCTTTAAGTATCATTTCAAGTATTTTCTAAATGAAAACTCATTTATGTTGCAAAAATTTAAAAGGATCAAATTATCATTCTTGAAACTTGAGGGACTAAATTGTCATTTTTGAAACTTGAGGGGCTAAATTGTCATTCTTGAAACTTGAGGGACTAAATTGTCAAATGTCCAAAGTATAAGGACGAAAAATGATACCTTTGAAACTGTAGGGTAAAAATGTAACTTTCCGTATGTATTACGTATCCGTAGGATATATAAAGTATTCCTCTGATATTTCTAAATCCTTTTGAAGTATTTTTAAATAATAGGATTAATACGAAGAATGTATTAATCTTGTAACGAATAGATGTTTTCAATAGCAGAGATATGAAAAGATACCTTGAATGGTATGTATTATAATCAATACAAAATGTATTGATTACAATTGAAGAAATACCTTAAATGGCAGGAAAAACCAGCATTTTATTTCCAAGTTGTGTTAGGGTTGGCCTTGGGTCGTGGAGAATACCGGGGCGAATTAAGTTGCTTAGTGAATGCTTATGCAAACTTTTCGCGAACTACCTTCCATTCCTCCGGTATAAGCCAAAGAGGCCCAAGGTGCAATCACTTTCGGAAACATTGTGCGGTTAAAAGCGTATCAAGGATATATTCTATCCATAAATCAAACAATTCGAAAATACGAAATAATTCACATATGGTGAATAGTAATTATATGAATTAGGATAGTTAGGTATATAACTATGCCCTTGTTTATATACCATAATAAGTATTTAAAATGATTTAATAAAAGTTTTACGATTTCTCGTACTTTCGCTAATAATTCATTTTTCGCAATAGTAACAATATTTCAATATTCATTTATAAAAGCGATAGTTACCGTATTTAAATGCAATTATGTATCAATTGAGTATAAAATTAAGTTGACAAGCATTTCAATACATAACATATAGTCATATAATCATAAAGCAAAGTATAGTAAGGTTTCATAGAAACACTTACAAGTATGGAGATATTATGAGTTCTAAGATCAAAGTAACGATATAGGGATGAGCTCCAAAGAAGATCTTGAGAGAATCGACTATAACTTGGATTTGTAAACTTGATGAATATGGAATAATCCTAACTCCATGTGGCCATTATAACTAGGCTTTGATAAGTTCTTGAAAGAATTCGCAATAACAACGTCGTGTTTACAATTTCGAAACCAACGAATTCAAAACAACTTTGGTTGAATCGAAAGCTTGGGATGATGAAAGGTTGTGTAAGATATGCTTGAACTTGAACAAGTATGGATCTCGGAATGATAGGGATTTAAGAAGAGAAGTGTTGAGAGTGTGAATTAGCAATTAGAAATGAAAACCTTAGCTTGTATTTATAGGTAGTAATTTACCATGGTTACTAGTTTAGTTTGTTGGTAACTATGGTTAAGTTAAGGAATACCATGGGCTAGTTTGATGGTTTTGCAATACCATGGGCTAGTTAACTAACCTTGGTTAACTAACCTTAGTTAACTAATTTTAGTTAACTAATCTTAGTTAGTTAGTACTTAACTTAGGTTAGATGTAAGGTTACGAGTGTTTCGGGTTCGTTTCTTTAAAAGTACAACGAAACAGATCATTCAGATAGCAGATGTTACAATATCTCACTAGTCCGACACACATATATATATATATGCACCAAAAATACCCAAAGTTTTCTTATATTCATAAAGTTTGCCATTATCATATATAACAAGTAATGGACTAAAATGGCAAATGTTACATGGAGTGATCTCTCCAGGTCCGCCACCTTAATTAAAAGGCCTTGGACCTCGGTTGAAGAAGAAGTGGAGAGACCAGTAGGAGGTTCAAGATTTGAGGGTAATCTGGTCATTAGAGGAACTTGTGCCCAGTCCTCTTCAGTTGCAGCTTCAGATGTTGCAACTGGTGACTCCGGCGCATGAGGAGGAGGTTGAGATTCTGAAGGTTGAATGGTTGCTGGTGTGAAGTATTGGGTGTTTTCTGGAATTGAAGGAGGTGGTGGTGGTGACATGTTTGGTTCTGGTGGTGGCATTTCTGGTGTAGGTGTTGGCATTTATGGTAGATTTTCTTCTTCTTGTATATCTTCACCCAGAAAGTTCAAGTTAACATCAAAGCCTTCAGACCTTGGGGAGTCAACATCATCCCATTCTGGAGCAGTCCCAACTGTTTGTTCACCAGACTGTTCACCAGTCTCTACATTAATTTGTTCACCAGCCTCAACATTTAAGTCAATTGGAGCCTCTTGCTCACCAGAAATATGTTCATCAGTCTGAACATCTACTTCAACAACTTCAACAACCTGTTCTACAATCTGGGCAATACTTTCAGCTTGTTCATCAGTTTCCTGCCCAGTAACCTCTCCAGATTCAAAGATTGGTGACCCATCCAGATTCATAACATCACCTGAATGTCTTTCTGGATTAACCTGGAGTCCAACTCTCATCAGACGCCTATTAGTTCTAGGTCGTCTGGAAGGTTCAACAACTTCTTGACCTTGACCTTCTGGAGCAACTTGTCTTATGGGCTGTACAATCTCTATTATCTGTACATCATCACCAGATGGTACTTCAACAGCTTGACCACTATCTGGACCCATTTCAGCTTCTTCCCTTTGCAAGGAAAGCATGGACTGAGGAATATCTACCTCATCCACTGGAGACCTGAGATTGACCAAATCTCTCATATACTCACTCACAAAAAAGTGAGTAGTATCCATATCATACTGGTCTTCAAGAGCATTTTTAAACATTAGGGAAAGGAAACGAATATAAGGAACGAACGGTTTTCTTCCTTTCACCCTAAGTCGCTCAACCAAATCATCAAAAAGGATTTGGGCATAATCCACTCTAAGCCCAAACCACAAACAATAGGAAATCTGGAGGTGTGTTTGATTAATCTGGTCTAATCCTCCAGAGCTGCCTCCTAGACACTCAACAATATGAGTAAAGAAATATCTCCATGAGTCTGACAGCTTCCTCATGTAGATAGTCCCTTTTCTGGATAGCTGCCCATGCTCATCCAATATATCTGTATGCCCCATCAGCCTGCATACTTCCCTTGTATTTATTCCAGTGGGAAGCTCAATTGGCAGCTCATTCTGGTCAAAATAGTTTAATTGTAGAACAGACCTGAGCAGATTTGCAGTGAAACCAAGGGATCTGGTACTTGTTATAACACGATTTTTACTACTGAATTCAATTCATCAATGGCGGATTTGGTGAGTGTGTGTTCTTGGTGTTTGTGTGTGTTTTGAGAGAGAATTGTGAACTGTGTGTAGATCTGGAATTAAAGTTCTATGATGTATCTAAGTTATGATCTCTAAGGTATGAGAGGGCTATTTATAGTCTAACTATTCAATTATGCTAATTGTCACAATTAGCCCTCAACCTTAGTGATCATTTATCTATGACTTAACAACAAGAAATTCCTCTACTCTAGATTACAATTTATCACTATTTTTGGATTTCTAACATTCTCCCCCTTAGTGATAAATTGTAATGAATGAAGTACGTGTTATATTGTCTTGTAGGAATGAATTTGATGAGCCCGGTGGTGAAGACAATTGGGTTGAAACAAGTCTTCAAAGCTTCTCTTTTGTCTTTGGAGAACTTGATTCAGTCTTGGTCTTGGTCTTGAACTTCTTGAAGTTAAATCATGTGAGGATTCTCAATGTTCTTTTAGAACAGAGAATAATGAATGTGTCTGAGTCTTGAATAAAGAGTATCATGAAGTCGAACACAAGTGTGTGACTTGAATCTTCGAGAGTTGTTGAATCATGAATCAGAGTTGTCTTTAGAAATGCGGAAGGTATGAATCTTGGTTTCGAATGTATCAATCTTCGATTCTCGAGTGAGATTCAATCTTTTTGATTCTTCGGTTTTAATTCTTGAATGAATCTCATCTTCTTGAAATGAAGTTTCATGAATATGAACTCTCCCCCTTAATGTATGCATTGGAGTTTCTTGATAAAATGTTGTTTGTATGACTTGAAGATCTTGAATGAAGTGTGTTTGATGAA
>CM067170.1:126237734-126305995 GCA_034093135.1 Erigeron breviscapus | reverse complement strand
TTTCACCAGATGCAACTGGTGACTGGTCAGTGTGAACTGGTGACTGGCCAGTTCCAGGTGAACTGGTCCTAACAAAGCTGAAGGGCACAAGGGGTGTTTGTATCCCCTTCTCAAGGTTTCTCTCTCTCTATTTTAAACATATTCTGGGCAGAGAAGCATACTTAAGTACAGATTCACCGTACACTGCGCCAGATATGTTGAGGAATTTAGACTCTCTGGTATCTGAAGCTGGAGAGGTCGAAATTCCAGAACGAATGCAACTGGCATTCGCTTCAACTGATGCACCATTGAAGGTGAGTCAGAAAGACAACTGGGCGGGCCTCAAAATAATGAGGGACCCTCCAGTTCGTCTAATTTTGTGGTTGAGGATAGAGCAACCATAACTGAAGCAACCCCAATAACCTCTATTCCTGGTGAAGATACTTCGGTATCTGATCCTCCAACAGATGCACCCATCCAGGAAACTGGGGAAGGTCATCTGGAGACTGACCTTTCTGGTCAGCCCTCAGTTACATTCATGGATCTGGACATGAATGTTAATGACGAGGAAATCCTTATAGAGTCTTCGGATTCTGAAGGAACTGCTTCAGACTTGGAGATTTTTGATTCTGCTGTACCAGATCAAAACCCTTCATCTCCAGTCTCGCTTCCAGATGCATCAATTTCACTTTCACCACTCCAAGAAAATGTGCCTACTGATATACCCTTCCCATCTTATAACTATTCACCAACTGGGCAATTCTCACTTGTTCGAGAAATGCCCCCCCCACCGCCGCCGTTGTTCACACCTGAGCATTCTCAGCATGAACAACACATTGTTTTTCCATTCCTTTCTTCTACCACCACTCCTACTATTTCTTCAACTGCTGGTATGACAACTGGGGAGACTTCTCTAAGTTTGCCTCCTCCAGTTGCTCCAGTAGTAACTGTTGCTGGTCCAGTGACACCTTCTCCTTCGTCACTGGACAGTCAAGTTGTCTCTTTACAAGCCGATCTCCAAAACCTTCTTACCAGGGTGGAGGAGATTCAAAAGACACTTGACAAAAACACCAAGTCTTTCTCCAGATACCACAAGGATCACTTGACCAACATTAAAGTGGTTGATCTGGGGATTAACAAGTTTTCATCAAATGAAGACTTGGTGTTCAATAAGCTAAATGAGTTGGTCACTGGCTGTAACACTCTAGCAACATCTTTGAAGGAAGCCTTTGACCTTACTCAGTCCAAGGTCACAACGTCAATCTCCAATCTGCTTGGCAACACTGTAAGAACATCTGAAGTAGATTTGAGGGAAATTGAGAGCAGGTAAAGGAATTAGTTGAAAAACCTGGCCTAAATGTGACTGAACTTGGAGAGCAGTTGATGACTTCAGTTGGTCAGAAGATAGAGGATACGCTGGGTGCAAAAGAACAACAACTGATTGAAAGGGTGATGTCTGAGATCACCAAGCTGGCCACTTCTCAGGTCGATCTGGCCCCACTCACCAGTGAGATCAACCAGTTGAGAGGCAGCATTGAAAATTTGAACACCCAGGTATTCCTTCATGCTCAGTCTTTGGATAAACTGACAACTGAAGTGGAAAGTTTGAAGAAGAAGGATGAGGAAGTGAAGGAAAAGGTTGTTTCTGGTTTGGATGAAGACTCCAGGATCTTAAATGAATTAAAAACTGGTCAAGAACAGGTTACTGCAAATGTTTTGACCCAGTCAAAGGAGACCAACCATTTGTGGAGGTCTTTCAGGATGATGTGTGGGATTTTCAAGGAGTGCAAGGACATGCAAACATGGAAGCCTCTTGACCGGTTGCCATCTCACCCTTCTGAATGGGAAGTTATTAGGGCAGGTCTAGATGCTGCCAAGGGGGAAAGAAGTGCAGTCCTTCCACCAGTTGCACCTGGAAGAACTTCATCTGGAAGACAAGCTGGTATGGAAATGGTTGTAGCTGCCAGTACTGAAGCTGGTGAGCAAGTTGTTAGGGGGAATGTGTTGGATAAGGGAAAAGGTTTAGCTGTTGATGCATCTGCCCAGCCGGCCACTGATATTCCTATGTTAGAAACTGGCAATGCTGATGTACTTCCTCCAGTTTCTGATAGTGTAAGCAAACAACTGGCCAGACTTGGTAATCAAATTAAAGAAAGAAAGAAGATGAAACAAGCCAACCAAGTTGAAGCCAGAGCACATCTTGCATAGATCAAACTGCTTGATATGAGTGATGCCAATCTTTTGGGAATCACTAAGGAGGAGTATGCCAGAGTGAAGCATGATCCCAGGATAGTTGACCAGTTGAAAGAAATGCTTGATGTAGAACTGGACAGATACTATCCTGATGATGAAGCTGAATTCGATGCCAGAAGCTTGAACATATCAGTGGAGAAGGCTAAGGAGAATAGGGCCAGTGGGATTCTAAAAAGAATTGCAAATGTTAAGAAGGTTGTAAAAAGGGTTTTGAATCCTCCAAGGAGAAACCCTCAACCAAGAAGACCACTGACAAGAGATGCTGACCTTAGAACATTTGTTGAACCAACTGGCGAGGTATCTAATGAAGACATCAAGTCCGCTGTACTGGATGCTGGTGCTGGGAGTATAAAAATAACAAATGAATCTGAAGCAAGAAGCTATTACTCCCAGATCATGTCAACCAGAAGACATAGTGGTACTATCAATGGTGTCAATGTAACAATCAAGCCAGGCACCAAAGTTTTTCAAGTTGAAGTTAGTTATACCAGAGGGCCACTGGTTAAAACTGACAATCCTGGTGCAATGCAGTATGGGTTCAGTGAATGGGTTGAAATGGTGAATGTGTTGGATGCAAAGGCACAAAAGAATAGGTTTGAGAAAGCATGGGTGAACTTCTTAAGGGGCAAGATTCAACATAAAGAAAACCTGGAGCAAAAGCTGAATTTTGACCCTGAAGACTCACAACCTATCTCTTCAGTGACCAAAAGAAGAAGAACTGGCGAAGGGCCATCTCATTAAGTTCTTTCTTTTCAGTTATCTACTTGTATTTTGTTTTACATTCTGTAACTTGTATAAATTTCATTTCCTTGTATAAATGAAGTTACCAGTTTGTAACCACAAGGTAGATAATAGATTAAAATCTAACAAACCTAAAACAAAAACCTAAGGCATTTACTGATCTATAAAAATGCCTTGGAAACTTAGATAGATTTAAATCGAACAAGTCTCTCCAGTTCACACTTGTACAGATACAAGAACTAAAAAAGACTTGGCAATATTTCTAGACAAATAGGGGGAATTTGTTAGGACCAGTTTTCTGGTAAACTGGCCAGTCTCCAGTTGCACCTGGAGACCCAGTGAAACTGTCCAGTGAACTGGAGACCCAGAAGATTTGTCCAGAAATATATTGAAGTCCAGTTGCATCGTACAATCAACGCAACTGAAGACTTCCTCCAGTTGAGAACTGACCAGTTGAAGAATCATTCTAGTTGAAGTCGAAGACAACAAATGGAAGATAGAGAATGGCAATGGCAGCAAAGCCCAGTTGACATTCTAGTCAGTTACAAACTGGAGACCATCAGTGGAAAGCTCTTACAAAGCTTTACACTGATTATGAGGAATTGACTTTTGTGCTTTATGTCCTTTTACCCGGATAATAAGACTTATCTTATTATTTAATTACTAAAAGGTACATAAAGCTGGTTGAATAAAGTTGCTTTATCCTGCAACTTTACACTGCATTTTAAGGAATTAAATGCTATTCCTTAAATGCTCTCAACCACATTTGTACGGCCAAAGTTAACATCCCAATGTTAACTTTGCCTATAAATACAAGTCATTGCACAACAAGAATAAGTAAGTGAAAAACATAGAACACTTCACACTTTGCATACCTGCAATATTCTTGGTGAACTTGTGCAATATTCTCTCAATCGCTAAAAGGAACATTTCACAACTTTAAGTGTTTCGATTGTTTTGAGAAATTCCAAGTGTAGATCAATTGTAGTTCATAGGTTGTTAGGATATTTACATACTTTGTATTATCTTGGTTCCGCAACAACCTTGTAATTTATTTAACATTAATAAATAAATTACACTTGAAAATTACATATTGTCTCACCAATTTATTTTACAAGTTATTTGTATTATTGCATTTCTTTACTTATTGTCACTTAATAAGTAATCTATCTAGAACTTGGTATATACTCACTGCAACTGGTCGTCTCCAATTCAGTGCATATATTGCAAAGTAACTCCACCATCGACATAGAGGTGTCTTCAGTAGTACCATCTATTGAGTTGGGACTTACAAAAAAGCTCTACTATGTTAATGATCTCAGTTTGACTAACATGTCAAGTCTTCAATCTGAAGTTGACCAACTCAAATCTGATAATAAAGCACTCAAATCTGCAAATGATCTCATTTTGTCCAATAAGGAAAGTCTTCAAAAAGAAAATGATCATTTGCAATCCAAGATTTCTAAATTGACAAATGAGTTGGACAATTCTTTCACAGAGCTCAATAAAATTGTTTTGGACAATCAATCAAAAGAACTTGTTTTGCAACAAAAGATTTCTGAGCTTAACCATGAGTTGCGAAACAAGTCCACCATTTTTGAGAGCAAAGTTGAAGAAGAAAGAACAAATTTTTGTGCTCAAATCAAGTGTCTTGAAGACAAGTGTTTGCAACTTCAGTCAAATGAAACACTTTTGACAAAAAGAATCTTCGACCTTGAGACTGAATTGTCAACACGTCCTATGACTGTGAATTCTTCTGTACAAACTGGTTGTGATGATGAATTTCATGAATGTGTTGAGACTACCGAGTCCTCAACTTAGACTGATTTTGATTGTGTTTGTGACAAGACTGAGATGTCCAAAAGTTTTTCAAAATCTATTTCATCAAAACCTAAAGTTGATGTTCCAAAGAGGGTTTACACGGGTAAATCTTCAAAACTTTTTGAAAGAAAAGTCTCTCAGTTTACTAATTACTCCTTACAAAAGGGTAAGAAGTACATTAAGAAACCAAATGTTGATGGAACAACTACTTTAGTGTCTTTTCTCTCCTTCGAGGATAATTCTAAACACATTTCTCAAGCAAAATCTCAGTTGACTAATTCTAAATGGAAACCGATTTCAAAAGATAAGTCAATTGAGTCAAAATCATTCAAATATTCTTTTTCGGAACTTTTTGATCTTGCACCAAAACCTGTGAAAACAGTCGTGCAAAAAGTGAATGATTTTGCTTCAAAAAATCATTTTCCAACTCAATCTCACAAGATTGACAAGTTTTCAAAGAAATCAAATGATTTTTCACCATTGCTTCCACGAAAACGCTTTTCAACTAAACCACCGAGTTTTAATTCTCCGTGGAATGCAACTTCGATTCATCAAATCGATGAGACTTACATTTGGACTTTCAAGAATTCAAAAACCATTGGACCCAATCTCAAATGGGTTCCAAAGGCATTTTCGAAATGATTTGATGAAAAGTGGCTTATGCACACTTCAGTGTATAACCCGTTCTAAAACCGTTTTCGTAATTTCTTTATTCTCGAAAAAAAATCCAAAAAGATTTTCATTTTCTTATTGTTGAAAAATCCAAAAAGATTTTCCATTTTCATCAATTTTTATTTACTTTGTCTTTTAGTTACTCACAAAGTATTAGGATGAGATGCAAGGTATCGAACGCCTTTGTGTACTGCCTTTGTTGTCTCATTTTTAATGTTTGTGAGCAACTTTCAAACTCTTAACTCACCCTTTATATGCTAAAACTTTGTTTATATCATGCATATATTTAGGGGGAGTTTGTTTATAAAACCAAAACTTCCAAGTGTTTAAACTCATTTTCCATTTTATAAACACTTTGGATGCTTTTCAAACCATTTTCGATCATCTTTATTGAAGTTCGGTGTTAGATTTGCACATGAGAGTTTAGGCCACTCATACAAGCTCCATGATCTTGTCATCACCGATGAGATCTAACCCCGGAGTTATATTCTCAATTTTAGATTGTGAGGGTTTATGAGCGTGGTAATGATGTTTGTGCAAATAGGACATGAGGGAGTAGTCGAAAAGTGAGAGGTTACGGTGAAATGATGTGAGAAAGGGCTAAAAGAAATGAAAGCCCTCCCCAAAATTCTCAAAAATCCGGGTCAACACGTTTCTATCGGATTTCATTTGTTGATTTCTCGATATTGAAGAAGACTTCATGGACCCAGTGAAGCAATGCACATCTTTTCCTAACCACTCAAGTATTTCTTAACAAATGCTTGTTTTATTCTCACGGAGTTTTTCACATTTCTATCGACTCTTCATTTGGAAGACGTTGATATTGAAAAAGGGAGACACTCTGCTCCGGTCCCCGACTTCATTTGATCACTTATTGAGTCTAGAGCGTACTTGAAATATTCTTTCATTTGACTAGGACACAATGAGTCTTTATATGTCTTTGTGACATTGCATATCTTTGTGATATTGCCGGAACATTCGTAGTGATATCATATTATTGATATTCCACGATGATCGAATGGAAATCCTACCAATGCTAACATCTTTTCCAACGTTGAACGTAGGTCTCACATTTTCATTTTATGAATTTGTCGAGTAAACGAGAAGTCTATGTGACCTCGGATTTATTTTCCCAAAAGTCTTTGAGGATAGTAAGACATGGTTATCGAACGCCTTTGTGACACTGACCATGAATTACATTCTTTAAAGCAATCTATCGGTTGAAAAGCCATAGACCGAACCATTTAGAGATAAGCTTTGTGCATTTCTCGATGATAATGGGAAATCCTAAAAATAGTAATCGTATTTTTAGGTCACACCATTAATCCTTTTGATTTTTGGTTGTGTTAACGGATCATTTTTATCCGGTTTTCATTTCTCTTCACACAAACACAAAGAACACAAACACCATTATAAATTCTTTTTCCAAAAAACGCAACCTTACATTCTAGTTCACCAATAGGTTCATTGGGAATTGGGAATTGGGTTGGGTTAATTTGGTTGAATATTGTTTGTTGTGATCTACCGTTTATGCTATCAATCATTGTTGTATGATGAACACGTTTCACATATTCATCATAAGGGGGAGAAATGATTAAATGATTGATAGATAGAGTTCAAGGTTTAGGTAGAATTTGATTGATGATATTCATTGTGTTTGGTTGTTCAAAGGATCGTTAGTTTAGGTGAAGGGAGTGAATAATTATCGTGATAAGTTGAAAGATTGTTTTGAGAAAGTTAAAGGATTGATTCGAGATCGAGTATATTCAAGATGATGTACATGGTCGATGTTTGAAAGATTTATTGAATAATTGACCATTTGTTTGTTTGAGGGGGAGCAAGAGATTAAAGATTTGTTATTGAATAATTTGCTCCGAGATAGTTGTTTGATTGAGGGGGAGCAAGAGATTAAAGATTTGTTATTGAATAATTTGCTCCGAGATAGTTGTTTGATTGAGGGGGAGCAAGAGATTAAAGATTTGTTATTGAATAATTTGCTCCGAGATAGTTGTTTGATTGAGGGGGAGCAAGAGATTAAAGATTTGTTATTGAATAATTTGCTCCGAGATAGTTGTTTGATTGAGGGGGAGCAAATGTTTATTGATCAAAGAATCAAGTGCTCCAAGATGTTTATTGATTCAGAGACAAGTTAGATCAAGAATTGAAGTTTTAAAGTCAAATCAAATTTCCGCATTCCAAAACCAAGCTTCCGAAATGCCAAGAGATTTCAAAGTCAAAACCAAGCTTCCGCAAAGCCAAAAGAATTCAAAGTTAAATCAAGCTTCCGCATCCAAAAGAATTCAAAGAATTCAACGTCAAAACCAAGCTTCCGTATGCTACTCAAAATTCAAGTTACTTCTCCAAGCAACATCAAGTTGAAATCAACATTCAAAAGTTCAAGTTGTGAAAGCTCAAAAGCTATAAAGATTTCAACGATGCTTCCAAAGTATTCAAAGTTGCAAGAGAAGATCAAGATTTAATAAGTCATCGTCAAATATATTTGTTTGTTGAGAAGATTCAAAGTCAAGGTTGATACAAGACGTTGAAGACAATGAGAAAGCTTCAAAGTCCAATCAACATTGAAGATTTTCAACAAATGGGCTCATCATGTTTATTTAAAGACCGAAGACGACGCAACATTTACAATTCAACACCAAGGGGGAGATTGTTAGAAATATAAATATGGTGTTAAATTGTAAATATTCAATAGTGGAATGAGTATTAGTTATAATTGTGATTAGAGTATAAATACTACTTCCTAAGTCATTTGTAATTAACCCTTTCATAATAAACACACACATTTGACTTAATTACTTTCTCTCTCCTCCCAATCATCTTCAACCTCCCATTCACACACAAACACACTTTTCACACACTATCCATAATTCCACCATTGTTATCACAATTAAGCTCATTTTCATTTATAACAGTTACAAAATGGTAACTTCATTTATACAAGGAAATGAAATTTACACAAGTTACAGAATGTAAATAAAATTACAAGTAGATAAATTGAAAACAGAACTTAATTAGATGGCCCTTCGCCAGTTCGTCTTCTCTTTGACACTGAAGAGATAGGTTGTGAGTCTTCAGGATCAATGTTCAACTTCAGCTCCAGATTCTCTTTGTGTTGAATCTTGCCCTTCAAGAAGTTGACCCATGCTTTCTCAAACCTATTATTTTGCGCCTTTGCTTCCAAAAAGTTCACCATTTCCACCCATTCAGAGAACCCATATTGCATTGCACCAGGATTGACAGTTTTAACCAGTGGCCCTCTGGCATAACTAACTTCAACATGAAAGTGCTTGGTGCCTGGCTTGATAGTAACTGACACACCATTAATTACCCCACGGTGTCTTCTGGTTGCCATGATCTGGGAGTAATACTCTCTTGCTTCAGATTCATTTGTTATTTTAATACTCCCAGCTCCAGCAGCCAGTACAGCAGACTTGATGTCATCATTCGATACATCGCCAGTTGGTTCTATGAATGTTCTAAGGTCAGCATCTCTGGTCAGTGGTTTTCTTGGTTGAGGGTTCCTCCTTGGTGGATTCAAAACCCTTTTCACAACCTTCTTTATATTTTCAATCCTTTTCAAAATTCCACTGGCCCTGTTCTCCTTTGCCTTCTCCACTGATATATTAAAATTTCTGGCATCCAGTTCAGCTTCATCATCAGGATAGTGTCTGTCTAATTCAACATCAAGCATTTCTTTCAACATGTCAACTATCCTGGGATCATTCTTTACTCTGGCATACTCCTCCTTAGTGATTCCCAATAAATGAGCATCACTAATATCAAGCAATCTTAATTTGCAAGATGCTCTCTGGCTTCAACTTGGTTGGCTTGTTTCATTTTCTTTCTTTCTTTCTTTTATTTCATTACCAAGTCTTGCCAGACGCTTGCTATCACTTTCAGAAACTGGAGGAAGTACATCAGCATTGCCAGTTTCCAACATTGGTACATCAGTGGCCGGCTGGGCAGATACATCAGATGCTAAACCTTTGCCTTTGTCAACAACATTCCCCCTATCACTTACATCACCAGTTTCATCAATTCTTTGCTTACCAGCTTCAGTACTGGCAGCCACAATCATTTCACTACCTGTTTGAGTTCCAGATGGATTACTTTCAGTTTAAATTTGTGCAAGAACTACACTTCTTTCCCCCTTGGCAGCATCTAGACCTGCCCTAATAACTTCCCATTCAGAATGGTGAGCTGGCAATCGGTCAAGAGGCTGCCACGATTGCATGTTCTTTCATTCTTTGAATATGGTGCACATCATCCTGAACGATCTCCATAGGTGGTTGGTTTCTTTTGACTGGGTCAGAACATTTGCTGCAACTTGTTCCTAACAAGTTTTTAGTTCATTCAAAATCTTGGAATCTTCATCCAGACCAGAAACCACCTTATCCTTGACTTCTTCATCCTTTTTCTTCAAACTTTCTACTTCAGTTGTCAGTTTATCCAGAGACTGAGCATGAAGTGATACCTGGGTGTTCAAGTTATCAATGTTGCCCCTCAACTAGTTGATCTCAGTAGTGAGTGGGACCAGATCAACCTAAGGAGTGGCCAGCTTGGTGATCTCAGATATCACCTTTTCTATCAATTGTTGTTCTCTAGCACCCAGCGTATCATCTATTTTCTGACCAACTGAAGTCATTAACTGCTGCCCAAGTTCAGTCACATTCAACCCAGGTTTGTCAACCAATTCTTTTACCTGTTTTTCAATCTCCCTTAAATCCACTTCAGATGTTCTAACAGTGTTGCCCAGCAAGTTGGAGATTGAGGTTGTGACCTTGGACTGAGTGAGGTCAAAGGCTTCTTTTAAAGATGTTGCCAGATTGTTGCAGCCAGTGACCAGCTCATTCAGCTTCTTCAACACCAAGTCTTCATTTGATGAAAACTTGTTAATCCCCAGATCAACCACTTTAATATTGGTCAAGTGATCCTTGTGGTATCTGGAGAAAGACTTGGTGTTTTTGTCAAGTGTCTTTTGAATATCCTCCACCCTGGTGAGAAGGTTTTGGATATCGGCTTGAACAGAGACAACTTGACTGTCCAGTAACGGAGGAGAAGGTGTCACTGGACCAGCAGCAGTTTCTACTGGAGCAACTAGAGGAGGCAAATTTAGAGAAGTCTCCCCAGTTGACATCGCATCAATTGTTGAAGTAATAATAGGAATGGTGGAAGAAGAAATGACTGGAAGTTCAAATTGTTGGACATGCTGAGAATGCTCAGGTGTGTCCAACGGCGGCGGTGGTGGGGGCATTTCTCGAAGGAGTGAGAATTACCCAGATGGTGATGGTGCCATACGTCTGTTTCCAGACATATAGTTATAAGTGGGAAAAGGAATATTTGTAGGCTCATTTTCTTGAGTTTGTGAAAGTGAAATTGAAGTATTCGGAGATGAGACTTGAGATGAAGGGTTTTGATCTTGTACAGCAGAATCAAAAATCTCTAAGTCTGATTAGTACCTTCAGAATCCGAAGACTCTATAAGGATTTCCTCGTCATTAACATTCATGTCCAGATCCATGAATGTAACTGAGGGCTGACCAGATGGGTCAGTCTCCAGATGACCTTCCTCAGTTTCCTGGTTGGGTGCATCTGTTGGAGGATCAGATACCGAGGTATCTTCACCAGGGATAGAGGTCAGTGGGGTTGCTTCAGTTATAGTTTCTCTATCCACAACCATAACAATTCCAGTAGACGAACTGGTGGGTCCCTCATTATTTTGAGGCCTGCCCAGTTGTCCTTCCGACTCACCTTGGATGGGTGCATCGGTTTTTGTAAATGCCAGCCGCATTCGATCTGGAATCTCGACCTCTCCAGCTTCAGATACTAGAGAGTCTAGATTCCTCAACAAATCTGGGACAGTGTAAGGTGAATCTGTGCTTGAATAAGCTTCACTGCCCAGAATTTGTAGAAAACAAAGAGAGAGAACCTGGAGAAGGGGATACATAGTCCCCTGGTGCCCTTCAGTTTTTGAACCAGGCTTCTAAAAAGGATATCAGCAAAATCCACTCTCAATCCATTCCACAAGCAGTATGCCATCTCTGCCTGTGCGGAGTTAATCTGGTCAAGTCCACCAGAACTCCCACCCATACTTTCCACAAGGTGGATGAAAAAATACCTCCATGAGGGTGTAAGACCCTTCATGGTCATCGCACCTTTAGTTTTCAACACCCCTTTCTCCAGGCACTCCTTATGTCCCATTTCAAGGAGGACCTGGCGAAAATTAATGTTTGGGGGGATGACAACTGGAGATTCACCCTCTCTCCAGTAGTTGAGGTGTAAAGCATCCCTCAACACATCTGCTGATAGGGTTCACCCTCTCTCCAGTAGTTGAGGTGTAAAGCATCCCTCAACACATCTGCTGATAGGGTACACTGGACTGTTTCACCTTTTAATGTGAAAGTGATGGAAGAACAATCAGAAGAAAGAGTAGCAGTGTACCAAAACTCACACAAGTAGTCGTGAAACATCTTGCATGGGTTTAGAGAGAATGAGGGTCCAATTGGAGAATCCTTCAAAAATCTTTGGATTCTTCCAATAAGAGTATTGGAACCTTGGGTTCCTTGTAAACTCGCCATCGGATTATTTAGATTTAATTTGATGAGCAAAGTGTTACCAGGAGCACCAGGTGCCTGTTTGACATCTGGTGAAGGAGCATATGGGACAGATAAGAGATTTACATCTCTTGAACGGGAAGATTTAGGTGCCATTGGAAAATGAAACTGAAATTTTGGAATTAGGGTTCTTGATTTATGAAGCAGAGAGAGAAATGAAGCAATTTTTAGATGATTGGGAAGTAAATGAAAAGAATGTAAAGGGAAGTAAATGTGATCGGAGTAAATAAGGGTATTTATAAGGAATTCAAGATCCCAATGAAATACCAAAAATTATATTTTATTTAACAAAATCAATTTTGTAGATATTTTAACAAAATAAGTTTAAATTTTGAAATAAAAACATAATTTACCGTGTCAGCATTAAATGCTACGACGGCTTAACTTACCCACGCGCCCACTATTTTTAATTTTCCCAATAAAAACAGTTGTCAAGTACCAAAATGACTTTAAACACGTCGGATGACGATATCAAGTGGTTTAAAGCACTCGAGTGCCATCACGTGTCACAAATATTGACCAAGTATCTCTAACGTTATAAAAAATTAAGACAAGACTGAATCTGGTCACTGGAGGATTAGTCCAGTGCCAGTTTCCAACTGGAGAGTTCTCCAGTTGCCATTTTCAAACAAAATGAATTTCATTCCCTACAAATGATTTCCAATGAGGCCAAATCGTTTAAGAAATTTAGGGGTTGCTCTTACCAGGTGGACACCGTAAACTCGCTATTTTTCTCTTGAATCTGACACCATTTATTCTCAATACTGGGTGTATCTCCAATACATGTTTGCATAGCCCTATTAATGAATTTCATTCCCTACAAATGATTTCCAATGAGGCCAAATCGTTTGAGAAATTTAGGGGTTGCTCTTACCAGCTGGACATCGTAAACTCGATATTTTTCTCTTGAATCTGACACCATTTATTCTCAATACTGGGTTTATCTCCAATACATGTTTGCATAGCCCTATTAATGAATTTCATTCCCTACAAATGATTTCCAATGAGGCCAAATCGTTTGAGAAATTTAGGGGTTGCTCTTACCAGGTGGACACCGTAAACTCGCTATTTTTCTCTTGAATCTGACACCATTTATTCTCAATACTGGGTGTATCTCCAATACATGTTTGCATAGCCCTATTAATGAATTTCATTCCCTACAAAAGATTTCCAATGAGGCCAAATCGTTTGAGAAATTTAGGGGTTGCTCTTACCAGCTGGACATCGTAAACTCGATATTTTTCTCTTGAATCTGACACCATTTATTCTCAATACTGGGTTTATCTCCAATACATGTTTGCATAGCCCTATTAATGAATTTCATTCCCTACAAATGATTTCCAATGAGGCCAAATCGTTTGAGAAATTTAGGGGTTGCTCTTACCAGCTGGACATCGTAAACTCGATATTTTTCTCTTGAATCTGACACCATTTATTCTCAATACTGGGTGTATCTCCAATACATGTTTGCATAGCCCTATTAATGAATTTCATTCCCTACAAATGATTTCCAATGAGGCCAAATCATTTGAGAAATTTAGGGGTTGCTCTTACCAGGTGGACACCGTAAACTCGATATTTTTCTCTTGAATCTGACACCATTTATTCTCAATACTGGGTTTATCTCCAATACATGTTTGCATAGCCCTATTAATGAATTTCATTCCCTACAAATGATTTCCAATGAGGCCAAATCGTTTGAGAAATTTAGGGGTTGCTCTTACCAGCTGGACACCGTAAACTCGCTATTTTTCTCTTGAATCTGACACCATTTATTCTCAATACTGGGTTTATCTCCAATACATGTTTGCATAGCCCTATTAATGAATTTCATTCCCTACAAATGATTTCCAATGAGGCCAAATCGTTTGAGAAATTTAGGGGTTGCTCTTACCAGCTGGACACCGTAAACTCGCTATTTTTCTCTTGAATCTGACACCATTTATTCTCAATACTGGGTGTATCTCCAATACATGTTTGCATAGCCCTATTAATGAATTTCATTCCCTACAAAAGATTTCCAATGAGGCCAAATCATTTGAGAAATTTAGGGGTTGCTCTTACCAGCTGGACATCGTAAACTCGATATTTTTCTCTTGAATCTGACACCATTTATTCTCAATACTGGGTTTATCTCCAATACATGTTTGCATAGCCCTATTAATGAATTTCATTCCCTACAAATGATTTCCAATGAGGCCAAATCGTTTAAGAAATTTAGGGGTTGCTCTTACCAGCTGGACACCGTAAACTCGCTATTTTTCTCTTGAATCTGACACCATTTATTCTCAATACTGGGTGTATCTCCAATACATGTTTGCATAGCCCTATTAATGAATTTCATTCCCTACAAATGATTTCCAATGAGGCCAAATCGTTTGAGAAATTTAGGGGTTGCTCTTACCAGCTGGACATCGTAAACTCGATATTTTTCTCTTGAATCTGACACCATTTATTCTCAATACTGGGTGTATCTCCCATACATGTTTGCATAGCCCTATTAATGAATTTCATTCCCTACAAAAGATTTCCAATGAGGCCAAATCATTTGAGAAATTTAGGGGTTGCTCTTACCAGGTGGACACCGTAAACTCGCTATTTTTCTCTTGAATCTGACACCATTTATTCTCAATACTGGGTGTATCTCCAATACATGTTTGCATAGCCCTATTAATGAATTTCATTCCCTACAAATGATTTCCAATGAGGCCAAATCGTTTGAGAAATTTAGGGGTTGCTCTTACCAGCTGGACACCGTAAACTCGCTATTTTTCTCTTGAATCTGACACCATTTATTCTCAATACTGGGTTTATCTCCAATACATGTTTGCATAGCCCTATTAATGAATTTCATTCCCTACAAATGATTTCCAATGAGGCCAAATCGTTTGAGAAATTTAGGGGTTGCTCTTACCAGGTGGACACCGTAAACTCGCTATTTTTCTCTTGAATCTGACACCATTTATTCTCAATACTGGGTGTATCTCCAATACATGTTTGCATAGCCCTATTAATGAATTTCATTCCCTACAAATGATTTCCAATGAGGCCAAATCGTTTGAGAAATTTAGGGGTTGCTCTTACCAGCTGGACATCGTAAACTCGATATTTTTCTCTTGAATCTGACACCATTTATTCTCAATACTGGGTGTATCTCCAATACATGTTTGCATAGCCCTATTAATGAATTTCATTCCCTACAAAAGATTTCCAATGAGGCCAAATCGTTTGAGAAATTTAGGGGTTGCTCTTACCAGGTGGACACCGTAAACTCGCTATTTTTCTCTTGAATCTGACACCATTTATTCTCAATACTGGGTTTATCTCCAATACATGTTTGCATAGCCCTATTAATGAATTTCATTCCCTACAAATGATTTCCAATGAGGCCAAATCGTTTGAGAAATTTAGGGGTTGCTCTTACCAGGTGGACACCGTAAACTCGATATTTTTCTCTTGAATCTGACACCATTTATTCTCAATACTGGGTTTATCTCCAATACATGTTTGCATAGCCCTATTAATGAATTTCATTCCCTACAAATGATTTCCAATGAGGCCAAATCGTTTGAGAAATTTAGGGGTTGCTCTTACCAGCTGGACACCGTAAACTCGCTATTTTTCTCTTGAATCTGACACCATTTATTCTCAATACTGGGTGTATCTCCAATACATGTTTGCATAGCCCTATTAATGAATTTCATTCCCTACAAATGATTTCCAATGAGGCCAAATCGTTTGAGAAATTTAGGGGTTGCTCTTACCAGCTGGACACCGTAAACTCGCTATTTTTCTCTTGAATCTGACACCATTTATTCTCAATACTGGGTGTATCTCCCATACATGTTTGCATAGCCCTATTAATGAATTTCATTCCCTACAAATGATTTCCAATGAGGCCAAATCGTTTGAGAAATTTAGGGGTTGCTCTTACCAGGTGGACACCGTAAACTCGCTATTTTTCTCTTGAATCTGACACCATTTATTCTCAATACTGGGTGTATCTCCCATACATGTTTGCATAGCCCTATTAATGAATTTCATTCCCTACAAAAGATTTCCAATGAGGCCAAATCATTTGAGAAATTTAGGGGTTGCTCTTACCAGCTGGACACCGTAAACTCGCTATTTTTCTCTTGAATCTGACACCATTTATTCTCAATACTGGGTGTATCTCCAATACATGTTTGCATAGCCCTATTAATGAATTTCATTCCCTACAAATGATTTCCAATGAGGCCAAATCGTTTGAGAAATTTAGGGGTTGCTCTTACCAGCTGGACATCGTAAACTCGATATTTTTCTCTTGAATCTGACACCATTTATTCTCAATACTGGGTTTATCTCCAATACATGTTTGCATAGCCCTATTAATGAATTTCATTCCCTACAAATGATTTCCAATGAGGCCAAATCATTTGAGAAATTTAGGGGTTGCTCTTACCAGCTGGACATCGTAAACTCGATATTTTTCTCTTGAATCTGACACCATTTATTCTCAATACTGGGTGTATCTCCAATACATGTTTGCATAGCCCTATTAATGAATTTCATTCCCTACAAATGATTTCCAATGAGGCCAAATCGTTTGAGAAATTTAGGGGTTGCTCTTACCAGCTGGACACCGTAAACTCGATATTTTTCTCTTGAATCTGACACCATTTATTCTCAATACTGGGTTTATCTCCAATACATGTTTGCATAGCCCTATTAATGAATTTCATTCCCTACAAATGATTTCCAATGAGGCCAAATCATTTGAGAAATTTAGGGGTTGCTCTTACCAGCTGGACATCGTAAACTCGATATTTTTCTCTTGAATCTGACACCATTTATTCTCAATACTGGGTTTATCTCCAATACATGTTTGCATAGCCCTATTAATGAATTTCATTCCCTACAAATGATTTCCAATGAGGCCAAATCGTTTAAGAAATTTAGGGGTTGCTCTTACCAGGTGGACACCGTAAACTCGCTATTTTTCTCTTGAATCTGACACCATTTATTCTCAATACTGGGTGTATCTCCAATACATGTTTGCATAGCCCTATTAATGAATTTCATTCCCTACAAATGATTTCCAATGAGGCCAAATCGTTTGAGAAATTTAGGGGTTGCTCTTACCAGGTGGACACCGTAAACTCGCTATTTTTCTCTTGAATCTGACACCATTTATTCTCAATACTGGGTGTATCTCCAATACATGTTTGCATAGCCCTATTAATGAATTTCATTCCCTACAAATGATTTCCAATGAGGCCAAATCGTTTAAGAAATTTAGGGGTTGCTCTTACCAGCTGGACACCGTAAACTCGCTATTTTTCTCTTGAATCTGACACCATTTATTCTCAATACTGGGTGTATCTCCAATACATGTTTGCATAGCCCTATTAATGAATTTCATTCCATACAAATGATTTCCAATGAGGCCAAATCGTTTGAGAAATTTAGGGGTTGCTCTTACCAGCTGGACATCGTAAACTCGATATTTTTCTCTTGAATCTGACACCATTTATTCTCAATACTGGGTTTATCTCCAATACATGTTTGCATAGCCCTATTAATGAATTTCATTCCCTACAAATGATTTCCAATGAGGCCAAATCGTTTGAGAAATTTAGGGGTTGCTCTTACCAGGTGGACACCGTAAACTCGCTATTTTTCTCTTGAATCTGACACCATTTATTCTCAATACTGGGTGTATCTCCAATACATGTTTGCATAGCCCTATTAATGAATTTCATTCCCTACAAAAGATTTCCAATGAGGCCAAATCGTTTGAGAAATTTAGGGGTTGCTCTTACCAGGTGGACACCGTAAACTCGCTATTTTTCTCTTGAATCTGACACCATTTATTCTCAATACTGGGTGTATCTCCAATACATGTTTGCATAGCCCTATTAATGAATTTCATTTCCTACAAATGATTTCCAATGAGGCCAAATCATTTGAGAAATTTAGGGGTTGCTCTTACCAGGTGGACACCGTAAACTCGCTATTTTTCTCTTGAATCTGACACCATTTATTCTCAATACTGGGTGTATCTCCAATACATGTTTGCATAGCCCTATTAATGAATTTCATTCCCTACAAATGATTTCCAATGAGGCCAAATCGTTTGAGAAATTTAGGGGTTGCTCTTACCAGGTGGACACCGTAAACTCGCTATTTTTCTCTTGAATCTGACACCATTTATTCTCAATACTGGGTGTATCTCCAATACATGTTTGCATAGCCCTATTAATGAATTTCATTCCCTACAAATGATTTCCAATGAGGCCAAATCGTTTGAGAAATTTAGGGGTTGCTCTTACCAGGTGGACACCGTAAACTCGCTATTTTTCTCTTGAATCTGACACCATTTATTCTCAATACTGGGTGTATCTCCAATACATGTTTGCATAGCCCTATTAATGAATTTCATTCCCTACAAATGATTTCCAATGAGGCCAAATCGTTTGAGAAATTTAGGGGTTGCTCTTACCAGGTGGACACCGTAAACTCGCTATTTTTCTCTTGAATCTGACACCATTTATTCTCAATATCAAAGAAATAGTTAGAAATTGAAAAATATAAAACATAATTAAACAAAAATCAGAAAACAAAAAACAAAAAACAAAAAACAAAAAACAAAAAACAAAAAACAAAAAACAAAAAACAAAAAACAAAAAACAAAAAACAAAAAACAAAAAACAAAAAACAAAAAACAAAAAACAAAAAACAAAAAACAAAAAACAAAAAACAAAAAACAAAAAACAAAAAACAAAAAACAAAAAACAAAAAACAAAAAACAAAAAACAAAAAACAAAAAACAAAAAACAAAAAACAAAAAACAAAAAACAAAAAACAAAAAACAAAAAACAAAAAACAAAAAACAAAAAACAAAAAACAAAAAACAAAAAACAAAAAACAAAAAACAAAAAACAAAAAACAAAAAACAAAAAACAAAAAACAAAAAACAAAAAACAAAAAACAAAAAACAAAAAACAAAAAACAAAAAACAAAAAACAAAAAACAAAAAACAAAAAACAAAAAACAAAAAACAAAAAACAAAAAACAAAAAACAAAAAACAAAAAACAAAAAACAAAAAACAAAAAACAAAAAACAAAAAACAAAAAACAAAAAACAAAAAACAAAAAACAAAAAACAAAAAACAAAAAACAAAAAACAAAAAACAAAAAACAAAAAACAAAAAACAAAAAACAAAAAACAAAAAACAAAAAACAAAAAACAAAAAACAAAAAACAAAAAACAAAAAACAAAAAACAAAAAACAAAAAACAAAAAACAAAAAACAAAAAACAAAAAACAAAAAACAAAAAACAAAAAACAAAAAACAAAAAACAAAAAACAAAAAACAAAAAACAAAAAACAAAAAACAAAAAACAAAAAACAAAAAACAAAAAACAAAAAACAAAAAACAAAAAACAAAAAACAAAAAACAAAAAACAAAAAACAAAAAACAAGAAACTAATAACAACAAAATAACAAAACAATAAACAAAAAAAAATAACACAGAATAATAAAAAAATTAAAATTAAAAATAACAATATTGAAAAACAAAAAACAAAAAAAAAATAGACTTAAAAACACTTCTTCAAAAAACAAAAAACAAAAAGCTTGGTCGCAACCTTCCTATGCTATTTTAACATGGAGGCATCGTATATAGGTAAACCCTCCTGGTCATCAAGCATCGCCAGAGAGAGTAGCACAGTTACGAAAAGCTCTGAAAGTTGTTCGTATCTGGTATCAAACAAAAAAACAAAAATAAACTAAATAAAAAGATTAACTTATAAACATAGAGGTGAAAATTTCAACCCATTTACTGGTGAATGCGTCAGTACAAAAATATGTATAAAACCATATTAAAAGAATTAATTAGAGTACGTTTGGGTAAATATTAGACAGAATAAAAGTAACTCCCAATGCCGTCTTTCACGGGTTTTGGGTCCCAATACTGTCATCAGCGGTGTATGGGGAGGTTGAAATGTAAACAGCCTTACCCTGCTTCCAGGTTCTACCAAAGGTAGAAAAGGACCTCCAGCTTAAAATGCGCGTGTTATGTGTAGTCAGTTTAAAACCAAACATTTTTGAATAATATTCATGAAATTATTTAAGGTCAAAAGGTTCAAAGCAGGTGATGTGTAATGGATAATAATAACTCACTTCTCCGGGAGTTGACGACGTTCTTGTATTCCATGAATGTTATGAATGCATGGTTTTTCTATTATTCGACAGGCAGCCAAGTCATCGTCGTCGTCGTCAAAGACAATGTCGTAGCAAATCTTTTGATCCATGGTTTGCGAAAATAACAGACACAATTAAGTAGGGACCTGATCACCTGATAATCATAATCAAATACTTAGAATTTATATGTAATTAGCTGCTAAGAAGGACAATTAAAATGTGATTGTTCAAGAAAGAATCGTATTAAACATGATAAAAGATTAAAAGGAATTACAAAATAAGAAGGCAAATTGTACTAGTTTCGATGTGCCATGGATTGATAGATATAATTATTATCAGTTGAGAAAAATGAAGAAGCTTAAAAACTTACCAGACGTTTTACTCAACTATGTATGATGTGTTAGGAAAATTCCAATTAAGCACCATTCCTAACATACATAGTAATGAAAAACCCACGTAGTTGTCAACTTCAAAATGAGATATTCTTGCATTTAAACAAGATACTCATTTAATTTCGAAATCATTTTGAAATTAAATGTGGATATCAAAACCATTTTGAATTTAATGGGATATACTTGTATTATATTTAAATGTTACTTAATTTTTATAACATGCATAACTTCACCGTTTAATGTTAGAAGCATTATGGAGACAAAATGAGATTTATTGTGGTGGAATAGGCTTAGGTTGACTTAAAAATAACAAACTTTTAGGCATGTTTTTTTTAAGTGATTAAATGTATAAAAATATATTAAATCAATATTGTTGTTTTTGATAAATAGTACGGAGTAACAATCTGTCTTGCATGTTTTGGGAGATGGATAAAGCATGGCAAACCAAGTAACCAACTATTAGGAGATGAAAGCGTTCGCAGCAACACAGATGGCGGGATAAATTTTAGTCACCAGGGTCTTTTTTCGAGTAACTTGGTTTATTCTAAACTGTCTGCTATTCCAAAACTCTTTTACTACACCTACAAAATGTTGAATTTTAAATTAAGTTTTTTTAACAATTAGATTGACTCAATAGGTCAACATACCTTTGACGGGAGTCATTCACGTATAATGTTTTGGTTCTTAGGCGTCAATTATTCATTTTCTGAAAATAACATTCTTCAACTTGCAAACCATTTTGATTTTTAAATGAGTAAGAAACACCACAAACAATCAAAACATAGCCGTTTACTTCATAAGAGTATACTCTGGAACCAGTAATTAGAAGACCAAAACTGGATAGCTATAAGTTTTAACATCACGAAGCCAAAGTTCACATATACCTAGAAACAGACACCAAAAAAACATCCACAGCTGCCATGATTTGATAAAATCTGCATCACCCAGAACAATGCACCAGTTTACGACTCACTTAAAGCATTTTGCATCCAAAAGAGCTTCACCCTCAAAAGGCTCTTGATCCTCGATCATTTGATTCACTCGCTCCTTTTGTGCCTCGTCTGAAAGATCAACCTTGGTCCACTCAAAGAGCTCCATGTCATAGCACTCATCCATTACAAATTTGGGGATCTCTGGTCCACGGAATAGCCACAATCCCTTCACCTTGTATGGAGGCTGGTTTCCAATGATCAACATCTTTCCAAAGGCATACTTACGTGCAAGGTCCATACGCTGAAGGAATCCACCAACCTTGTTCATGGTCACAAAAGAGACGGTGTTCTCGTCATTGTACTTGTAATTGCAAAACCAAAGAGAGTAACCCTCTGGGTCATACATGTCCCAAAAACCTACAACCATCAAAATTTTAATCAGATACAATACATTGGAGTAGTATAGCAAGGTGATATTTATCAATTAGCCAAACTATAAAATCGAATACATCATCAGTAAAACCAAAATCACAAGACACAAACTAACAAAAATGTTACATTAAAAAGTGACAAATTGAGTAACACAAGTTGGGTAACAAGTCAATCGACATACTTTACTTACAAAACTTTAGACCCGTCAAAAAGAAGAATTATCAACCTCTTTATATTATAATAAATAAGAAAGATATATGTCAAAAAAGAGAAGACTGATGCATATCATATATTCTGTATGAATATAAAAACTGCTGATCATAACTATAATAAGAGATTTGAAAGATTTTAAGCAATGAAAAACACACTTCCAGAATCTTAGCTCCTTTATCAGGTTTATTAAATTAAAACTTCTAATAACCTACTTGATCTGTTAAAGATGAAGGAAAAGCCAAAAGCAAATGATCCAAAAAATATATATAAATAAACTCTTCAGATATATAACCAGAAAGTTCTAACTATTATTAACAGTAGATGCACAAGAGATTAAATTGGTAAACAAAAAAGATAAACACTAAAATGAAAATACCTTTGATAGCGACCTCACGGAAGTTACTCTTGGTGTTAGAGTAAAGCCTCTTCCAGTCATCCAAAACCATCTTACTTGGAGGTAGCAAATCAAGAGGATTCTTTGCCTTAGGCTTTGGTGCCTCTTCCTCCTCGGCAGCCTCAGGCTTTGGTTTGGGGGCTTCTTTCTTGACTTCTTTTTTTGGCTCCTCCTTTGGTTTGGCTTCTGGTTTCTTTGCCTCTGGTTTCTTTGCCGAAGAAAGAGGAGGAACGGCTTCTGTCTGCTTGACTTCACCAACTATCTTGCTGAAATTTGGTTGATTAACCATGGTCCAGAAATACCTCTCAACATGAGGAAACTCAGAAGTGAAGCTCTTTGTCATCACCAATTTAAAGCCCAACAACATATTACAGGTAACAATGATGTCAGCCAAGGTCACAGCATCACCAACCAAGAAAGTATGTGAAGCTAGATATGTGTTCAAAGCAGTAAGACCTCTCTTCAAGCCAGCAATGTAGTTCTCCTCAGCCTTCAAATCATACACACAAGATTATCAATACAACCCACTACAAAAAACATGATGTGACAAGTATCTAAAAAGGAGAATATGTAATGACAAATTTGTTAAACACTTTAAACTCTAAACAACTTTCCGCAGCTATAAAAAACTTTTACATGCAATAGTGTGTAATTATTTAAAACAGGGTGATTATATCAACACAGTAAAACTTTAAATTAAAACAAAAATAAAGTGTCAGAAGTAACATGTAACTAACAGGTTTGATGTAGGTCCCAAATCCCAATCTTGGGTATGCCCAACCCCCAATATTTGCATCAAGCTCAAACGAAGAAAAGTCTATCCATTGTTCAATTTGACCCTGCACAAATAATATAGGAAATTATTTAGAATTCAAAAATAAGAAACACAAACTTTTAATAGAAAATTTAAAAAACCTACATATTCTATTGCTGAAGACCCAAGGAGGGAACTTCCACGGGCAACTGCAAGAACAAGATGACAAATAAGAACCACCACCTACTATAAGAAAATATATTAGAACCAATAAACTATTTGTCATTTACCATAGCGAGCAATTGCATTACTCTCAAAAATAGTTCCCTCAGGAGTTTCAAGAACAGGGACCTGCAATAATGACAAAAAATGAAGGTGGTACATTTTATAGAACTTTTTGTACTTCCATAGAAAGTATGCGTTAACTTAAAAACATACATTTCCAATAGGGTTCATCTTAAGGAACTCAGGGGTCTTATTTGACACACCCATCTGAAAGTTATCAGCCATTTTTATTTCAACACCGCCAACATATTCTGCAGCAATTTGTGCCTTGTACGTATTCTTGTTAACTGAGCTGTGCAAAATCTGCAACCAAGTTAAGTCATAAGTTAATATGGAACTACATTACAGACATAAATCGCTATATCTGATGTAGAATGAAACACAGTTTTATAGACAAGACATATATACTGTAAAAAAACACCAACTCCTCGATAAATAACACTAAATCAGATGCTACAGTATCAGAAATTTCAAAAGCGTAAATCTATACATGAACAAGAAAGTAAGCAATGACAATCCACGTCTGCAATGATAATTTTGAAAAACTTACTAACTTAAGAATTAAAAAGTAATAATCACGACTTAACAAGTATAATGCGCCAATTCCGTCATTCAACCCCAAATTCCAGTTAGTTTGTAAACCATTTAATTGGTCCTTGTAGTTCATTACATTCCCAATACTAGTCCCTGATCAAACAGATTGTGACTATGGAGAGGGACGGATAATCCGATAAAACCGCAAAAGGTTTAATCCATGCACTGGATCCGTGAAAATATGTAAACCACAGGGTCTAACTTTGTAATTTACTTATTTCACTATTACACGTGAATATCATCTAAATACACTCGCACATGAAAAACAAAATCAGAAGAAAAAATGTGTAACTAATTTTTTTAGGTACATTACCATAACAATAGAGCAAAATCACTATCACTTAATACAAAATTAAAAAATATCGAAACAAAAGTAGCACTCAAAATAATAACAAACAATCATATGCTAAAACTTAACAGATTTTAGGTACATTATCAAAACAATAGAGCAAAATCACCATCACTAAATACAAAATTAACAAATATCTACACAAAAATAACACTCAAAATAATAGCAAACAATCATAATGCTAAAACTTAACATATCACCATCACTTAATACAAAACTAATAAATATCTAAACAAAAATAGTATTCAAAATAATAACCAACAATCAAATCCTAAAAATTTACAAATTACTTACATGCGGACTGATTTTTAAAATGTACATATATAAGTAATATTAATTTGAGAAATAAATCATGTAAAATCAGATTAATTAAACATAAAAAACACTAATTAACAAAAAAACAAAAGAATTATTGCGAAAAAGAAACTGCAATTGAATTAAATACAATAGAATTAAAAAAGTGAAAACTCACAAGCGCCATTGCTTATGGAACAAACGATCGTCTGCTGAAACCGATCTACAATAGTGAAAATAATTGAAATAAGCGTTTAAATCGGAAAAAATAAATAAATGTATGTGCGTGTGTGTATATTATATATAGATATAGGTAATGTATGTATAATAATAATAATGTATGTATATAAATAAGCAAGGAAAGAGATGGAGAAATATAATACCTGAAGGTGAAGAGACGAAGGCTTACTCCAAAGCTAAAAAGAGTGAGTGAAATGAATGATAGAGAAAGGTAAATCTAGGGTTTTGGTTTATTTATAGTAGTACGTTTATGGGTTTTGTATGGAATATGGGCCTCCTCGATAGTAACGAAAATTATATTTGGCCCGGCCCATTATCAACTATATCTTCTTTTTTTTTTTTGAAGGATCCCGCACTAAACGGATCTTAAATAGCATTTCTCACCATACCACCTCCTTAATTGGAAATACCGTCGAG
Organism: Erigeron breviscapus; assembly: GCA_034093135.1. Taxonomy (NCBI): domain Eukaryota; kingdom Viridiplantae; phylum Streptophyta; class Magnoliopsida; order Asterales; family Asteraceae; genus Erigeron; species Erigeron breviscapus. The sequence goes on along the minus strand of CM067170.1, from coordinate 126,280,415 downwards.
GAGAACCTACCAGAGTTCGAACTCGAGACCTTGGAGTAAACTCCCCCGAGGCCCTGCATAGCAGGTTTAGTGAAACAACCCTGGCCACTGGGGTTTAACCCAGTGGTTCATTATCAACTATATCTATTGCTTTAATTTGATTTCTTTTTGTAACTTGAATTACGTATCTTGGACACAAAGCTAACAAATTTCGTGTTGTTAAAAGGTCGGCATATTGAGACACGATTAGACATGTAAAAGGGTTTTGTGTCGTTAGCAAGTCTATTAGTTAAGGATTATTATGTTAAAAGAATTTTTATGGACTTTTTTTTAATTTTCAATTTCGGTTTAGGACTTGAAATGTCTATTAAGTAGTTTTTTAACTAGTTTTATCGTGTAACTTATTAGTTTTCCATTATCCCGTTATCGTGTTATGTTCGTGTTTGGAAAAAATGTCACAATTGGTTTTCGTGTTGTGTTCCTGTCCAACCCATATTGGTGTCGTGTATTATTGTGTCGTGTCTATTTATGTCGTGTTTGACGTGTTATGCCAGCTTAAGCATAAATGCATTTTATAATGAGTTGAAGATTAGATTTGACCAAATTCATGAATAACTTTACAATCTCACGAACAATTTTACCTTTTATCTAATTAAGTATCTTTTGCTAGGTTATATGACTCGTGCGATGCACAACTGCTTAATGTATCGCTTTACAAAAAAAAATTAATCATTAGTTAATTGATAAGAGTTACAGTGATACATTCTAGATTAAAGATTAAAACTTAATTAGCTAACCCATTTAGAGGCTAATCATTAGCATATCCGTCTTTGGGTAGATTATTGCACGCTCCGCACAAAGAAGTAGCAACCAGCAAAGCCAATGTCTAGTTCAAAAGAATATACATTTCTAAATAACTAAATTTTTTGGTTCATCTCATTGGGCCTTCAGATGTTTGAAGTTTTATATGGTACATACATCCATTAATTAGTTTCTTAATCTTATTTTCACTTCATTGATCTTTTTTGATGTTTGATCTTATCGTTCGTTACTTTTCAGCGAGGCCGAGGCTTATACATAAATCATGACCCTCAATTAAATATTTTTTGAACAGCGAGTTATCAGTTAGTGATTAGTCGTTAGTATTCAAGACACTACAGTTACTTTAAATTGGCCAGTATGCGGAACTCGAATCACGCATGTCTGGGATGAAACCCAGAACTCTAGAAATGCCCCGCTAATAATCCACTTCTGCAAATGTAAAAAGTAGGATTCGAACCCTGATAGATTTCCCCAAGGCCTAAAACCTTACCAATGGGTCACCAACCCATTAGCCCCTCAATTAAAAGTTATGTTTAACAAAATCTGTCTTTGTATCATATGTGGGACTCTTTACTCGTTTGAGTGATTACTAATACTTATTGTAATTCCATTCAATATCAACGTATTCAAATGTTACTTAGCAATTTGGTAAAAACATTTATCAGTCTATATTTTGATTGTTAGTGCATAATAATGTGTAACACTTAAATCCATTATCATTGTGATCTATGTAGTAGAGCAAAACAATTTAAATGTGGGGCCTTTCCATTAACTTATTTGGGTCTCCCAATTGGGGTTAATATGAATTGTATTAAGAATTGGAATGTAGTGGAAAACAAGTTTAGAAAAAAGTTGTCGAATTGGAAAGGAAATTTGTCTTATGGTGGGAGACTAACTCTTGTTAAAACGGTTCTTGGTAGCTTACCGCTTTATTACTTTTCTTTGTATCGAGCACCGGTAGGGGTGTTAAAAATTCTTGAAGGAATAAGAAGACAATTTTTTTGGGGTGGACATGAAGATCAACATAATATAGCTTGGGTTAAATGGGAGAGTGTGCAAAAAGGTTTTGAGGTTGGGGGCTTAAATGTTGGGACTCTAAAAGGTGCAAATTGGAGTCTGGGACGAAGCCAGAAAATTTTTAGTGAGGAGGTAAATTTAAAAATTGTTTGTTATATTTATCATAGTCATAGTATATAAAAAAATTAGGCCCTAGCTAGAGACTAGAAATAGGGCCCTTTAAAGAATTTTGTTAACCTCGGGTTTAATCAAATTATCAAAAATCGGTGTTAAGAAAGCCGAGTTTAGCTTATGTAAGTGTCGGCTATGGAAATGTAACTATTACTTATTTAAAAATAAATATACATTATAATAATTTGAAAAAAAAAATAACATTTTTTTACATACAGCTATATTATTGATATATTACGTATTTACCCAAACAATAAAAAACATTCTTCAAACTTTTTTTATAATTAAAAACTAGAACAACTCAAACTTTTTACTCTATCAATGGAGGAATCTATCTCAAAAGTCAAAACTAATGCTTACAAGATTAATGACTTCGAAGAAGAGACTTATGACAACGAATGTGGCATTTGTATATATTTTTTATTTTTTAAAATCTTTTTAAGGTTAAAATTATAAATACACCCTTAAATAAAAAATTTACATTGTATCAAAATTGGAGTGGGGGCAATTGCCCCCATTGTGTCTCCGTCTCTGCTACTAGGTAAATGGTGGTGGAGGTTCCATGTTGAAGGAGAAAGTTTATGGTGCAGGGTGATTAAAAGTTTATATGGGGCAGATGGTGGTCTTAGTGGGGATTTGGTGGCTAATCATGGTAGAAGAAGTGGTGTATGGAGAAACATTATTAGAGTTGGAATTGAAATTGACATGTTAAACATACATTTCACCTCATCTTTCTCTAAGATTTTGGGTGACGGTTTGGATACTCACTTTTGGCTTGATAAGTGGGCTGGAAATGGGAATCTTAGTGTTTCCTTTAATAGACTTTTTCATCTTGAAGTCAATAAAAATATTAAGGTTGGTGATAAAGGAAGATGGATTGGTGATAATTGGGAATGGAAGTGGGAATGGTTGAGAGAAATTAGGGGAAGAGGGCATGTTGAATTTGTTGATCTCTTAAACTTAATCCAATATCGAAATCCCCGTCAAGGTAAAAAAGATATGTAGAATTGGAACTTGACTGATCATGGGAAATTTACTGTTAGAGATCTTAGAACTCAAATTGATGAGGTGATCTTGATGCCACATGGTTCTAACATGGGGACGATGTGGAATAAACTAGTGCCAAGAAAAGTGTGTATTTTAATTTGGAGAATCCAACAGAAGAAAATACCCGTTAGAGTATATCTTGATCACCTCGGTATGGATCTCCACTCTACACTTTGCCCATATTGTGACGATGCAATTGAAACCATTGATCATTGTTTTGTTACTTGTAACCGCGTGATGAGAGGGTGGAGCAACATTTTTAAGAGGTGGAGTATGGGAGAGTTTAATCTTTTCTCGATGGACGAAATTCTCAACCACAACGGTGCAAATGGTTTTAACTTAAACCAAGTTTTAGTCTGGAAAGCGGTGATTTGGTCGATGGTATATGCTACGTGGAAATCTCGCAACAAAAAAGTATTTGAAAATTGCAATGAAAATTTTCATAAAATTTGTCAAGAAATTCAAATTCAGACGCATTTTTGGATCTTAAATAGATCGAAAATGAATGTTCCGAATTGGCGAGAGTGGTGTGTCAACCCGTGGAATATCGAAACATAGCTTGAATCTTAACTTGTTGGTTGGCTTGGATTGGCTCTCGGCTGGTGATCCTCTTTTTGCTTGACTCCTGCATGTCGGTCACATCTTTTTGGTAGACTTGTTGTATGTGCTAAGTTTGTTTTTCATTGGCATATATTAGGGTCTTGGGTGGTGGTTTGCGAAATGTGGTTGTAGTCTAAGTAGTCTAGTTTTGTTAGCATATATTGTTTCACTTACTATCAAGTGGGTGTATCTTGCAACTAGTTGGTTAATAGAGTTTTCTTTGTAAATATCCTTTTGGTTATATATTAGTTACAGTGTTGCCTTCCAAAAAAAAAAAAAAAATTTAAATGTGCTTAGAACGAAAATTGCCTGATTAGTTATACACTTACCATCATATACAAAAAATAATTACCATATTTCTGAATATGTAAAGTATATAATCTGGGCATAAAAAAGAAGAAAAAAGACGAATGTGGTTTGTGATATTCACTCTGAAATGGGTGTTATTCATGTTTATATGATGATTAAATATCAAGGATCTGTGGCGCAATGGTAGCGCGTCTGACTCCAGATCAGAAGGTTGCGTGTTCGATTCACGTCAGGTTCACATTTTGCTAACTTTTTATTTCAGTTTTGCGTAATTAATAGAGATTAGTAGATTACCACCTAAAAGTATGAGATACTTGCACAGACAGCCCCCCATTATTTCTGGATTTGCCAAATGACTCACTAATTTTCTATTTTGCAATTGGCCATCTTGGAAGATTATATTTATTGAGAAGGCTACAATATTTTGTAATGTAAGATTAAAATGACGTGGTATATAAATCATCACTCTATTTATGGTTAATACATATTTTTTTTCACATTATTATACAATACAACATCATAAATCATATATAATGGTGAATGATTAAATCATTATTATACCTTATCTATACTATTTTCCAGTTTGAGTTTTTTTACTATATTTTGATGAAAATCAGTGTTTTTCTTATAGTAGTAAACTCCAAACCAAATATACAGAACTAAATTAGTAAGTCTATACAAAAGTAGCACTGGAAAAGCTAAAGGAGAAATTTACAAATAATGATGTACACCTTAAATATACAAAACTTTCGTAACCTTAATCAATTTCACTAGTACTTTGTGACACGCACTAGTATGTTTATAAGTAAATTTTGATTGAAACTTCTCTAAGAAGGACAACCTTCCATTTTAAGCATAGCCCAAGATTAAATAAAAAAAAGTATTGTATATTCTAAGTTCACCAATGTGTACAACTAATTGGTCCACAAAATAATTCAATTAGCTTAGTTTATCATATCCTTACTTAGGATATACATGTTGATGATGGTTTGGCCACTGCACTCCTTCCCTTGAACAAGGTAGAGGTGTTTTATGTGCAATGTAGGTCGGGTACTGCTGGCCCGGCATCAATACCGAGAAATCCGTTGCGTATGTCGTTTGTGCCTGTCACAAACGAAGCAACGGGTTACTTTAATGGAATGTACCACATAAAAATGAGATGGTCACTTATTGTATGAACTTACGCGTGGTTGGGGGTCTACAAGTTTGTGCATTGCCCTTGATCCGTGTGGGGAGTGATCATTAGGGGCTTGTTGAGGCAATGGGAATGAGGCATTTGGTCTAAAAAGATGTTCGAATATAGCCATTATAAGGAACATTGATATTAAGACGGCCGTGGCAACAAAACCAAAAGAAATCGCATTCATCGATGTCCCAAAGTTCTTCCATGGACCTTCGCCGTCGCCGTCGCCTCCACCTCCACCATCACCTCCTATTTGAGGTGAGCTATGGGGAGAATTTGTGTACATGTTCCATGCCTTTGATCTTTCCGAATTGAACTCATTCATAGTTGTCCTTTTATGATATTTTATTACAAAATGTCAGAATCAAATCAGGCCTGATAGAACAACAAAAAAGATAACCAAAAATTCCAAATATAGTAAGTCGAAACGACATGTATATGGAGATAATCACTCGATAAAATCATCATCAAAGAATAAAGAAAAAGGCATATTAAAGCAATATATGCTAGGACACAATGACATAACATCATAACTACTAACTTAATAACTGAATAATAGACAATAAAAAGTTATGTTTTTATTTTCTAGACTAAGAAAAGATGACTTTAATTAGTTACCTTGTTTCCGAAAAAAGATGGCGTTCCGATTAATCGCAAGGTTCTATTCAACTTTTGCTGCTTTCGAATACATACATAGGGGAGGAAATCTTTTGTGTTTGTTGAGAAATGAACACAAAACACTTCTCTATGATTCTATATATGATCATATGTTATCGAGAACAAAGCACAAGACCATATATATATAGATAATATTTATGTTGTGTGTAATGATACTTGATTCCTAATTAACTTGATGAATACTATACCTTACTTGTTGCCTAGAGAAACCATAAGAAATATAATGAGAAAACCTCTTATAACTTATAAGAAATCAAAAGCATGGGCCTTTGTTGTCTGGAGAGTCACAACAATACTGACCTATTGGTTCTTTTTTAAAGCAATATATTTCACTTTTCATCTTATCCTTGAGCTGGCACTTTTTTAGTAATTTATATACATATGTAGCAAATTTAGTACATTTGATAACAGGTTAATTAACATAAGTATTTTTTACATTATTTCATGTTTCTTTAGTTTTTCTGTAAATATTTAATATGTACACGTATTTTGTTACGCTAATAATAAACTCTTAATTGAAAAAATACACATAATTTTCTCATTCGCGTTAGTTTTAACACGCTTAACATGTTTGATTGAACCGTTTCTTTCAAGCTTTTAAAGCTTAACCATTCGTCTGTTGGTAACAACAAAAAAGCCTAGATCACGACCCCTTATTCACATAGATGTGTTTAAATGATAACCAACAATTCTTATGGTTTAAGAAACGTTGTTTTGATGTTTGTTAAGAGACTCGATACAGTTTAATGTGGTCTTCGACGAATTTATATTGAGATCGTGAACATTTGTGTATCGATATTTAGTCTTTTTGGATCCCTATTAAGGTATACATACATATGTTTGACCTAACCCAACCCCCGGCCCAATTACCCATCCCAAGTTGATGGAGCCATATGGGTGTGATAATTGAAGAGAGGAAACATGACACATTCCACTAAATATAAAACAAAACATGAACGAAAGCTGCCATAAAGAACTAATAAAGGGACCTATATTTATAAATTATTTGAAAATCTTTACAAAATTTGGGATGGGAGCTAAACATCATCCAACCCCACATAAGAAATTATAAAAAATAATAAGGTAAAAAGTTCAAAATATAAAAAAATTGTAAAATTAAAAAAAGGAGAATCAATGTTCGATATCATACAGCTATGCAGTCATCATTCAAGCCAATAAACAAATGCACCTATGTATAGTTGATGTTGACCATATCAACAAATTAACAACACCTTCTATTTGTTTGTTCAATTGTATCGGTAACTCTGGTATTGTGTGAAAAGGTGTTTGTAAGTCTATGGTTCTAAAATCTTTGTCACCTGTAGACTGTAGTCTCTTATTTATAAGAAGAAGATAATACACATTTTTGGTGTTTCCTCTCCTATATGGCTATATTATATGTTAAGTTTATGTGGAAAAATATAATCTATCGATAACTAACACGTATAATTAAAGCATAATCATGTGTTCATATAAAACCCGTATTTGAACATTCAAAGAGCATGAGTTAAAGTGTCGTTTTAGTTAACTATTAGCCAATTTGCGGTGGTGTCAGTAACGGTGGCGTTGACGGGTGGTGGCCAAGGGCGACAATGGTGGTGAACGTAAAAGTAATTGATGTTAAAGGAGATAGTGTGGTTATATTAAGTATCGAAGAATTTATGTTATAAATTATTTCATTAAAGATAATATAGATATATTAGGCGAAGATGTTTAAATTAATGAATAAAAAAGAGGGCTATTTTGAGTATATCAATTCATCTTTTAAGATTTTGGGAGGAGGTTCCCTTTTATAAGGTATTGTAGATAAAACATATTCATATTCACTTTATGAAAACAAACTTTATATCAAAACTTAATTTCAACCATTAATTTCTTAAAGTTGATCTCTATATAATTATATTTTTATATCAATAAATATTATAAATTGATCTATCATATGAGTGTTAAGAGCTATACATTAATACATAAAAAGTTATGAATTTTTTTTTTAATCTAATGTTAGTGGTCGATCGGTATTATGTTTGCAGACTGTTTGTAAGTATAATATTTCTTTCCTAAATAATGAATAACATTAGACTTAATAATATGATAAAAACATTTGACCAAACCATAAACGGATACGAAGAGAACTAGAGAAAATTAATCTATATCTATCTATCTATCTATACTATAACTAAAAGAGAAGGTTGGGGGTACACTTGTCACCCCTAAAAGCTCTTTTTAGACCTAAAACTCTCTCCTAATTAATCTAGAGTTCTCTCATTTTTCTAGATTTTTTTTATTTTTTATTTTCTTATTAAATAAATAATTATATTTAAAACTCTATCATAAATATTTATCTATCAAAACAAATCTTTTTAAATTTAAAAGATATATAATATCTTTAAAACTCTCCCAATAAATTATTATATATACAACCTAAATTTCTATTAATCATTTTCATTCATATTATTCCTCTCCTTCCTAATGTTAATAAACAAATCCTAAATTTTATTAATCATTTTCATTCATATTCTTACTCTCCTTCCTATCTTTAATAAAAAACATCAAGTTCAGTAAATTTTTCAACAAAAAAACATTTTGTTTTTTTATATCTCTTTAATTTTATTTTTGATATTTTGTTCGTGTTTGTTTATTATTTGATATTAAGTTGTTATGTTATTGTTACTTTTCATCTTTTTTAATTTAGTCTGTTGCCAATTGTAGTTTGATTATTACTACAAAAGAGTTTATTCTTTTAAATTTGTTTTGTTCATCTTTTGTTATTTTTCACCTGTTTTGTTATTTATTATTTTCATATTTACTTTTAATATATATATATATATATATATAGGGGTTAGTTATTGTAAAACAAATATTAAAGTAAAACAAATAAGACAAGATCTTGACCTTTAGATCATGATAAAATTGATGCACAGAGATTCACATATATATTGATACACGATGATTTTCATGATGCACGGTAATTTTTAATGAAGGAAAACTATTGTTTTATTTGTTTTACTTTAATACTTGTTTTATTTTACCTAGAACCTATATATATATATTTTGAGACTATCCGCTGAAGACTAGTAAAATATATAATAGACTTAATAATGGACTTAAAACTATATCTATATGATCCACGTACGTAAATTAAAACTCACTTTGCTTCTTGCTTCGATGGCCGTAGCTTTTTTCACTAGTATGCTTGAGTGTTGAGTTTTACCGAGCATCAATCAATAATGATGAAATGTCAAGTGCGATGCCACACGTAGATAATTTCAGTAAATCATTATTAAGCATGTATATATTGATGAGAGAAACCAACCTAACAGATTGAATGAACAAGTGGTTAATATATTTGCCTTTAGAGTGATAATACTCATATCTTGTAAAGTTGTTTTGTTTTTCTATCTTAGATAGATCTTGATAACAGTTTATCTACCTTAAGTAGGGGTGAGGTTGTATACATTTCAACCTCCCCATATACCTTCACGGTATTAGGAGTTTGGAGCCCAAAACTAGTGAAACGCGACATTAGGCTTTACCTACTTACATTGATGAGTGAGTGATACAAAACTAAACTCTATATATAACCAACTCACTTAGGTAAGTTGGCCATTGATTTGCTTTAGGATGAGTTAGGCGTAATTTTATTCTCCAAGGTCTTAGATTCAAGCCTCGACAACGTAGGGTTCTCTTCTTCGAGGTTTTAAATACGGATGTGTCTGTCGAGAGGGCTTTCTAACAAGAACCTGATTAAGATAACGTATACTAACATTTTGATATTCGTGAGTAATTCACATTTTTCAGAAATATAACTATCAAATAAATATATATATAAATTCTTCAAAAAAAAAATATCTTTTGAAACCAGTTAAATCTTTGTTCTTTGTTCTTTGTTCTTTTGCCTTTGTTCTTTTGTTCTTTATCTTTTTGTGTTTCCACAAAACAATCACCGTGTCCGTGAAAGATGAAAAAGTCTATAAACTATCATCATGACCTATAAATACATAAACATCATTTCAGTTTATAAACATCCCATGTGTTGCAACTACCCATTTCCATTTTTATTGATTTCACCAACCTAATCAACCTTAAATTTGCATTTTTCATGTGTTGATTAATGATCAGAATACATGCAACCAAATCAGAATACATGCAACCAAACTTCCCCTGAACACATTTATTTAGTTCATTTGACAGATTTTCTAAGTGCGGTTCGAAAATGACTAGATGATATTGTTAGTATATGACCACGTAAAATGAACGTATGTCCGGAAATGATTTGAGCCTACGGGGTCACACGTCTCGATTCAAATATAGTTAATATTAATTGATTTATTAATTAATATGGATCACGAATAAGTTAACGAACGGTCGTTAATATTTAACGGTTACTAGCTAACGGTCGTTAAAGTAAGGAGATAATTGTAATTAAAACGATTAGGGAAGGTTCTAGAAAAAGCCCATAAGGGGCCGGCCTCCCTACTAGGTTTCCTAGTGAAACCCTAAACTTGGTGGCCAAGTTTAATTCTACCTATAAATACTAAAGGTAGTCTAATTGTTTTCTTTACAACTAAAAAAGGAGAATTGTAAATCTTAAACCTCTCATCTCCTCCTCTCCTCTCTTCTTTTGGACGGCCAAACCAAGGGAAAACCCTTTGGGTTCTTGGTTTTCGGTTTTGAGGTCAAGCCAAAGGTTGCTCGGTTCGTGATCAAGTGCTAGCACACCTATATCGGTGGATCGTGTGTGAAATCGTAGAGGGATTTACTTCAAATCCTTTTAAAGTTTCTTTACTTTATCATCTACATTAAGAGGTATTCCTTAATCCTATTTCAAGGTTAATTATTTGATTACATGGTTTGATTTGCTTCCGTTGCGTACTCGTGAATAATGATATTTAGTTATATATTCCAACAGTGGTATCACGAGCCACCCATGTAATTTTTAATTACCTAAAAATCAAAACTTGAAGGGGGGTTAAGGTTTCATATTTTTCGAATTTTTTATGTAATTATTTGATTATTTTATTAATTAATTGGTTTAATTGTAATAAAATAATGAAATAAACAATAAAATTATTTTTTTGATAAACCCCAATTCGAAAATCTGGAAATAAATTTTTTTTTTAGGAAACCCAAATTGCAAGTTTTGATTTATTGCATGATTAATGTGTTAATTGCATGCGTTTATGGATTACCTCTATTTTAATTGTTAAAAAGAAGTAATAATCATGAGTTTTTACATGCAACTAATTCATGATTATTACTTAGTTATAATGATAAAATTACTTGATCACTAGGTCGTTTTAGGTGGATAATTAAAATAATTAATTGTTTGACAATGTGATAATTATATATTAATGTTGCTGCTTGACACCAGTCCACTAAAACGATCATATCTTTTCATCCGTAAAGAGTTAGAAGTCGTCCTTTAAACTGCAGATACTTGACTCATAGGGCTACAACTTTGTAGTTCTGTGCTAAGTCCAGTTCGGCCATCCTCTAGGCCTAAATGGGTCGTGAAGCTGCTGGAATTTTCCAATCAGCACCTTATGTGTTTATGTGATAAATTTGTTATTAAATTTTTTTTTTGCTTACGCAATCAAGTTTACTTGATGTATGTGGTCCTTTTCCTTGAGAAAGGGGAGCAAATCTTAAACCATAGTGGCCTAACCAAGGATGGATACCTAATTGTTACGTGTTTATATTTAGTATGTTTAGTTTTGCCCTTTAAGAAAATTATGTGCAAAATTGTTTTTCGAAAATTAAACTTGACTAAATTACATTGAAATAATGATTTTGTTTATAAAATTGGTGCCCTAAAATCAAAAGATACACCGGCTCACCCATTTGAACAAACTCTAAGAGAGGTATAAGTCGGAGTGTGTTAGCCTTCTAAAAGGGCGGGTTTTTAATTGCGTCCATCGCAAACCTTTGCCCTTGCGCTTCTTTGTGCGTTCAAATGGAGCTACCGAGCTCTTTTGTATTTAAAGGCAATAAAAATGAGTTTTATAAACATATTATGTTTAGAAGATATGCATGAATCTTCAAACATAACTTTTTGATCACACATCAAATTGATTGACCCAATAAACTTAAGTCATTGCCATCCAACTTGTAAAGGACACTTGTGGCTGTTGTTTTACTCACTGGTACACAGTGGTGAAATGGCAGTTGCATGGCAAATCCCACTCACTGGTACACAGTGGTGGACAAATTTGCACGTTCTTGGTTGGACGACTTAAAGCGAGTTAAGCGGTGAGACCTTAACCCGTGGCAAAAGATGGGACAAAACATGACTACAAATCACTTGATGAATCAAATATAATTTGTAGGTCCCATTCTTACTAGGAATTGCACATGTAATGCAATTACTGCTTGTCACTTACCTTTTGAGTACAATCATTTCTAGCAGATCAACTGATGAAATGAGTGTATGTCAATTGGATCCTAGCCTTAATGAAATTATATGTTTATTTTATAAACATTGGGTAATTGATTTCTTAAGGATTTATTATCGAAAATACTGATTTTTGAACTTAATCTATTTTGTAGATGGCAATGAATCCTCCTACAAACACCAATGCTTTTCGGCAAATGTTTGAAAGAGAAAAGCTTAATGGATCAAATTTCAATGACTGGTATCGTCAACTGAGAATTGTTCTAAGAGTTGAAGAACGCATGGATGTCATTGAAACGCAATGGCCAACCGAACCAGGTGCTGAATCAACAGCAGCTGAAAGAACTGAATATAGAGTTCAATACACTAGATTCAATGAAGTTTGTTGTTTGATGCTTGCGAGCAAGTCTCCCGAGCTTCAGAAAAAATTCGAGAATTACACTCCATATGATATGATCAGAGAACTTAGATCCTTGTATGAAAAACAAGCTGGAGTGGAACTATTCGACTTAGTCGTGGAACTCCATGACATGAAACTTGAATCTGGAAAATTGGTTAGCAGTCATGTGCTCAAGATGAAGAGCATTTTTGACAAATTGGATTCGATGGAGTACGCTTATCATAAAGAGGTAAAAGTTGGCATGATTCTCAAATCCCTTACTAAGGAATTTGAGGGCTTTGTGCAAAACTATACCATGCACTCTATGAAAAAGAGCGTCACTGAACTTCATGCTATGCTCATTGAATATGAGAAGACGATTCCAAAGAAGGCCAATGACCCAAATGTTCTTATGATAAAAGGGGGTCGGATCCAGAAAGCTAAGAAATCGCACCAAGCTAAAGGCAAGTTTGATGGTAAGGGCAAGGGTAAGCAAGCTGCTAATCCCCCCAAACCAAAGAAAACCCCTCCAGCTAAGAAAGAGTATCCGGCAAAAGACCAGACCTGTCATCATTGTAATGAAGTCAGGCACTGGAAAAGGAACTGTCCCAAGTATCTTGCCGAGTTGAATGTGAAGAAGAAGCAAGCTAGCAGTGTTAGTGCTTCAGGTATCTTCACCATTGAATTATTTTCCTTTACTAAGCGTAAATCATGGGTTTATGACACTGGCTGTGGAACTCATATCTGTAATGAATTACAGGCACTTAGGAAAAGGAGGAAGCTGAAGCCCGGAGCTTTGCAGCTGTTCGTGGGCAATGGTCTACCAGCACCTGTTGAAGCTATTGGATAATATCATTTAGTTCTTCCTTCCGGTTTAATTATTGTTTTAGACAATTGTCATTATGCGCCATCTATTACTAGAGGTGTAGTTTCAGTTTCAGTGTTAAAACACAACGGATTCATTAATGTTTTTAATGATAATGGTATTTCAGTTTCTAAAAATAATGTTCATTATTTTGATGCTATTGATAATAATGGTATTTATGAAATTGATATGCGTGGTTGTGATTCACTAAATGATAATTCAATGTATAATGTTAGCAAAAGAGCCAAGACTAACTTGGACTCTACCTATCTTTGGCACTGTCGTCTTGCACACATTGGCAAAAATCGCATTGAAAGACTCCAACGTGAGGGGATCTTACAATTAAATGATGAATCGTTTGATAAATGCGAGTCATGTGTTTCCGGCAAAATGACTATAAAACCTTTTCTGCATAAACCGGAGAGGGCTAAAGATCTTCTTGGACTCATTCATACCGATGTTTGCGGCCCATTTAGACATGTGTCAAGAAAAGGAGCTAGCTACTTCATAACTTTTACGGATGATTTCAGTCGTTATGGTTATGTTTACTTGCTTAAACATAAACATGAAGTGTTTGAAACATTCAATAAGTTTAAAAATGAAGTAGAAAATCAACTCGACAAAACCATAAAGATTCTTCATTCAGATCGAGGTGGTGAATACTTAAGCCAAGAGTTTAAGGATTATCTGAAAGCGTGTGGAATTGTCCAACAACTTACTCCTCCATACACTCCTCAACATAATGGAGTGTCTGAAAGGAGAAATCGAACCTTGCTAGACATGGTGAGATCTATGATGAACCTTACAACTCTCCCAATTTTGTTTTGGGATTATGCTCTAGAGATTGCTGTACGCATTCTCAATATGGTTCCAACAAAGAAGGTTGACAAGACACCATATGAATTATGGCATGGAGATATCCCTAATCTGTCTTACTTAAGAGTCTGGGGATGTGAGGCACTTGTGAAGCGCGATACGCCTGACAAACTTGGACCCAGAACTACTAAGTGCATCTTTGTCGGATACCCTAAGGAAACGATGGGTTACGACTTCTATGATCCTGTAAAAAACACTGTTCGCGTTGCTCGATATGCTAAATTCTTTGAAAAGAACTTAGCTCAACCGAACAGTGGGAGGGTTGTAGAACTTGATGAGACTCAAGAAGAAGATGTGTCACCTTCTGAAGCTCCCAACAATCATCAACTTGGGGGGGGGGAATGTTCAAAGTGATGAACCTCAAGTCGATGATGATGAAGCGATTCCACTTCGTAGGTCCGTAAGGACAAGACGTCCTACTGGCAGATTATGTCTGATGGTAGAAGAAAACGTTTTAGGAGATCTCGATGAGCCTCCAAATTTCAAAGCTGCATTATCAGATCCGGAATCTGACAAATGGCTTGAAGCTACGAAGGTGGAAATAAAATCCATGAAAGACAATCAAGTCTGGAGCTTGGTTGATCTTCCACAAAATGCTCAAACTGTTGGGTGTAAGTGGATCTTCAAGAAGAAGACGGACATGGATGGAAATGTACACACCTATAAAGCTCGTCTCGTGGCGAAAGGTTATACTCAACGTTTCGGTGTTGACTATGATGATACCTTTTCTCCAGTTGCGGATATTAGAGCTATTAGGATTCTCTTAGCCATAGCTGCGTACTATGACTTTGAGATATGGCAAATGGATGTTAAGACTGCCTTCTTAAATGGTTACTTGGATGAAGAAGTCTATATGGATCAACCTGAAGGTTTTATTGATCCAAAACATCCCAACAAAGTATGCAAGCTTCAAAGGTCTATTTATGGATTAAAGCAAGCATCAAGAAGTTGGAATAAGCGGTTTGATGAAGAAATCAAAAAGTTTGGTTTCGTTCAAAATCCCGATGAGCCATGTGTATATCGCAAAGCTAGTGGGAGTAATGTTACTTTCCTTGTCTTATATGTTGATGACATATTGATCATAGGAAAACACATTCCAATGTTGCAAGATGTTAAATACCATCTTGGAAAGTGTTTTGCCATGAAAGATTTAGGAGAAGCGGCATTCATTCTTGGAATCAAGATCTACCGAGATAGATCAAAGCGATTAATTGGACTAAGTCAAAGTGCTTATATTGATAAGATCTTGAAACGATTCAAGATGGAGAATTCTAAGCGTGGGTTTACACCTATGCAAGAAGGACTTAGTTTATCTATCAAACAGGGTGCTACTACACCTAATGAGGTGGAGCGTATGCGAAGAATCCCTTATGCTTCGGCTGTGGGGTCTATTATGTATGCGGTTAGATGCACTAGACCCGATGTGGCGTTCGCGCAAAACATCGTTAGCCGATATCAACAGAATCCAGGTAAAAGCCACTGGACTGCTGTTAAGAACATTCTGAAGTACCTACGGGCTACTAAAGATATGTTTTTGGTGTATGGAGGAAATCCAGACTTAGAGCTCAAAGTGACCGGATACTGTGATGCTGGATTTCAAACTGATAGAGATGACACGAAGTCTCAGTCAGGATTCGTCTTCGTTCTTAACGGAGGTGATGTGGATTGGAAAAGCAAGAAGCAAACCACAGTTGCCATGTCTGCAACAGAGTCTGAGTACATTGCCGCCTCAGAAGCCGCAATGGAAGCAGTCTGGATAAGGAAGTTCATTAGCGGGTTTGACGTGATTCCCTCGAGTGACTTACCCACTGATATGTACTTTGATAACACTGGTGCATTAATCATTGCCAACGAGCCCGGAGCTCAGAAAGGTGCCAGACATTATGCTAGAAGATATCACTATGTTCGTGAGCAGATCGAACTAGGAGAGATAAAATTACTCAAAGTTCACACAGATTTTAACTTAGCTGATCCTTTCACAAAAGCTTTGGCTAGGCCCAAGCTTGAAAGGCATGCCGAGTGCATAGGACTTAAATTAGCTAGTTATTTCATGTAAATCTGTTGTTTCGGTATTTGGATAAGGGATGTTAAACAATTTATATTTTTCATAATGAAATAAAGTACTTGATATGTTTGATTTCATTTAATATTAATTGTATCCTATATTTGCATGTTTAATCCTTGAATATTTTATTAAATATTCTAAATTGTCCATTGTCGATTAATTATATGGGAATATAATTAAACTAAGACAAATCTGAGCGATTGGTTATATTCTTTGAATATATAATGGCTGGTCCCACCAAACTCACATGGTATCCATATGATGCATATCGGACTACCCCACTAACGAATTTATCACTTTATGGATCGGCGTCATTAAGTGAAATTCGTAAATGGTTACTTTATTGATCCTTTGACTTGAGATACAAGCAGGTCAGCATGTATGGATTGCACTTACTTGATATAGTTCTAACTCTCCTGAATAAGGGAGTACATAAAGGGCTATTTTCAGAAAGTGTAGTGAAGTATGATGACTGACACCTGTAGTCAATACAGGATTTGTTCCTCCAACTAATAGTTGCAGAATGATACCATTGGGCCCCTCATTGGGACTATTTAAGATGTTTACATGGCCATGTCCAAATGAATCCAGATGTGTCTGGATTATGTTTGGTAATCTTAAGTAGTGATGAAATGAGAAACAGAATCGTTAAATCATGAAATGACATTGATCCATATTCATGTTTAACACGGTATCTGAACAAAGGGATAATAAATGCCTCAACCATTTAAATATACTTTAAGAAACTATACTTAAATATTTCTGGGAGCATTGGCGTGTTGCTAAACGCTAACCAATGTTATTACCTTCATTTGTTACGAGCTCAAGTGGGAGCTGTTAGTATGTGATCACGTAAAATAAACGTATGTCCGGAAATGATTTGAGCCTACGGGGTCACACGTCTCGATTCAAATATAGTTAATATTAATTGATTTATTAATTAATATGGATCACGAATAAGTTAACGAACGGTCATTAATATTTAACGGTTACTAGCTAACGGTCGTTAAAGTAAGGAGATAATTGTAATTAAAACGATTAGGGAAGGTTCTAGAAAAAGCCCATAAGGGGCCGGCCTCCCTACTAGGTTTCCTAGTGAAACCCTAAACTTGGTGGCCAAGTTTAATTCTACCTATAAATACTAAAGGTAGTCTAATTGTTTTCTTTACAACTAAAAAAGGAGAATTGTAACTCTTAAACCTCTCATCTCCTCCTCTCCTCTCTTCTTTTGGACGGCCAAACCAAGGGAAAACCCTTTGGGTTCTTGGTTTTCGGTTTTGAGGTCAAGCCAAAGGTTGCTCGGTTCGTGATCAAGTGCTAGCACACCTATATCGGTGGATCGTGTGTGAAATCGTAGAGGGATTTACTTCAAATCCTTTTAAAGTTTCTTTACTTTATCATCTACATTAAGAGGTATTCCTTAATCCTATTTCAAGGTTAATTATTTGATTACATGATTTGATTTGCTTCCGTTGCGTACTCGTGAATAATGATATTTAGTTGTATATTCCAACAGATATATCATTGATTAGTGTATAAGACACACCTTATGTATAATATATAAATAATAACTAAAAGAATAAGTGTGTGGTCTCATGTACCGTCTTGATATTCAAAGCGTATAGCGCATAAAATTCAAGTACGTACGGTGAAGCACCTTCCTCATACATAGATTGTCTTTATTCAGTTTCGAACTACTTGCAATCTCCATTTATAGGCTCATGTAGTCACATGGTGACGATACCACCGCGGTTTCACCCCTTTGTATATATAAATAATAAGTAATAATAAGTATAAGAGTCTATGATTTATATGTATGTAATAGCTTACAATTTAGAGATTAAAAATATCACACGTAGAAGTGTAAACATTATAGGATGTGATATATACATTGACTTCATCGATGTTAGTTGTGTTAATAATTCTTGGGTATATATAATAAAAAAATCAATAAAAAAATGTACAAATCTTTTTTTAGTTAAGGTCAACATGGCTCCAAAATCGTTTGTTTTCCGAGGCGCATAACACGACCAGGGCAAAAAGTGTAACCCGACCAGACAGCATTTGCGGCGACGTCGCCGCTAATACTGCGGGGCCCATGTCAGTCATGGTAAATCTGGCAGAGTTTTAGCGGGCCCTCTGCCAGTCATGATAAATCTGGCAGAGTATTAGCAGCGACGTCGCCGCTAATGCCTGTGATGGCGTTGTTAGTAATTATTGCTGGCATGTGGGGTCCGCCACGTCACCAGCATTAGCGGCGACGTCGCCGCTAATGCCCTGGTCGGGTTTCCCTGTTCCCTGGTCGTGTTACCCTGTCCCTTGTTTTCAAGGCCGGTAAGATTTGAGTTAAAGCTTGTAGATTTGACAGTCAGAAATGTCATAAATATTGTCACACACTTGAGTTATGAAAATTAAAACAAGAAGAAAAACAATATTTCATCCCGTCAAAAGACGAGGTGTTGAACATTGAAGGATGTGAAATATCAACAATAGAGAAAGTGATTTAAGGAAAACAGAAAATGTAGCAATTTGCTTGAACGTTTTTTTCTTTTTTTTCTTTTGCATGAACAACAATTTGCTTGAACATAAAACCATGAAAGTGCAAGCAATATCTATCTAATCTAATATCTAATCAGGGCCGGCTCTAAGAGATTTTGGGTCTAGGACGAGCTTGAAGAAAGACCCCCAAGCTAAGTACAACGAATTCGACCTGGGGACCTAAAAGTCAAAATATGTTTATACCTAACGTCTTAACCACCTAATCACGAAGATAATAGTTAATTATTTAAGGTATAGACGCTATATCAAATATAATTTTTACATATATGTATATATAAAATTTAAAAATTTGGGCCCCTGAAAAATTGGACCTCGTACGGTCGTCCACTTCGTCTTATGCCTAAGCCGCCCATGTATCTAATATATGTTACATCACTTCTTCTTTTTTTCGAACGTCGGAATTAATATTAAAAAACAAGACCAACTAGCAAGGTACTAGTGGTCAAGATACAAAGATACAAACTAGAATATACAAAAATACATCTAGACTCGTTCCAAAACTTAAGCTTCTAGGGAAACACGAGATCAATTACAAGCAAAACAACTCAAAGCAACAAACCAAGTATCACTATAACACTAGCGCCGGGTTTTTAAGCCACTCATCCCAACCAATGATGATCTTCGCTCGTCTATTTCGGAACCAAAGATAAGACAAGTTAATAATGGAGTCAACCAGCACAACCAGCACGTTATCTCTTTTCTTAGAAGGGTTGAAAATAACGTCATTCCGAAACTTCCATAGCTCCCACCAACTTGTAAAAATGATAGTCAACACCATGTCCTTAATCACCTTTTTTCTAGTCATGTTATCCACATATATGAGGAGGTCGACAGGTTCAAGGTGGGTGGGGAGGTCCATTTCCAGCCACTTACAAATGGATTTCCAAACCTGTTTAGCAATGTAACAATCCGACAAGACATGAAAGGTAGTTTCGATGCCATTCCCACAGCTTGGACAAATCAACGAATTATGAGAAACTCCCCTAAACCAAAGATTGAATCGTGTAGGAATACGATCCTTAAGCAATCTCCACACATGGATATTAACTTTCCTTGGGACAACTTTATTCCATCGAGTGGCTAGATGGTGTGAAGGTAACGATATATTATCAATGTAAGACCGCAACCCTTTTACATCGAAATCAGACATGCCCTCAAGATACCATCTCCATTGATCCGAAGCGGTTGTTATAGTCATATGCTTAATGTTTTCATCAAGTTGGGACAGCTGTGCTTCTTCAGCACCACTTCTAATGTTTCGACGCCAACTCCATTGAGTATTTAGCCCATTCCATCGATCACCAACTTTAACTTCTTACAGTTCCACATACATCAAAGTGTAGTAAAATTGGAAAATTAAAAGTTACCTAGCTATAAAATTTAAGGATGTGGGCTAGTTTTTGCAATGGTACAATTGTAAAGGCAATGATATCACATAAAACATTCGAACAAGTAATAAGTACAAAGAACATCAAATGAGACGTGTATGGATGGAGGTAATTGGCATTTCTCTGAAAAATCATTTGTGAATCTTATTTCTTCTAAAATGACATGCTTAGACAACTATCGATTAATTATACATTTGATCAGGAATTAGCCGCAACCATTTTGCTAATACGAACCTTAAATACATCTAAATGCGACTAAGTTTAAGAAAGACATGCTTATATTTGTGAAATCAAATAGTTTGAGCATGTGAAAGTGATTAGACTTCATCTTTTTTTACTAGATCGATGTATCTACTAAACGAATGTTGGTTGTAGTATATGTTTCAGGGGTGAGGATTCCTTCAAGTTGATTCCCCGACTTGAGTCAAGTTGGGGAAATCTTGACCCTTGAATGAAAATCAAGAGTCAATATTCAAAGATCATCTTTAAATCTTGGCCCTTGATTTTCATCTAAAGGCCAAGATACTTCTAACTTGACCCCTCAAGTTAGAAGTAACTTGAGGGGATCTCCACCCATATTTCAGTGTCTTATTAAGTCTTTAACGTTTTATATACCTACATATATTGTAATTGATGTTTCATAGACATATATTAGACAGTTTCATATGAGACAGTTTTATAAAAGATAAATGGACCCAATGAAAAAGGAAGAACAATAAAGCAAAATGTTAGATTTATAATTCTTTTTTGAAAAAAAATGTATATAATTCAACTTCCCTTTCCATTTACTTATCCTTACTTTATATTTCTTTTCTGAGACTCCAACCACGTGAATTTTCTTTCACTATTTGCTAACGCAAAAGTTTACCCTTTGATTTCTCACTCCACGATCTTTAAAACACTATCAATAATATCATTTTTACTTTCTTCATCAGTTTTTTCAACTCGATATTACATACTCACATCAACATTTCTAAATTTGTTAACAACACTTTTTCACATCTTCTGTCACTTTATGTTACACACATATACATATTACATAAATATCCACTGACCCCACCCCCTTTCTTCGCTTACCTCATCGCTTAATCGAACGTTCCAAACCAACGAGCCAAAGTGAAGAGGTCGTGACAATGCATTGTTCACAACTCTTTAAAAGAATAAAACAGAAGAAGCCATAATCAAACTACATTTGACAACAAACTAAACTAAAAGAGATGAAAAATAACAATAACATAACAATTCAATATCAAATAATAAACAAACACGAACAAAATATCAAAAATAAAATTAAAGTGATATAAAAAAAACCGTATGTTTTTTTTTGTTGAGAAATTTACTTAACTTGATTTGTTTATTAAAGATATGAAGGAAATGAATAATATAAATGAAAATGATTAATAAAAATTTAGGTTGTATGTATAATAATTTATTGGGAAGTTTTAAAGATATTATATAACTTTAAAATTTAAAAAGATTTGTTTTGATAAAAAAAGATTTATGATAAAGTTTTAAATATAATTATCTATTTAATAAGCAAATAAAAAATAAAAAAATCAAGAAAAAAAGAGAGAGTTCTAGAGTAATTAGGTGATCGACGTCGAAGTACTGATCAAAAATAAATCTACTATACCTTATGCTAGATATGGTAAGCGAGTATCGTATCCACGAGTGTAGGTGGTTATAGTGTAACATTTATGAAATTTGACTTGTTGACCACGTGTACAATTTGATTAATTTCTTAGTTAATAATATGAAGTTCGAGTTCAAATTGAGGTTCAATAACGTGCAATGTGTTCAATTGGGTCAATTGGTCGATATAGTTGACCTTACGGTGCAAGGCGACATTTAAATTAGTTAGAAACTTGAAATGGATCCTCCATGGGTCAGTTCATGACCCATGACCCATGTGGGTTCACCCAACCCTATCCAATCCCCTTCCATTCATTTCACCCAATCATTCTCAATCTCTCTCTCTACACTAAATGCAAGAACACATTTACTTCTCCCTCTCTCTCTCTAAATTCTAGCCTTATTTAATGTTAATCCAAGCAAGATTTTGTTGAAATCATCATTAATATCATCATCCTTCCATCATATCAAAAATTTGAGCATCAAAGTACAAGAAATCCATCCATTTAACTTCAATTTTGGATTTGAGCTTTGGAGTGAGTTTTGGTAAGTGATTATTAACTCAAATTTATCATTTCAAGTTATTAAACATGTTTTTAAACTAAATTCAAACATTCTTAGTCATTTGAACTCCAAAAACCGAAATTAGGGTTTCAAGATTCTTGAAACGGGTCAAAAACGATTTGGGTCAAAGAATGGGGTTAGGGAACGAAATTCTTGAGTGGGTCATGTTTAAACATGTTAGTTATACTTGAAAACAGGTCATGGAACTTCTCAAACCTGTTTCTAAGTCAAAAATTGGGTCTTGGGTCGATTTATTGTTCATTAGGGTTGGAAATGGGTCAAAATCGGATTGAAGCTTGTAAATGAGGTCAAGGGTCGGATTTGGAAGGTGGAACATGTTTATTTATGTTTAATTATGGTTAACTATACTTAATAATGGGTTTTGGTACATCACAAATCGAATTCATAGTTAGAAAATGGAAATTTTAGGGTTTTGGTGTGTGTTTGGCTCGTTTGGGGTTGTTTGGCTCGTGAAGATTGTTCAGGTCACTTCCATCGTCTGAGACGCCTAGACCACCGTCCCAGACGGTGGCCTAGAATGTTCATTTTTGACCAAACATGGTAGCTACTGTTTTACGCCCATAAACGCTAGTCCAGACGCTGAAATATCCATTTGCAAGCCACCATAAGAGACGCCACAACCACCGTCTCTTACGCCACTATCTGTTTGAACCAGCGTCCCAAACGCTAAGCCTCACCGTCCCAGACAGTGGGCCACTTTTGGCTGGGTGTATGAGACGCCAAAGGGGACCGTATTTTACGCTATATCAGAGCATGGCAACTTATGGGGCGTATGGGGAGGCATGTGTTATGCTGATTTGTGAGAACCGTCAAATTTTCACTCTATTAATTAAACCTAATTATATGTAATTAGGTATCGTTTATGCTAATTAGGGTAATTTGAGCTAAGTTAGGGCATGATTAAGTGTATGAGTATGTGTTAAACTTTCTTATTGATTATGTGACTAATCAACCTACTAAATGAACTATCTTAACAAGTTTAAAGGCCTTGATGATGAGCAAATAGAAAATAAAAAGTTCAAAATCCATAAGAAATCATAAAACGTTTATTTTTCGCGTGAGACTTTCTCGTATGGACTTAAGACTTAGGGAAACCTAATAATTAGTGTTTTAACACTTTAATATGATTTTTATTTAATAAAATAACACACTTGAAAAATTGAAAAATCTAAATAATTATAGTGAATAGTAAGGAGGTTAAACCATTTAACTAGTTACTTATAAGTTAGATATTTGTTTTACCATAAGAAATGAACACATCACCACTTTTCCTTTTACTTCCATCACATTTTCACCACATCACCACTCTAGTAAAAACTAGCATGAATCACTCCTTCACCATCACCACATTTGCTTAAACTTAACTTACATTTTTACTATAAATACTAGCCTTATGTAAACACTAATACTTGCTAATTCACACAATCAAACTTCTTTTTCTCAATCTCTATCATTCCAAGATCCATACTTGTTCAAGTTCAAGCATATCTTTCACAACCCTTCATCATCCTAAGCTTTCAATTCAACCAATGTTGTCTTGAATTCGTTGGTAGCAAATTGTAAACACGACGTTGTTATCGTGAATTTTCTCAAGAACTTCTCAAAGCCTAGTTATAATGGCCACATGGAGTTAGAATTATTCCATATTCATCAAGTTTACAAGTCCAAGTTATAGTCGATTATCTCAAGATCTTATTTGGGGCTCATTCCTATATCGTTACTTTGATCTTAGAATTTATAATTCTCCAAACTTGTAAGTGTTTCTATGAAACCTTACTATATATTTCCTTATGATTTTATGACTATATGTTATGTATTGAAATGCTTGTCAACTTATTTTATACTCAAATGATATGTACTTGCATTTAAATACGTTAAATATCGTTTTTATACGAATATTAAATTGTTAGCACTTTTGTAGAAATACATAAGTAAAACACTTTTAACAAATACTTTTATATACTAATTATGGTGTATAAATAAATGTATATTTATATATTTAACTATCCTATTTTTATATCAATCGTATTTCACAATTTGTGAATTATTTCATATTCCGATCTCTTGTTTTGGATAGAATATATCCTTGATAGCCTTTTAACCATAGTACTTCATTACTAAAAGTAAATTTCATGACACTTGGGCCTCTTCGGGGTACACCAACGGAGGGGATTGTAGTTCGCAATTTAACGCAACTTGGTTCACCGTTTGGGTACTACACGACCCTAACTTCATGAATTGACACAACGTGAAGTACAATATTGGTTTTTCTTGCCATTTAAGGTATCTCTTTAATTGTAATTAATACATTTTTGTATTGATTATAATACATACTATCAAAGTATCTTTTCATCTATAATTAATACATTTTTGTATTAGTTATAATTCTTGCCATTTAAGGTATCTCTTTAATTGTAATTAATACATTTTTGTATTGATTATAATACATACTATCAAAGTATCTTTTCATCTATAATTAATACATTTTTGTATTAGTTATAATTCTTGCCATTTAAGGTATTTCTTCATCTTAAAATTAATACATTTTTGTATTAGTTATAATTCTTGCCATTTAAGGTATCTCTTCATCTTAATTAATACATTTTTGTATTAGTTATAATTCTTGCCATTTAAGGTATCTCTTCATCTTAATTAATACATTTTTGTATTAGTTATAATTCTTGCCATTCAAAGTATCTTTTCATCTATAATTAATACATTTTTGTATTAGTTATAATTCTTGCCATTTAAGGTATCTCTTCATCTTAAAATTAATATATTTTTGTATTAATTATAATCCTTGCCATTTAAGGTATCTCTTCATCTTAATTAATACATTTTTGTATTAGTTATAATTCTTGCCATTTAAGGTATCTCTTCATCTTAATTAATACATTTTTGTATTAGTTATAATTCTTGCCATTTAAGGTATATCTTCATCTTAAAATTAATACATTTTTGTATTAATTATAATCCTACTATTTAAAGTATATCTTCATATATACATATGTATACGTATGTATATATATACTTTTGTATTCATCCATGAATACATATCATATGGATATATATATATATATATATATATATATATATATATATATATATATATATATATATATATATATATATATATATATATATATATATATATATATATATATATATATATATATATATATATATATATATATATATATATATATATATATATATATATATATATATATATATATATATATATATATATATATATATATATATATATATATATATATATATATATATATATATATATATATATATATATATATATATATATATATATATATATATATATATATATATATATATATATATATATATATATATATATATATATATATATATATATATATATATATATATATATATATATATATATATATATATATATATATATATATATATATATATATATATATATATATATATATATATATATATATATATATATATATATATATATATATATATATATATATATATATATATATATATATATATATATATATATATATATATATATATATATATATATATATATATATATATATATATATATATATATATATATATATATATATATATATATATATATATATATATATATATATATATATATATATATATATATATATATATATATATATATATATATATATATATATATATATATATATATATATATATATATATATATATATATATATATATATATATATATATATATATATATATATATATATATATATATATATATATATATATATATATATATATATATATATATATATATATATATATATATATATATATATATATATATATATATATATATATATATATATATATATATATATATATATATATATATATATATATATATATATATATATATATATATATATATAATACTATATATATATATATATATATATATATATATATATATATATATATATATATTTCTATGTACTTATATGTATATATCTTTTGTAAGGAAAGAATGATTATATATATGAAAGTTTCTAAAACATCTCATTTAGAGGTCGTTTATTATAATATGTGTTTGTGATTCCTCTAATTGTTCACACTTTCCGTTTCCGCAAAATTAAATATTTTTGGGGTGTGACATGATTCTTGTGACCATTCTTCCTAGTTGATGTTCCAGCCTTGTTTCCAAACTACTAGGGTCGAGTCAAACGTTCGTTTGAACCCAATCATATTTACCAAAGTGTCCAATTTGAGTCAAAGTGTGTGTGTTCAAAGTATAAGTACATTATTAAACTCAAATTAAGGTTTTAACTTGAGATGTGTATGCATATTATGATAGGTTGTGATCGTGTGGCAAACATTTGACGTTATAGCTCAATCTAAACTTATTATCACAAGGCAAAGGTGAGTTTTCGTAGTTCCCTTACTCTTTTAATAGTCGGGCTGAAAAGTGTACATACGTGCATGATTACATTTGTTGATGGAATGATCGGTTGATTGGATTGTTTGACGTATGACTAGTTGATTGTGATGTGATTATTTTATGTGATTGTTTAAGTGAATATTAGGATAGTTGTGCATACATGGAAGACGGTAATGCCTTTGAAAGGTTGTAGATGTGGTGGGAAGGCTGCGGGTGACCCTATATATAAGCATCTATGACTTTTCAAAAGTAGTATCGTATGAAATGTATGTACATGGTGTTTTGGTGACGTTGTGGACATTGATGGTCATTGATGAACAATTTCTGATGTGTTGAGAACAATGATGGACATGACGGATGTGATGACAATATATACGGGCACTTTAAGTGTTTGATGACATTATACGGGTACTTGAGTACTTGATGACATTTATGGACGACATGAGAACATTTGAGGGACATTGTGTACATGTGTGAAGTCATAGAACTTGCTAGATACTTATTGATATCAAATTTCTCGTTCTTTATACTTGCTTATATTATGGATGACATTGGTACGTGTTCTTGTCATTTCTTTCCTACGAACTCACCAACCTAGTGTTGACATTGTTTAGTACACTTTTCAGGTAACCAAGAGAACCCAAGAGCTTGATGTGCCTTGCTAGAAGTTGGACTTGGACTATGGACCCGTGATTCATTACCCGATGATGGGATTTGCTTAGGATCATGAGCCATCTTTTGATATTATTTTGTAAACTTTTGATGGTTGTATGCTCCTTATGCTTTTGTGACACTGTGTATTAACTGTTGGGTTCACGGAATCCTTTTAATTTCATATAGTCCGTTCTACGATAATTGCATCTTGTGTCATGCTTGTCGGTGCATTTCGAGCCTAGCTCGGGGTGTTACATATAGCCAAGTTGTAACGATTTCGATTGGTTTTTGTAAATAATTTTAAATCTAATTTTAAGTAGCTAAGCGAAGATTAACTAAATGCAAATGCAAATCAAGAAACAGGACGTAAATTAAAGATTATAAACAATAATGGAAAAAGCATCCCTCCCGAATCCCAATAGTCGGATTAAATCACCTAATAAACTTTACCGAGTATTTATCCCAAATCACATAGACATAATTTGTAATAAGTGAAATGAACAATTTTAGGCACAACCTATGTTAATCAAACGACCTGTCTTAATCCTTAAACTAAATGGACTCGGTACAAATCGTTAACTCACAATAGATTGTCTTGTAAAAATCCAAATCAAAATAATGTTGAATAGATACTCAATCAATCTTGAAAGATTAATGTTTAAACCATTGAAAATAAAGTCTATCAAATGAAATAACCAACAATTGTTCATCGGGAGAGATAACCTAGAACTTAGCCGAACATCTCCATTAGCATCTTCTTAATTGTTGATGAAGAAAATCCTTGTTGCATGATCAAATGATGGAAGGAATGATGATTCAATGATGTGTGTGTTTTCTCTAGGGTTTTTCACTTCAATTGCAGCCAAAAAGATGTGTAAAACTGCAGATTTTCGACATTACATAACCCTCTTAAGTATTTACATTCGACACCCTTCAAATTGAGCTAAAACTCAAAATCCCGACTGGGCCATAAATTTACGGCCACTACACCGTAAAATTACGGTGGACCGTAAAAACGCACCGTAATTCGTGCCTAGCTTTTTTCCTTCTCCGGATGAAAATCGTCCAAATTTGCACTGACCGTAAATTTACGGCCCGGAGCATAAAATTACGGCCAGTTGTATTTTTCTGAGCATAAAAATTACGGCTCCAAATTCCAAGCAAAAGTCATCAGGTCTATTTTTTACGACTGTTACCATAAATTACGGTCAAGGACCATAATTTTACGGCCTTCACTATTTTCAAACACTTTTATCACCTTTCTTCATGTTTTTACACCATTTTCGTCCAAACCTGAAATACACACAATACATATCAAAGTAGGCCTATTCTTATAGAAAATGAATACAACTAATCATTATTAGACCATTTAAGATATATCCAATCATCACTTATCATTAGGAGAGTTTTAGGCCCAAAAAAAAAGTTTTAAAGGATGTCAAGTGTACCATCAACCTCCTCTTTTAGTTATAGCATAGATTAGTAACTTTTGTAGCCAGTGATGAGGGATTTACGACGGACTAATATGTATCCAAAATGGAGTATATATGAGTTAGATATTGAATTTCGAAATAAAAAAAAGTCTCACATTAGTGGGAGAACAAAATTTAGGGGTGTTTGATGTTGCGTTTTAAAAATTGATTATGTGTTTTCAAAATAAATTTTGCGCTTTTAAAACTGCGTTTTCATAGTATATAATCATTTTTTCATCCAAATCTTTTTTTAAATTATGTGTGCTTTATAAATGCAATAATGCAATAATCACTTCAAAACGTAATCTCAAACACCCTTTTAAGTGGGTTGATGATTAAATGACAAGCCATGTAAAACTTTGTTCCACCAACAATGTGGGATAACTTTAAATTTGTACTATCAAACATCCATTATAAACCCAGTTTTTTCACCAATGTGGACAACTTAATTTCTTTATTAAACTTGTACCAAACAAGCAAGTTTGAGATTCAATATCTCATTCATTTATATTTCGTCTTAGACATATACTAGTACGTTGTAAAGCCCACATCACCGTCTACAAAATCTACTAAAATATACTTAATATATGCCACTCAAATTTATATTTATTTGTGTACAAAGTTGGTAAAAATCACACTTTTTTTTATAACCTTTACTCTTTTGTTTATATTAGAAAAGCAAATAAAGCTCTAAAATAAATACATATATCGAGAATGCTCATGGGCTCATGGCTACATGCTAGTATCTCTTTTACATGCCCCAATGAATTCTTTAATCGACTTTAAGAAACGATGGTTTTCTTGGGATGTTTCATATAATACATGTTTGAAGGAAGGAGTCTAGAAAAATGTGGTCCTCCCATGGTCACACATGAACATAATGTACTTAGCACATGGATTGATGAATAGTTTAATTAAGTTCATCGACACCATTAAGGAGAGAGACATGAAAACATGCTTTAGCTTAAAGGTTATCACTAAGAGTGGTCCCTTAATCACCACTAGTGAATTCCAATCCCTTACATTCTCTACATCTCTTTGTATTGTGCCACCCCAAAGGAAAACAAATTAAAGTTATGGTACAATATATATTCATAGGAAAAAGTGAATATAAGGCTGTCCGTCACCTAAGCTTAGGTGTGGAACCCCTCACATACTAATTTTTTAATATTTGTTGAATTTTAATTAAATCACATAGCCCCCATGAATTTTATGGATTAAAAAAATAATATGTGAAAAAAAAAAAAAAAAAAAAAAAAAAAAAAAAAAAAAAAAAAAAAAAAGTGAAAAATTGAAAAAACAGAAAACAAATAAAAAAAAAAAAAAAAAAAAAAAAAAAAAAAAAAAAAAAAAAAAAAAAAAAAAAAAAAAAAAAAAAAAAAAAAAAAAAAAAAAAAAAAAAAAAAAAAAAAAAAAAAAAAAAAAAAAAAAAAAAAAAAAAAAAAAAAAAAAAAAAAAAAAAAAAAAAAAAAAAAAAAAAAAAAAAAAAAAAAAAAAAAAAAAAAAAAAAAAAAAAAAAAAAAAAAAAAAAAAAAAAAAAAAAAAAAAAAAAAAAAAAAAAAAAAAAAAAAAAAAAAAAAAAAAAAAAAAAAAAAAAAAAAAAAAAAAAAAAAAAAAAAAAAAAAAAAAAAAAAAAAAAAAAAAAAAAAAAAAAAAAAAAAAAAAAAAAAAAAAAAAAAAAAAAAAAAAAAAAAAAAAAAAAAAAAAAAAAAAAAAAAAAAAAAAAAAAAAAAAAAAAAAAAAAAAAAAAAAAAAAAAAAAAAAAAAAAAAAAAAAAAAAAAAAAAAAAAAAAAAAAAAAAAAAAAAAAAAAAAAAAAAAAAAAAAAAAAAAAAAAAAAAAAAAAAAAAAAAAAAAAAAAAAAAAAAAAAAAAAAAAAAAAAAAAAAAAAAAAAAAAAAAAAAAAAAAAAAAAACTCCTTAATAAACCAAATATTTAAAAAAAAAACAAAACTTTTAAACCTTTAAAAAACTCATAATAATAATACTTTTCAAAAGCTTTCTTTTAAGTAATTTATCATATTTATCCCTCAACTCTCAAAAAAACTACATTACCATTTTTATATCAATAACTTTTATATCAATAACCACACCGCCACCACCGCCCGTCTCCGCCAATACACAGCTACCACCACCGCTACCACCGTCCCAGCCGCATCGTGTGGGCTTTCGTCTAGTCTAAAATAAACTACTCTCCCTTTTTTCATCTTTCAGCCTTTAAAATATCTAAAGTACTTTTCTTCTTTATTCATTAATTTACCTATCACCACCTAATAAACTTATAATACCCTTAATGAATTTATTTACAATATACATCCATCAGTTGTTAAAATAACTACACTACCTCATATACAAGTATTAATTACTTTTACATTAATAACCACATCGTCGTCGCCACCCTGTTACCTCCATCAGTGCCACCCGCCATCATCGCCATCACTGTCGTTGCATAACGTGTAGTCCCTAATAAAACAAAACCACCCCTTTACTTTTTCAACTTTTCAGCCTTTAAAATATCTAAATTACCCCTCAATTTTTAACTATTTCTCAACACACACACACACAAGATCTACCCAATATACTCCCAAAATATTTTACAACCCCTATCTACCAAGCAACCTCTCACTTTATTCGTTATTTAAATACTTCCATTTAATATACTTATAATATCTTTAATGAAATTATATATTACATACAACCCTCAACCCCTTAAAATAATTATATTAATAACCACACAGCTCCCGCCACCCTTTGCTGCCACCACCGTCTAATTGCGTGAGGATCCTCTTATAGTAAATACAAAATCATTACTATTTTACGCTTTACAATTTTTGTTTTAGAGGATGTCAATCCATGGAAAACTAAAACGGTCCAAAATCAGCCACAAATACTAATGAACACTTGAACAGACGGAACTTATTTGGTGATTTGATCTTTTTACGCATAATTGTTAAACAGATACAATGGCCCAAGCTGACTTTATATTATTCATTTTGGACCAACAATACCGGCCCATATATTTGGCTCAAATTTGCCATAATTTTTCTTAGTCCGTTTGAACATTTTGGGAAGCAGCAGGACAGGGAACTGGACCGAGGAAGGAATAGTACTTATCATACATTTTTGTTTCAAAATTAAGATCTATAAGAATACATAATACATCAGGTTTTAGGTAAAATAAAACAAGTATTAAAATAAAACAAATAAAATAATAGGTTTCTCTTCACTGAAAATCACCGTGCATCATGAAAATCATCGTGTATCAATTGCTTCGTGAATCTTCGTGCATCAATTTAACCATGATCTAAAAGTTAAGATCTTGTCCTATTTGTTTTACTTTAATACTTGTTTTACAATACCTAACCTCTAATACATCATTTTCATTTTATTTTATAATATATAATACATAATACATTAAGTATAAGCTAAGTCGACTTATTAGAAAGATTAAAGACGAACATAATAATTCACATCGAATAGTAAATATATATCGGTAAATATATGGGTATCTGTCTATTGTGAATTTGTGATCGGTTAAATTTGTGAAAATTCATATGTGGGGTATGTATGAAAAATAGACATGTCAATGACGACTTTCTGATGGATATATGCACTAGATTGGTAAACGAATGAACAAACTCATGAAAACTATAAAGACTTGTCTGCAAGTAAAATTTTTTTTTTTTTGAACATTTGTCTGCAAGTCATAAGTGAACACAACCATTTCATTAACCATGGTTATTTATGACATCATAATTGTTTTTTTCAACCAAATGTCATGACTAATATGCAATTTCACCAATGCCGGAGACATGATAGCTCGGGGAAACATCAATGTTACTTTAAATGACTACAAATATTATAAAATGGCGATGCATAAAAAAAAAGCCTTCACATTGCCTATCAGAAAAAACTCAAAACATAATGGTTCAAGTAAATCTAGTCCTGTTTTTTTTTACTTAATAAACTTAATAATTAAAAATTTAATTATTCAATCAAATTTTATGTTACCTATATTTTACTTAATATATACAGACATTATTTATGCATTCAAGCATTTAATACGTTGAACACTTAATGAAAAAAAAAAAAACTATGTACATTATAAATCATTTAGACTTCAACTTGAATTATTTACTATTTAAAGATTCTAATTTGAATTACCTATAATGAACTTAATTTATACCTATAATGAACTTAATTTATAACAATTGCCTTAAATTTTAAATAACTACATTACATCTTTTACATTGATGAACACACCACTATCATCGTCACGCCGTTATCACACCGTCACATTGCACGAATATATGATTAGTTATAAATAAATGGATTGATATTCAAAGAAATTTGAGACAGAGACATCTTAATGTTAAATTTTTATTTTTAATGTAAATAAAATGATGCCAAAGAACGAAGATAGAGATTTTTCAAAAAAAAAATGAATATATTTTATAATTTGATTTGGATATATGTAAAAACATAGAACTAAAAAAACACATAGGTCCAATCCTGTAACCCACCGAAAAGGCTTTTGGTAACCGAAACACCTCACACACATCCAACCGTCAAAATAACTTCCATCAGAACTCCATTAACAAATATCAACCGTTGGATCAATTTTTCAGGGTTTAGCAATCCCCTTCATCAAACACGCCCACACTCTTCAAACCCCCCCTTTCTTTTACACACACACCCACCGCCTCCTCTTTTTTCCGGCCACTCTCCGCCGGTTCTCCCGCCGTTCTTCACCGGAGATCTCTCTGTATGTATTTTCTCTTCAACCCCTTACATTATTTTCCAAAATATGTAATACCCAGGAAAAAAAGTAATCTTTTTTCTTTTTGCCTAATTTTGCTTCTTTTTTTTTTTTGAAATAAATAAAAGTTTTTTTTAAAATTATTTTTTTAATAATAGTGACGCATTTTTCCTTCGGCCTTTAACATTGTAAACCAAAATACATGATACACAGAAAAAAATGTTAATTTTTTTGCAATTTCTTCAAGAAAGTTGCTTTTTTGGTTATTAAAACAAATTGTTATGGAATTTGTTTTTGTTGACACATTTGGAAAAGTGTTTAACAATTTTGCATCTTTTTTCTTTTTTGTACTTTTTTTGTTTTCAAGAATCTTGTTCTTTTTTTATCTGTAGAGAATGGCATATATTTTGTCTTCAAGTAGACTTATTATTGTTAGGAATAATAATTTACTTTTTATAATTCTGTATTCTAAAGTTGTTTTTTTTTGTTGATTTGTTTTAGGTGGTACTAATTATTAGTTGAAGATTAATAATATGCCTGGAGACAAGAAAATTGTGCATTGTATCCTTTTTATATATATATATATTTATTTTCTTATTTTATATTGGTTATAGTTTAGGATTTTAGAATTGTGTAATATGTTTCTTATTGAAAATTTTGGGGTTGTTTTTTAGAAAATTGTTATGTTTTTTATGTTTGCATGTTAAGTTAATAATATGTTTTAGGTTTTAGTAAACTGGCCTTTTTGTTGCCTTTGGTATATATATATATATAAGTATAATTATGTATAACTATAAATTATGTCATTGTAAGTATGTGGCTGCAACTGTTTTTTGGTATTTTTTTTTCTGTGGTTTAACTTAACTATGTTAATCAGCCGAGCCATTAGCCTCTGCGTTGAAAACTGATGCCCGTGCTAAAATGGACAATCCAAGTTTGGTGAGCCACTCTTGCCAACATGAATGATATATTTTAGTATCAATGTATTTCTTGTAATGTTATATTGTGGAAGCATTGCTGTTCGTTTAGGCATTTAGCAAAAAAAGTTATAATTTTGGCGTTTCTTTGTCAAGTGGTGAAATAATCACTTTTGTAGGTTGCGTGTTTGATTAATATTTTTTTGTATTGTTTTAGGGTGCGCGAAAAGATGGAATAGCTTCTGGTGTAACCTCATCTTTTTCAGGTGTGAAAAGTGGAGTTGTCAATAAGACAACCGTAGAGCAAGGTGCTCACATTGCACCCACTAGCTATTGTGATTATCATTATCCAGGTTAGAAGGCGGATAGTTGATGTGAACCTAAATGTTAAGGAAGCAATGTGACAAATATAGTTAGCTTTTTATACGTGATGGAGTTTATTTAATGGGTTTTTGCATTATTTGTTTTGATAGGACACAGTGGGGCATATAGTCATCTGGATGGTTCTGGTCTCGTGAATTCGAGTGGGGGTACTTATCCGGACGCTTCGCTTCTTTATTACATGCCCGGCTATAATCCCTATGCCACTGGAACTTACATGGGCGTCGATGGACAACAGCCCTACTATTCATCTTCAGATGCCATGCCGTGTTATGGGTGGAGTTCTACTTCATCATTGAGCGCAAAGTCTGCCGCAGGTACCAATGGGATGAAATCCGCTGATTTTAGTTCGAAAAGAGCTTTGAACTCTTATACTGGAAAATCCTCAACTTATCCTTTGGATATGAAGTCCCGCCAACAATCGACTTCCAGTGTTTCCAAGTCGATTCTCCAGTCACAGCAGATCAGGTCACTGAACAAGGTATGCTCAAATTACAATGGCACTTTGATGACTGTTTAGAGGTTGACATTGGTCTCAAAACAGGCCCATATGAAAAGGTTCATTTTTGCGATAGGCTGCTTTAGCTTAACACCCTTTTTGTCTAGAACTAATTTATGTTAATATTTGTTGCATCTTATGATTGATTAATGTATGGTTTAAAAAATATCTTTATTGTATGCTTCATTTAGAAGGTTTTATGCATAGAAAAACTTTGACTCATATGTGTCATTATCTATTTGCTTTTATTTGGTGATTTTATATGTTTTACACATTAGTGCTACTGTTAAACGATAATTCTCTGACCCACCTCTACCTTCATTCATAATGTGTAAGATGATGAACCTTATATGTCTCTGTATGTATGTTTATGCATCAGTTGGCTTCTGCTTACCAGTCCACTGGCCTTTTAAAAGGGTACCAACCAACAGGAAACTTCTCATCTTTTGCATATCAAAACCAAGGCCTCTTTTCAAACTACTCTATGAACTATGGTTCTGGTGGTAGACTTTGGAATGAAAACGATAGATACAAGTCAAAGGAAAAGTCTTACACGAATGGAGAAGCCGAGGAGCTAACACGTGGCCCGAGGGGTCAAAGCGTGAATACTCAGCTTGAGGACGAGAAAGTGGGCATGCCACTCACACAAGAAAAGTATAATCTTGAATCGTTCCAGACGAAGTATGAGCAAGCAAAGTTCTTTGTTATCAAGTCCTACAGTGAAGATGATGTTCACAAGAGTATCAAGTACGATGTTTGGTCCAGCACACCTAATGGCAACAAGAAATTGGATGCTGCTTTCCGTGATGCTGATGGAAAAGCAAAAGTTTTCCTATTCTTTTCAGTAAGAAAGCTTAATATGAGTAATTTTTTATAAGATATGTGTGTGCTTCGGTTTGTTATATTACTAACATTTTAATTTTCCCAGGTTAATGGTAGTGGCCAGTTTGTTGGTGTTGCTGAAATGCTGGGGCCTGTTGATTATGAGAAGAACATGGATTTCTGGCAGCTTGATAAGTGGAATGGTTTTTTCCCTGTTAAGTGGCACATCATTAAGGATGTTCCAAACACTTTGCTGCGACACATAATTCTTGAAAATAATGATAACAGGCCTGTTACATACACCAGAGACACTCAAGAGGTACTTTCTTTTTCTTACATAATAAAAACAACTTTTTATCGATAATAACGTTATTACTTAATGTTCAATCATATATATGTTTAGGTTTATTTAAAACAAGGTTTGGAGATGCTTGAAGTTTTTAAGAGCTATTCACCCAAGACATCTTTGTTGGATGATTTGAGCTTTTATGAAAACCGCGCGAAGTTGCTTAAAGCTAAACGGATTAGTAAAGCTGCTTTCCAATCAGAGGTACAAACATGAACATCATCTCTATCTTCCATATATTGATTAGATTTGCAGATTAATGATATTATTCAACTAGTAGAGATTATTTTTTATTTATTTATTATGACCACGAAATAAAAAAAGAGAAGTGTTAATCTATTCTCTCAATTTATGCAGAGGAGTCAAAGTGCAGGCGAAAGAATAATTGGAGAAGGGTCGATGAGCAGCAATGGCTTGAAGGATCCAACTTCAACGCTCATCAATATGACCCGGAATTTGTCTCTTAATTCTAACGTGCCAAAAACCAGCATCGGTGATAAATCTTCAGTGTAGATGTCTACTATTGAATTGATGTAGTTTCTAGGATATTAGCTTTATTTATGAATATTAATATCAAAAGTCTGAAATAGTATGGAGTGAAATCATTTTATCTCTTGGTTTTTGTCTATCGTTTGATACTCCTATGCTCCCTTTCCTACGTTTTTGAGATGTAAAAATCAGGGTTTTCTTTTTTTTGATTTCTATCGATCTGGACAGTACTGTGGAGGTGAAAAAGGAAATGACTTGTTTTAAATCTATCTATGCTTCTAGTATTTGGACATTTTCTACTTTGTGTACAGTTAGATTAAGAAGAGTTCTTTTTTAATAGTTTTCATATGTTTCTGTTTACAAAGCCAAAATATATTGGCTTACACATCCATCATGTCTTTCAAATTGTTTCTTTGATATGTCAACAGCCAACCAGGCTTAAGAAACTTATTGGATGTTTGTAAACTCAAATGTATTTCATACATTGAAGACCCAGATCATGTGGGGATTTGGATGGAGGTATTTTACCGGCATCATATGGCTCATACGGGGTGGGTCGATGGGTATTCAATTGTGGTACCAGGGCTAGGGTTCCCCTCGTTACCCTTTTTAGTTATGCATTAAAAAAAACTTAATCATATTCTCTTAAAGTGGCTAACCTTCACGTCTTCTTGATTATAAGATCATTCTCTTAGAATTGTGAGATGGATGTCGCGTGCAAATGTGCAATCTTATGATCGTGTAATCAGTGAGCCAAGTTCTCAACGACCATCTTTTATAGTACTTTCTTGTTAAATTGTTGTTTTGACTCTAAGTTAAAGTCATAATTTGTCATAATGAAGACTAAGACAATAATAATATCCAATCAAATAGGACATGAGAAAGATGTGATATAGTCATTAGTCAGTATTATCACTTTCTAATGATAAAGTGACTATTTTTTAGAATGACTTATGTCATTACCGTATATTATGGGAAGCTAAAGCTAAAGGTAAAGGATAGACTAGATACGCTATGCATAGTGAAGTAAATAAACAATGGCTTGACTGGTTTAAGGGAACATTAGCGTCATTAAATTTGAGCTCAGTAAATAAACAATGACTCCAACATTTAAGGGTGCCTTTAGTTGGGGAAAACACCATTTGTTTTCCATTTTTATTTTCCAAGAAAACATGGAAAACAGAAAACGCGTTCAAATCATAGTTTTTCAAAAATGTTTTCCATGAAAACAGAAACCACTGTTTTCCACTTTTCTATGGAAAATTAGAAAACACTTTTTTATTATTTTTCACTTTTCATTTTCCATTTTTTAAATTTTGAAAACCTCAAATTATTTTCCATTTTCTAGTTTTGAAATTTGTTTTCTAGAGATTGAAAACTCCTTTCATTTTCTAGAAAATTAAAAATGGAATACTAGAAAACATTTTCCACAACTAAACGCTCCCTAAGTTATTTATAAAATGTAAAAAATAAATGAATCTTGCTAATGACAGTACGTGTATATGGAGTGGTACCCATTTACCAATTCAGCTTGAACCCACATTTGAAGTTGAGAGACGCGGTTCGATCCTTAGGGATGCCCAAATCATGTGGGTAGTAAGTGAATGTATTTTACCGGCATCATAACCCTTACGGGATGAGATGATGGGGATAAAATGTGGTTCTGGGGACATGGTGCCCTCTTTTACCTTTTTGTTTGTATAACTTAATTGTGCTAATACCATAATAATTCGAGGTGAACTTTTGACGCGAAAAGTATAATTTTTTTATTCACACTAACAATGGCTATAGTTTATTTCTGAACAAAACAACGGCTATAGTTAGCATTATCAAAAATAATATTACAAGCCAAGTGATGATAATTAGTAAATTGTTGCCATTCAAATAGAAAGTCATTATTGAAAAGGAATCTAAAACTGGCTTAGTTGTCAATCAAACGATCAAACATACCATCTAAGAAAAGTATTAATCGTAAGAGGTGGATTGGAATGATTAGTTGAAAGTAAAAAGTTTACTCTATAATTGTACACGTATAAAGGAATACACTAGTACAAATTAAGTTCTCCGGTAATCCTTTAGACATGCTGGATATCAATTTTCTTTTTTAAAAAAAAAACAGCTCATCATCAAACCTTAACCAACCAACAGAGTATTTATATCTCAAATTTTAACAAGTTTACCTTAATTAATTAGAAAATGATAATAACAGCATTGAGAGTTGTCATTAATAGGTTATTACATGCATAAAAACGAGTACTTTATATATTACTGACAGCGCTTAAGACTGTCATTAAGAAAACCCTAATTAATTAAATCTTTGAAGTTACCCTCAAAATAAAAACCTAATGCATGAAAAACAAACAAATATATCAATCGGTACTACTTAGCTTCTCTTCAAGTAAAGCATACAAACGAGTTTGATTACAGTGTACATAAGTTTCAAATTGGTTCAGATTAATAGATTATTAGTTAAGAAAATAAGGCAAATTAAGGATCATGCGACTCCCGATGAACAAAAAGTAAGCATATGTTGTATGTACGTATTCAAGGCAAGTGCTCTATATAAGTCTACACAAACTCGAAGCAACAAACCAGAGAATGCCAATTATCGATAAAGCAAAGCGACCCAACTTGCATTTTTTTAAAACCATGGAAGTGATCAAGAAAGTATGTATTACCTATTTTGAAACCATTTTGAATTTGGTTTCATAATCTCAATTGGGGTTCGTTCACAAAGTTATAAAAAAAGGTTATGAGTAGAATAATTAGTCGTAAAAAAATATTATAATAAAAAAAATATAATTAGATAAAACTTATAATAAAAAGTCCGGGTTTGCATGAGTTCAGCAACGATGATTGTCATCACAACAAAACCATTAAACCAAAAATAATCCAAAAAAATCTATCTTCCATTGGACGGGATTATCCAAACATCTACCGCCCAAGAACAACGTAACCAAATTACAAAGTCTAAGAATATACAACTACAATGATAAATGGGTGTTAGTTTTTTTGTTTTTTTTTTTATATAAATGTTGCATACATAAATATGAAATACGGAGTATATAATTTATAATAGTTGGTAAAAGTATAAACTTCTTTTAAGAATTATAAAAGTTTCTTATGACATATATGGTCTATTACTACAACTCAGAAGTATAAGTTAACAATGAACCAAACGTCAAATCGACGATATATTATGAAACCCACAAACTATAAAGATCTCAATATCCAAAACAAAATTAAATAAGTAAACGGCATTCTCAACATGCCAAAAAACAAAAAACACTATGTTCTATCAAATTTAAAAGTAACAAATCACTTAAAAGAAGAAAAATAAAAAAAAACTAGTATAATTTATTACCCATAAACATCCTTGCATGTTGATCCTGGTCCATCATAAAATCACCATTATGATTATTGTTCATTGCTTGGGCATTATGAATTTCTTGCATCACAAAGTCCGGCACTTGAACTTGCACCATCGGCTGAGGAATCGCCCATTGGTTCACGTTATCGTAGATCACGCCACGATCATACACCGTGTTATAACCATACCCCCTCGGGTCACACTTCATCGATGATAAAGGTAAACAAGAATTAGATTCAGCATCATTATTGAGCCACCCAAGATCGCCATTACTCATTATTTGATGGTTCATTAGTTGATAATGACCAAGATTACTAACTGGGTTACCTAGGTTTAAGCCCAATCCTGAGCCCAAACCTGAGCCCAAATCAGCAAAGTGATGAAGCATTATTGGTTTTTTGTGATGATCATCGAGCTCTAACATAGATGGCATTAGGATTTTCATGTTATTTTTCTTGAATTCAACAACAGCTCTAACTATATTTTCTTTGTTTTCCAAAGACTTAAACAAAACCCTTAATTGTGCTTCGGTATAACTACTGAACTCATCATACCAAGTCGAGTACTTGGCTTCCATGTTCTTTTTTCGGGCCTTCATTAGCTCATCTTCAATTTTTTTCTTACGACCTTCAAAAAAGTCATTGAGATCATAAGTTTTCTTTCCCGAATCACCCTTTTTTGTCTTGTAAAAAGCAATGGTTTTCTTAATTAGCTCGGGGTTTTCAGGCCAAACCTCGGGCTCATTTGAATTAGGAGGTAATATGAACATCACGGTATTCACATCACAAAGAGTTGTGAATTCTTCTTAATCATCCCACGTTTCCTTTTTTTGTAAGTCGTGATTCGAGTTTTCTCTTTTGGTATGAGTTCCATCCTCAACTTTGCACGACCCATCTACAAGAAAAAAACAAAAAAAAAAAACATATATTAGATATATGTAGAGATGTAGTCAAGAATGTATATATTATATATACTTAAATTACATGTGTTAATAATGTAAAGAATTGAAGTTTACCAGGAAGATTGTTCTTTGTGCGAGGGAAGAAGATCTATAATTAGAGTTTTATTGCAAAGATGTAGTAGAATGGTTTGTGTGTTTGGTCAATGATGTATATATAGGTATGTATGTACAAACTTTCTGTCTTTTAATAATAAAGGAAAATAAATTAAATACTTTTTTTTGAACTAAAAACATGTCGGGATACGGACATAATGGGTAATAATTCACTTCCATAATTAGATTTATTTAAATCTTAAAACTTGTCGGGATTCGGAGTATTAACATAATTAAATTTCGGATAAAAATGGAAACTTGGGGTATAAGAAAAGGTAAATAAAAAAGGGTGTAAAATAAATAAAATTAAGTTATAATAGAATATTCCTCTATTCTTTTATCTTTTACACTATAATTTAAACCATTCATATAATTAAATTAATAAATTTGCGAAAACAATAAATTATTAGATTTAGACAATACACGATATACATGTATATGGCATTTTCATATAAGTAAACAAAAAATACCATGTAAATCCATATTTAAAAAGGAAAATTTTAAATGAAGTCTTTAGGGGTTCACTTAACGTGCATAAAAAGATTGTACCTTTTGATATCAAAAGTCACCCTGAATTTTATGATAAGTGTAAAACTATTTAATACACCTTAACGGACACCCTTAGGGCTTTATTTAACAAAACCTATTGAAAAAAAATATAATATCAATTGATATTACGAATGAAATATGTACTTTTTTTAATTAGCGGTAAATGTATGCGAAGTGGTATATATATAGAAATGGAAATATGTAGCTGTTATGTTTTTAATTTTGATATATATATATATATATATATATATATATATATATATATATATATATATATATATATATATATATATATATATATATATATATATATATATATATATATATATATATATATATATATATATATATATATATATATATATA
>CM067170.1:126147734-126232734 GCA_034093135.1 Erigeron breviscapus | reverse complement strand
AACTTTTCCGCTAGAGTTTCACTTAGCTACTTTTTTATGCATAACTTCGAGTTTTTTAACTTTATCCACTAAAGTTTCATAACTTTTGACTCGAAAATTGGTTTTCAACTTAATGTTTTTTAACTTTTATCACGAGAGTTTTGTTTTTCTCCCGGGGCAACGCCCGGGTAGAAATGCTTGTTACCTCTAAAAAGTAAGTTTTGGTATGTGAGTTAGAATCACTGTAACTAATAGTACAAATGTTTAAAGTTAATGTACAACTTTGTAATGCTTGGTTATATTTCTTATTGTTTAAATAAAAGTAAGACACTTTAATATATACCAAATGGCAAAACTTAATTGGTTGAAGAAATTAATTGAAAATGGTTACTGTTTGATGGGGTCCACATTCATGAAACAAACAAAATGAAATGGAATTTGGCATGTGTAAATGTGAGGGAGAAATGGGGAAAATACAACTTAACGGCCATCACATAAGGTCTTTTTTTAGGTCCTTTTTTTAACGGGCGTTAATTGTTGTGAAATGTTGTTTACGTCTCTAACATGAGTCACAAAAGTTGTTGTAAATTAGGTCATTTTCTATGTCGGGCCTTAGAGTATTTAGTATCGGTGTCAAATGAGTATTGTCTAACGATCGTCCAATTAAACCAATAGGCATTAGTTGTTATTTCGAATGGTAACATGTGTAGATGGATGCCTACAGAAGTTATATGCCACTTGCAAACTTTAATTGTTATAATTATTTTCGACATGCATTGCTTAATGTTAATGTTTGTCTATTTTTTCGTAACTTAACTTAATTCATTTTAAATTTTAGCGTTGGCAGTAATAAAAATTGTGGATGAACTTATAAAATCTGAGATATATTTTGTATTATGAGGCATGCATGCATAAGTGTAGATGGCCTCTTAAATACAATAAATTTGCTAATTCATATAGGATTAACTAATGTTACACTTTTTTTACTAGACTACTTAAAATATTTCGTCCCGCTGCAAAGCGCGGGTAAAATTACTACTTTAATTTAATTAGCAGGCTTCATAATCGATAAATTGTGTTAATTAGACATTTACACTAGGGATGGGAGGCTTTACCAATATGGCCATATGGGCCTTCTTTTTAACTATTTTTCCATTTTTTTAATAATTAAGTGAGAAGATGAAGTTTAGGTTTTATCATATATAGCCTTTCATGTCACACATAATCCTACATGTCATTAAGATGTTTATGTGTCCTTATTTAACTAATTAAGTAGAATTTTCGACTATTTAACTAATTATATGTTGCATTTGAACTCAACTATTTAATGTAATTTGGATTTCATCAACTATTAAATAATACAAACAAGGATATGTATGCTTAAAATTGAAAAGAGAGGACTTACAAGTAAAAATTGAAGATTTAATATAAGCCTGAGAGAATAATATTATTTAAATCTTGAAAAATCCGAGATATATTTTGTATTATGAGTCATGCATGCATAAGTGTAGATGGCCTCTTAAATATAATAAATTTGCTAATTCATATAGGATTAACTAATGTTACACTTTTGTTACTTAACTACTTAAAATATTTCGTCCCGCTGCGAAGCGCGGGTAAAATTACTAGTTTCATTAGAAACTTAACGAGAAGCTTGCAAACACTTTAAAAAGAATAATAAAAATCAAAATTACATCAATCTATCCATGATAAGTTTTTAAAAGGAGAGCAGTTCTTGATCCATAAATATCATAAATAAGCAAAACGAGCAAATCATTGGGAATTCCACTAGTGGGGTTCAGACCAGAAGAGCCACAAGCGATCAATGCTTAAACGTCAGTTTCTTATCTCTTATTGACCCAAGAAGATTGACGAGGCTATGAAAGACCCAAGCTGGGTTGAAGCCATGCAAGATGAGCTCAACTAGTTTAAAAGAAACGATGTATGGGAACTCGTTCCTTGTCCCAGTAACCTGAAGAAGGAACCAATTGGGACAAGATGGGTCTTCAGAAACAAGATGGATGAAGATGGTCATATCATCAGAAACAAAGCAAGACTTGTTGCAAAAGGATATGCACAATAAGAGGGA
Organism: Erigeron breviscapus; assembly: GCA_034093135.1. Classification (NCBI taxonomy): domain Eukaryota; kingdom Viridiplantae; phylum Streptophyta; class Magnoliopsida; order Asterales; family Asteraceae; genus Erigeron; species Erigeron breviscapus. The sequence goes on along the minus strand of CM067170.1, from coordinate 126,230,666 downwards.
ATAGATTTTGATGAAACTTTTGCACCAGTTGCCAGACTTGAAGCTATCAGAATATTCTTAGCTTTTGCAGCTCATCATCAATTTAAAGTCTATCAAATGGATGTCAAAAGTGCATTCCTGAATGGAGAACTAGAAGAAGTCGTTTATGTGTATCAACCACCAGGGTTCATCAATGAAGAAAAACCACATTGGGTGTACAGACTGAACAAAGCCTTATATGGTCTGAGACAAGCACCCAGAGCCTGGTATGATACTCTTACTAAACATCTTCTTAAAAATGGTTTTAAACGTGGTGCAATTGATAACACTTTGTTCATTTTACATGATAAAAGTGATATCCTTTTAGTACAAATTTATGTTGATGATATTGTGTTTGGTTCTACAAATGAGAAGATGTGTGAAAATTTTTCTAAAATCATGTCTTCTGAGTATGAAATGAGTATGATGGGTGAACTGACATATTTTCTGGGACTTCAAGTAAAAACAAACTGAAGATGGTATTTTCATAAACCAAGAAAAATATGTCAGAGATTTACTAAAGAAGTATCAATTTGATTCAGTCTCATCAAAAGATACTCCTATTTCTGCTCCATTAACTTTGGATTCTGATCCACATGGAAAACCAGTGGACCATACAAAATATCGTGGTATGGTTGGTTCACTAATGTATTTAACTGCAAGTAGACCAGACATAATGTTTGCAACATGCCTTTGTGCTAGATTTCAGTCTGATGCACCAGTTGCAGACTTGAAGCTATCAGAATATTCTTAGCTTTTGCAGCTCATCATCAATTAAAAGTCTATCAAATGGATGTCAAAAGTGCATTCCTGAATGGAGAACTAGAAGAAGTCGTTTATGTGTATCAACCACCAGGGTTCATCAATGAAGAAAAACCACATTGGGTGTACAGACTGAACAAAGCCTTATATTGTCTGAGACAAGCACCCAGAGCCTGGTATGATACTCTTACTAAACATCTTCTTAAAAATGGTTTTAAACGTGGTGCAATTGATAACACTTTGTTCATTTACATGATAAAAGTGATATCCTTTTAGTACAAATTTATGTTGATGATATTGTGTTTGGTTCTACAAATGAGAAGATGTGTGAAAATTTTTCTAAAATCATGTCTTCTGAGTATGAAATGAGTATGATGGGTGAACTGACATATTTTCTGGACTTCAAGTAAAACAAACTGAAGATGGTATTTTCATAAACCAAGAAAAATATGTCAGAGATTTACTAAAGAAGTATCAATTTGATTCAGTCTCATCAAAAGATACTCCTATTTCTGCTCCATTAACTTTGGATTCTGATCCACATGGAAAACCAGTGGACCATACAAAATATCGTGGTATGGTTGGTTCACTAATGTATTTAACTGCAAGTAGACCAGACATAATGTTTGCAACATGCCTTTGTGCTAGATTTCAGTCTGATCCCAGAGAAGCACATGCAAATGCTGTTAAAAGGATCTTCAGATACCTTAAGGGTGTCCCTAGACTGGGTCTTTGGTATCCCAAAGGCTCTAGTCTAGATCTAATGGGTTATTCAGATTCTGATCATGCAGGTTGCAAGATAGACAGGAAAAGTACCACTGGTGGGTGTCATTTCCTTGGTGGCAAATTAGTAAGCTGGACTAGTAAGAAGCAGACTGCAGTATCACTATCAACTGCAGAAGCTGAGTACATTTCTGCAGCAAGTTGTTGTGCTCAGATTCTATGGATAAAAAACCAGCTGACTGATTATGGTGTTACTTACACAAAGACTCCAATCTTTTGTGATAACACTAGTTCCATTGCCATATCTCACAATCCTGTGATGCACTCGAAAACCAAGCACATCGACCTCAGGTATCATTTCATTCGTGATCATATTCTGAAAGGAGATATTGAATTGCACTTTATTCCCACTGATAAGCAACTCGCTGACATCTTCACAAAACCTTTAGATGTCAAAACCTTTAAACATCTAGTCAGTGAGTTGGGTATGTTAAATCCTTAGACTGGTAATCTTGTTATGAACGTCCTCAGTGACACTGATCTGGTTCACCAGTCTGAGCGATCCATGTAATTTTGCTCGCCTAGCTATCGAACGCCTTTGTGATACTATCTTGGCACTTATTAATTCATGGATCATCACTTCAGGGGGAATGTTAAATATTTTTCAAACCTTAAAATAAACCTTCATTTTTGAGGGGGGACTTTTTGCTCAGAAAAATGTATTTAACTAAAGCACTTCAGAAAATCAAAAATATTTCAGTTGAATTTTATTGACTGAGATGGTTCAGATCTCTTTGGAACTGACCATGCTCAGAACTTGACTTGTCATCACTGAAATACAACAACCTTTCAAGATATTTTCTTTTGATACTTGGTCAATTGTGTGTACACGTGACCTACTGCATACTATGTTTTTAACTTACGTTGGTCATGCTTATGTGTCACACAAGTTGCGCCGTAAAAGAAAAAGAAATGAGTACTTTTTCTGAAAAAATGTTGCAGGGTGGGGTCACTCAAACGGCTTTGCATTTAATGCTGATTTGACCCCAGAAATCATTTTAGGATCTCAAACCCAATCAAAACCATTTTCGAATATAAAATATTTTATGAGTCTTGGGTTTTGAAATTCAAAAATTATTTTTAATTGTTTTTAGCTGGAAAATCACGTTGTATTCCATCTTAAATTCACATTCCTTCTCATTCTTTCATTTACTTCGTTTTTCATTTACTTCCCAATCATCAATCTCTCTCATACTTACTCTCAAAATTCCTTAACTCTTCATATTCCTTTCACTTTCATTTTTCAATTCTTAAAATGTCTAAATCATCATCTTCTTCTTCACACAAATCACTCATAAATTTTGAATATACTCCATCGAGTGATGTGAAAACATCTGCCACATGGCCAAAGAACTTCACACCTTCTCAAATCCGATTCAACATGAGCAACTTTTTGGCTCAATTGAATGTGAAGTACGAAACCTAATGGGAAGAATCAACAATTTTTGGGAGCAGTCCCCTTTCCATTATGCGTTGACCGCAAATCCTCAAGCATTGTATCATCGATACTTGCTTGAATTCTGGTACACTGCTGTGGTGAATAAAGATGAGCAATCCATCTCCTTCACTCTCAATGAGGGCACCAAGAAGTGTGTTATCATCTCTAGAGGGGTTCAGAAATTCCCTTCATCTGAACTACCTCGAACCTCCCCAGGTGTTTGCTAAAAGACTCAAAGGAGTCAATTTCAGGGAGGTTCTAGTCGCCACTGGTCATGGTGATATGGAGGATGCTGATGGTAATTTGAAGACCTCTGGACACATTTTCATGTCTGGTTTGGCAATTGCTGGAGGTTCTTCTGGAGAATCTTGATTCTCTTGCTGACTTTGAGTTTGACGAGGAACTATTGGAGGCGAATCTATCTAATTCTGAGCCAGCCCCCATCCTCGCAAACGCCCCTCCTCCTCCCCCAGAAATCCAACCAGAACAAGCCAATGAGCCTTATGTTCCACCACCACCATCTCACCAAAATCCAATCTTTCCACCAGGTACCACTCCCGCATATGTAACCGATCCATCTTTCACTCCATCACTTCAATTTCTACACCCCAAATTCACAACATACCACCACCAATCAACTATGATGCCCCTTCAGAGAAGGACTTGGATTCTGAGACAGAATCTGAGAGTCCAACTGACATTCAAATGAACAAAGTACTTAAAGGGCTTGGAAGTTTACCATTTGTGGCTCCTGCTTCTACACAACCCCCACCTCCTTTGAATATAGAAGCACAGTTAGAGAAAACATAAACCGAAGTCCAAGGCCTTATTTTAAGGGTGGAGGACTTAACCAAATCTCTAACTGCCAACACTAGTTCCTTGGCTGATATGAAAGGGGCTCAGATGTTCCTTGGAACTGAGTTGACCAAAGTTGCTGGTAATGAAGGACTAGTGGTTGGGAAGCTGAATGAGCTGGTGATGACTTGCAACAAGGTGAGCTCTGCAATCAGAGAAGCCTTCAGGTTGACAAAGAGAGATGTGCAAGCTTCGGTGGTTGCGAACTTGACATCTAGTGTTGAGTTGTTGAAGCAAGAGTTTATGATAGTTGGAAATGAAGTTCATGAGTTGGTTCAGAAGCCAAGTGTCAATGAGAAAGAACTTGGAACTTCTATTAGTGCTGGTATTGTGAAAGATCTGAAGTCTGAGCTATCTCAGAATCTAGCTGCTCAGATTTCAGATTCTGTCTGTCAGAAAGTTGGTGAAGAGGTTAGAATGATGATTGCTGAACTGACCAAAGACACAAATGACAAGGTGGAAAAGGCTGTAAATGAAGTAAAAGATACAGTTTCCAAGCTTGAAGGTTCAGTTCAGAATCAGTCAAAAAACAGTTAGAAGAAATTCTAACTCTTCTAAAGAAAGAAACTGTTACTGCTCCTCCTCCCCCTGCTTCTTTCACTGAAGAAGATAGAAAGATGTTGAAGGACTTGAAAGATAAAGAAGCACTGAACCTTAGTTCTTCATTCAGACTAAAGGCTCAGTTTGCTACAATGGCAAAAGGTATTTGTGAGTGCCTAGAACAACAAAGTTGGGAACCACTGAAGGCAATTAAATCTACTGTTGATCTTTATGCTAGATTGCCTTCAGAGATTCCAAAGGGGGAAGTGGTGTGCCTATTGGTTTGCTTGCTAGTACTCAAGAGATAATTGAAGCAACCAAGAAGCAAACTGAGGTACCTTCTGGTAGTGCCTCAGTTCAGGGGGAACAACTTCAGAAAAAGGATAAGGGAAAAGGCAAGGTTCAAGTAGAAGAACCAAAGAAAAGTGCTAAGGGTTCTGGAATCGTTGTTGGTGAAAATGTAGACGAGCAAGGTTATCCCTTACATAATCTTGAAGCTGATAGTAAGAAGTTGGAAACATTGCAAAAGCAGGTTTCTAACCAATTCATTATGTGGAGGGAGAACAAAGAAAGAGAAAGGGAACAACATCTAAAGATGGGGACCCTTGATCACATAGATGCTGCAGCTCTTGGGTTATCATTGGAAAGATATCAGAAAATCAAAAATGACCCAAGAGTGCAAAAGGTTATAGTTGATATGCTGGAATATGAGTGTGGGATGAACTACTCTCCTCTGGAACAAAAGTTGGAAAGTCTGACCTTTAAGTCGTCCATTGAAGACTTAAAGAAAAATAGAGAAAAAGAAATGGCGATAAAAAGGAAGGAAATTCTGGCCGAAGTTCAGAATGTTGAGAAAGAGTTGCTCAGACCAACCTTTAAACCCAAAGTGACTGGACCTAGATCATCAAGAAAGAGTGTTCGTGATGCTGATCTTTCTACCTTCAAACCAATGTCTGATGATGCTGTTGAAATTCAAAGAAAACATGAAAGAGATCAATATGAGCATTATACATGAAGCATCGATCTCATCCAGCCAAGATAGTTGATATGGAAGTAACAAAAGCTGATGGATTGAAGCTTTTTGACTTGGTTGTTAAAAGAGAAGGAAGGGCAGCTGAAGAATACCATCAGGTTTCAGTGCACGAGTTTGGGATTTTTGAGCATAGGGAGATGATCCAGATTCTGAAGGGGAAACCAAAATCTGCCTTGACTGGTGCATGGTTAGCAAGAATACAACAAAAGATGCAAGCCAAGGTGGAAATTGAAAGCAGATTGTTTGGCAAAAAGGATCATTCTCCACTGAAGAGAAAACCTACTGAGGCACCTTCTGGTTCAAGGCCTGCCAAGAAGTAGTTTTCTTTTCAGATTATCATGTACTTGTAAAATATTTACATTTGTAACATTCATTTTAGTTTGTATATATATGTTGCAATTGTAACCAATAAGTAGATGATAAGTTTAAGTTAGAAAACCACAAGTAAAATTCTGAGATATCAATGATCTATAAGATGTACTTAGAAAATTTTTACAACTTAAACAAAAACTTGCATTTCAGACTTACAAACATGTATAGATAGAAGTCTGAGATGCATGCACTATTTCAGAACAAATAGGGGGAATTTGTTAGGTCGAAAATCGACCAAGTATAATTTGTTCAGAAATAGCTTGAAGTTTAGTGAAGACATTTGTACAGAATTCTGAGCTGTCTCAGAATTCCTTCACTGAAGCTTCACTTCAGTTCAGATCGAGATAAATCTGAAGCATTCATTCTGAAGTCAAAGACTGAAGTATGAAGAAGAGAATCATCTCAGAAGCAGAGCAATTCTAATATAACAATCCCGACATCTCAGTCATATTTCTTGCATATGTACTCGTCTAAATAATAGATTGATAGCAACTATACAAAGAAAAGCCAACTGATTAATTTAGTTTTAATTTAGTTTTAGCCAAGTGTACATCACAATACTAAATAAATAGCTTTTGTTCTAATCAGTTGGCTATTAGTTCAGTTGGATTAACATCATCAAAATCAGTTGCCTTTTGTTTCAACATCATCAAAATCACACTAATTCAAGGATACTAAAAAAAAAAGCATCAACAATCTGTTTTTAAGATACAATATTACAGAATTTGGTTAGACAACTTTTTAACAAAGATTGAGGCTAAAATTTTACCAAGATTACAACACATAAAATTTTGATTATTTTATGACGCATATTATAAGATGATATTAAGTATAGGCATAGTTAATGATTGACAAGAAAAAGAAAAGAAAAAAGAGCTAATATTTGTGCAATGAAATTACAGCCGAAATACAAAACTTCTATCATAAAAATAGGTAAATTGATACCTTAAAGTAAAACTTTTTATCATATAAACCAAAAATATAGGGACTGAAGGAAGTGTTGTTCGACTAAACTATTCTAACCGCATAGAATCAAAACGCTCGATTAAAGTTGGAAACATTGCAAAAACAGGTTTCTAACCAATTCATTATGTGGAGGGAGAACAAAGAAAGAGAAAGGGAACAACATCTAAAGATGGGGACCCTTGATCACATAGATGCTGCAGCTCTTGGGTTATCATTGGAAAGATATCAGAAAATCAAAAATGACCCAAGAGTGCAAAAGGCTATAGTTGATATGCTGGAATATGAGTGTGGGATGAACTACTCTCCTCTGGAACAAAAGTTGGAAAGTCTGACCTTTAAGTTGTCCATTGAAGACTTAAAGAAAAATAGAGAAAAAGAAATGGCGATAAAAAGGAAGGAAATTCTGGCCGAAGTTCAGAAATTGAGAAAGAGTTGCTCAGACCAACCTCTAAACCCAAAGTGACTGGACCTAGATCATCAAGAAAGAGTGTTCGTGATGCTGATCTTTCTACCTTCAAACCAATGTCTGATGATGCTGTTGAAATTCAAAGAAAACATGAAAGGGATCAATATGAGCATTACATGAAGCATCGATCTCATCCAGCCAAGATAGTTGATATGGAAGTAACAAAAGCTGATGGATTGAAGCTTTTTGACTTGGTTGTTAAAAGAGAAGGAAGGGCAGCTGAAGAATACCATCAGGTTTCAGTGCACGAGTTTGGGATTTCTGAGCATAGGGAGATGATCCAGATTCTGAAGGGGAAACCAAAATCTGCCTTGACTGGTGCATGGTTAGCAAGAATACAACAAAAGATGCAAGCCAAGGTGGAAATTGAAAGCAGATTGTTTGGCAAAAAGGATCATTCTCCACTGAAGAGAAAACCTACTGAGGCACCTTCTGGTTCAAGGCCTGCCAAGAAGTAGTTTTCTTTTCAGATTATCATGTACTTGTAAAATATTTACATTTGTAACATTCATTTTAGTTTGTATATATATGTTGCATCTTGTAACCAATAAGTAGATGATAAGTTTAAGTTAGAATAACCACAAGTAAAATTCTGAGACATCAATGATCTATAAGATGTACTTAAGAAAATTTTTATAACTTAAACAAAAACTTGCATTTCAGACTTACAAACATGTATAGATAGAAGTCTGAGATGCATGCACTATTTCAGAACAAATAGGGGGAATTTGTTAGGTCGAAAATCGACCAAGTATAATTTATTCAGAAATAGCTTGAAGTTTAGTGAAGACATTTGTACAGAATTCTGAGGTGTCTCAGAATTCCTTCACTGAAGCTTCACTTCAGTTCAGATCGAGATAAATCTGAAACATTCATTCTGAAGTCAAAGACTGAAGTATGAAGAAGAGAATCATCTCAGAAGCGAGCAAAAGAGTGATTCTACCAGATCAAGACTGAAGCATCTCAGTGTAAAGTATTTACAACACTTTACACTGATTACGAGGAAGACTTTTACTTTACACCTTTATCCGGTTAATAGATTTATCTATTAACAAAAGGTACAAAGTATAGGCTTGGAACCTAGTACTATAAGTCACATCAAGTGACTTATATACTCTTCCAAGTGCAGCATGTAAGGAATTATGGTTTAATTCCTTAAATGCCCACAACCACATTTGTACGATCTTGTCCACATCATCATGGACTTGGTCTATAAATACAAAGTCTTCTCACAACTTGCAAAGAGCTTGAAACTTTAGCATTGCAACTTGTGAGATATACTCTAAGTAAACTTACGAGTATTTCCAAGTTAATTAGATCACTTGTATTTCAGGATTGTTTAGATACTTACACTTGGGTGTTTATCTTTGTTCCGCAACAATCCTTGTATTTGTTTATACATCAATAAATCAAATACATTGAAAAGAAAAACAACGTGTCTCAATGCTACATACTTGATTATATTTATATATATCCTTATATAGTTTCTGCCACTTGTTCTTACATTTTATATCTAGTCAATTGTTTCTTGTTATCCATATCTGGATCGTAAACTGAACTTGTCCATCAAGATCGGTTGTACTTGCCAGTCGGGTTTGTTATTCATCTATATTTGGGACTACATTAGTCAGTATTATCACTTTCTAATGATAAAGTGACTATTTTTTAGAATGACTTATGTCATTACCGTATATTATGGGAAGCTAAAGCTAAAGGTAAAGGATAGACTAGATACGCTATGCATAGTGAAGTAAATAAACAATGGCTTGACTGGTTTAAGGGAACATTAGCGTCATTAAATTTGAGCTCAGTAAATAAACAATGACTCCAACATTTAAGGGTGCCTTTAGTTGGGGAAAACACCATTTGTTTTCCATTTTTATTTTCCAAGAAAACATGGAAAACAGAAAACGCGTTCAAATCATAGTTTTTCAAAAATGTTTTCCATGAAAACAGAAACCACTGTTTTCCACTTTTCTATGGAAAATTAGAAAACACTTTTTTATTATTTTTCACTTTTCATTTTCCATTTTTTAAATTTTGAAAACCTCAAATTATTTTCCATTTTCTAGTTTTGAAATTTGTTTTCTAGAGATTGAAAACTCCTTTCATTTTCTAGAAAATTAAAAATGGAATACTAGAAAACATTTTCCACAACTAAACGCTCCCTAAGTTATTTATAAAATGTAAAAAATAAATGAATCTTGCTAATGACAGTACGTGTATATGGAGTGGTACCCATTTACCAATTCAGCTTGAACCCACATTTGAAGTTGAGAGACGCGGTTCGATCCTTAGGGATGCCCAAATCATGTGGGTAGTAAGTGAATGTATTTTACCGGCATCATAACCCTTACGGGATGAGATGATGGGGATAAAATGTGGTTCTGGGGACATGGTGCCCTCTTTTACCTTTTTGTTTGTATAACTTAATTGTGCTAATACCATAATAATTCGAGGTGAACTTTTGACGCGAAAAGTATAATTTTTTTATTCACACTAAAGTCAATAATTTAGCTGTAACAATTTGATACGAAAAGGTCAAGTATATATTAGGTAATATATCAACAGTCAAGATATATAGTCGATTCATTCAAGATTTAACCAAATTTATAGAATTTGGTTAGACAACTTTTTAACAAAGATTGAGGCTAAAATTTTACCAAGATTACAACACATAAAATTTTGATTATTTTATGACGCATATTATAAGATGATATTAAGTATAGGCATAGTTAATGATTGACAAGAAAAAGAAAAGAAAAAAGAGCTAATATTTGTGCAATGAAATTACAGCCGAAATACAAAACTTCTATCATAAAAATAGGTAAATTGATACCTTAAAGTAAAACTTTTTATCATATAAACCAAAAATATAGGGACTGAAGGAAGTGTTGTTCGACTAAACTATTCTAACCGCATAGAATCAAAACGCTCGATTAAAACTTCGAAAATGAAAACATATAAAATTAAATTACGAGTAAAAAATAAATCATATCTAGAAAATACAAATCAATTAAATAAATTAAAATACAAATCACTTGTAGAAAATAAATCAAATTAAAAAAATAAAAAAGAAAAACTTACATAAATGAAACCCATTTATATCTTTCACATATATATATATATATATATATATATATATATATATATATATATATATATATATATATATATATATATATATATATATATATATATATATATATATATATATATATATATATATATATATATATATATATATATATATATATATATATATATATATATATATATATATATATATATATATATATATATATATATATATATATATATATATATATATATATATATATATATATATATATATATATATATATATATATATATATATATATATATATATATATATATATATATATATATATATATATATATATATATATATATATATATATATATATATATATATATATATATATATATATATATATATATATATATATATATATATATATATATATATATATATATATATATATATATATATATATATATATATATATATATATATATATATATATATATATATATATATATATATATATATATATATATATATATATATATATATATATATATATATATATATATATATATATATATATATATATATATATATATATATATATATATATATATATATATATATATATATATATATATATATATATATATATATATATATATATATATATATATATATATATATATATATATATATATATATATATATATATATATATATATATATATATATATATATATATATATATATATATATATATATATATATATATATATATATATATATATATATATATATATATATATATATATATATATATATATATATATATATATATATATATATATATATATATATATATATATATATATATATATATATATATATATATATATATATATATATATATATATATATATATATATATATATATATATATATATATATATATATATATATATATATATATATATATATATATATATATATATATATATATATATATATATATATATATATATATATATATATATATATATATATATATATATATATATATATATATATATATATATATATATATATATATATATATATATATATATATATATATATATATATATATATATATATATATATATATATATATATATATATATATATATATATATATATATATATATATATATATATATATATATATATATATATATATATATATATATATATATATATATATATATATATATATATATATATATATATATATATATATATATATATATATATATATATATATATATATATATATATATATATATATATATATATATATATATATATATATATATATATATATATATATATATATATATATATATATATATATATATATATATATATATATATATATATATATATATATATATATATATATATATATATATATATATATATATATATATATATATATATATATATATATATATATATATATATATATATATATATATATATATATATATATATATATATATATATATATATATATATATATATATATATATATATATATATATATATATATATATATATATATATATATATATATATATATATATATATATATATATATATATATATATATATATATATATATATATATATATATATATATATATATATATATATATATATGGAGTTTGGAAAACGTGCTAGTTAAATACTATAATAAATATATATATATATATTAATATATGTTATATACGTAAATATATATATATATATATATATATATATATATATATATATATATTAAAAAGGAACTTTTGGTTGTGAGAGGGTGGTACTGTAGCTAATAGTACCACCCTTTAAGCAAAAAGTACAAGTTTGTATTGTACAACCAAAAACAACTAACGGACTTAACGGTTGTTAGTTATAACTTGGGTAACTAATGGTAGTTACAAACGGGTATTTAACGGAGTCTGTTTTCAAGTATAAGTTTTTTCACTTTTGGCACGAAAGTTTCGTCTTATTTAATTTTTACCACATAACTTTTGGTTTTTTAAATTTACTTTTTGTCACAAAGTTTTTTTCTTTTTTATTTTTACCACATAACTTTTACTTTTTAAACTTTCGTCACGGAAACGTTGTTTTTTACTTTTCCCCGTTTTACTTTTTGCCATACAACTTTTGATTTTTTTACTTTTGTCACGGAAGCTTCTTTTTAAAGTTTTCGCTCATTTAACTTTTGCCACGAAAGTTTTGTTTTTTTTTTACCACATAACTTTTGGTTTTTAAACTTTTGCCGCTAGAGTTTCACTTAGCTACTTTTTTATGCATAACTTCGAGTTTTTTAACTTTATCCACTAAAGTTTCATAACTTTTGACTCGAAAATTGGTTTTCAACTTAATGTTTTTTAACTTTTATCACGAGAGTTTTGTTTTTCTCCCGGGGCAACGCCCGGGTAGAAATGCTTGTTACCTCTAAAAAGTAAGTTTTGGTATGTGAGTTAGAATCACTGTAACTAATAGTACAAATGTTTAAAGTTAATGTACAACTTTGTAATGGTTGGTTATATTTCTTATTGTTTAAATAAAAGTAAGACACTTTAATATATACCAAATGGCAAAACTTAATTGGTTGAAGAAATTAATTGAAAATGGTTACTGTTTGATGGGGTCCACATTCATGAAACAAACAAAATGAAATGGAATTTGGCATGTGTAAATGTGAGGGAGAAATGGGGAAAATACAACTTAACGGCCATCACATAAGGTCTTTTTTTAGGTCCTTTTTTTAACGGGCGTTAATTGTTGTGAAATGTTGTTTACGTCTCTAACATGAGTCACAAAAGTTGTTGTAAATTAGGTCATTTTCTATGTCGGGCCTTAGAGTATTTAGTATCGGTGTCAAATGAGTATTGTCTAACGATCGTCCAATTAAACCAATAGGCATTAGTTGTTATTTCGAATGGTAACATGTGTAGATGGATGCCTACAGAAGTTATATGCCACTTGCAAACTTTAATTGTTATAATTATTTTCGACATGCATTGCTTAATGTTAATGTTTGTCTATTTTTTCGTAACTTAACTTAATTCATTTTAAATTTTAGCGTTGGCAGTAATAAAAATTGTGGATGAACTTATAAAATCTGAGATATATTTTGTATTATGAGGCATGCATGCATAAGTGTAGATGGCCTCTTAAATACAATAAATTTGCTAATTCATATAGGATTAACTAATGTTACACTTTTTTTACTAGACTACTTAAAATATTTCGTCCCGCTGCAAAGCGCGGGTAAAATTACTACTTTAATTTAATTAGCAGGCTTCATAATCGATAAATTGTGTTAATTAGACATTTACACTAGGGATGGGAGGCTTTACCAATATGGCCATATGGGCCTTCTTTTTAACTATTTTTCCATTTTTTTAATAATTAAGTGAGAAGATGAAGTTTAGGTTTTATCATATATAGCCTTTCATGTCACACATAATCCTACATGTCATTAAGATGTTTATGTGTCCTTATTTAACTAATTAAGTAGAATTTTCGACTATTTAACTAATTATATGTTGCATTTGAACTCAACTATTTAATGTAATTTGGATTTCATCAACTATTAAATAATACAAACAAGGATATGTATGCTTAAAATTGAAAAGAGAGGACTTACAAGTAAAAATTGAAGATTTAATATAAGCCTGAGAGAATAATATTATTTAAATCTTGAAAAATCCGAGATATATTTTGTATTATGAGTCATGCATGCATAAGTGTAGATGGCCTCTTAAATATAATAAATTTGCTAATTCATATAGGATTAACTAATGTTACACTTTTTTTACTAGACTACTTAAAATATTTCGTCCCGCTGCAAAGCGCGGGTAAAATTACTACTTTCATTAGAAACTTAACGAGAAGCTTGCAAACACTTTAAAAAGAATAATAAAAATCAAAATTACATCAATCTATCCATGATAAGTTTTTAAAAGGAGAGCAGTTCTTGATCCATAAATATCATAAATAAGCAAAACGATTTAAATTCATCTTTGTTCTCTTGACTGTTGTTAACATTTTTTTCCAATTTATATATTGATAGTAGTTGTCTAAACTTGACAAAATGTTATAATAGTGTAACTGGTATAAGGCCTTACCTCTTACAAAGGAGACTTGGGTTTAAAATTTTGTAAAGACATGATTTTAATTTTTTTAATAAACTCGCATGACAGTTGTTGAGTTACATGCCATGTAACTCTTGATGTGGACACGGTATATGCTTGACACGTAGGACTACTACGACTTCAACGTGACACGTAGTGCCACATAAACTGAGTTTATTTTCACTCATAGATATTGTAAGATAAGTGATCATTCTTTGATTTTCAAATGTTGTCGCAAACGGCAAAAATAATGTCATAAATTTTTATTTTTTTTGTTTGAGACCATCTTTAAATTTTTATGAAGTCTATATAGATATTTAGTGTTGATATTCGAATAGTGAATATAGTGAAATTTTACACTATGATAATATGAAGGATAAGATAGGGGTTGTTCTTGAACATGCCGTCACCAAGTGATACATGTTTTCAACCGAGTTTTTTTTGTTAAAATTTGAATTGTTTGTAAGCTATTTCCAATCACAGTTTTGACACGTCATGTATGTCACGTATTTTTTTTTTCAAAAATATCTTAATGGCTTAATATATGAGAGCATATTTTTTTTTTTTTCAAAAATATCTTAATGGCTTAATATATGAGAGCATATATGTCACGTATTTTTTTTTTCAAAAATATCTTAATGGCTTAATATATGAGAGCATATTTTTTTTTTTTTTTTTTTCGTCAAAAATATCTTAATGGCTTAATATATGAGAGCATATTTTTTTTTGTCACGTATTTTTTTTTTCAAAAATATCTTAATGGCTTAATATATGAGAGCATATTTTTTTTGTTTATATAAGTTGAATTTGAGACACTTTTACCTTTACAAATTCTAAATTATTTTTATCGTCAAACAATTAAAAATTAAAGCTATTTTTTCCGATAATTTTCCGTA
Source organism: Erigeron breviscapus (assembly GCA_034093135.1). Taxonomy (NCBI): domain Eukaryota; kingdom Viridiplantae; phylum Streptophyta; class Magnoliopsida; order Asterales; family Asteraceae; genus Erigeron; species Erigeron breviscapus. The sequence continues at coordinate 126,215,292 of CM067170.1, read as the reverse complement.
CTAATCTTTATATAAAAACTAAAACTGAAATGGGTAAAAAGGATTTTTTTTCTCAAACATCTCTGTTTGGCTAAAAACTCAAAACACAAAAAGATAAGGATTTTTCTCAATCACTAGAAAGAAGCATGCCAACAGATTGCTATCCACTCTATGAACCCTCTTTCTCACTCTCAGGTGAGACCCTTACTTCATTTTTGCTCTTTGCATTTCTATTGCTATTATTATATATACTTATACATATACATACATATATATGGCTGTCAGTACACTATGTTCTTCCACAATTTACTCCATCAATCCCACCATTGATACTTCAACAAGTTACACTTTATCATTAAAAAAATACTCTAAATCCCGTCAAGTTTCAATATTTATGAATTCCCCATGCGGGTCAATGCTACAATGGAAGAAACATAGGAGAAAATTTGTGGGTTTTTGTGGGTTTCTGATAAAAAGTTCAATAAATGTTGAAAATGTTATCGAAAATGGGTCTGCTGAGGATATTACTGGGGTTCTTAAGTCAATATCTGACCCTGGTCAAGCTTTGACCTTTTTTGAGTCAGTTGCTAAACTTCCTAATCTTGTTCATAATACTGAATCTTGTAATTATATGCTTGAATTGTTGAGGGTGAATAGGCGAATAAGCGATATGGTTGTTGTGTTTGATGTTATGCAAAGGCAGATAATTTATAGGAATTTGGATACCTATTTGATTATATTTAAAGGGCTTGGTGTTAAGGGTGGGATTAGACAAGCTCCGTTTGCGCTTAGTTTAATGAGGAAATCGGGATTTGTTTTGAATGCGTATTCGTATAATGGGTTGATTGATTTGGTATTGAAATCGGGGTTTTGTAGAGAGGCGTTAGAAGTTTATAAGAGAATGTTGTTAGAAGGGATTAAACCGAGTCTTAAGACTTACTCTGCACTTATGGTGGCATTAGGAAAACGCAGGGATACTAGGAACGTTATGGGGTTGTTGAAAGATATGGAAGAGTTAGGGCTCAAACCAAATGTGTACACTTTTACTATATGTATCAGGGTTCTTGGTAGGGCAGGAAAGATTGATGAAGCTTTTGAAGTGTTTAAGAGAATGGAGGGTGAAGGTTGTGGGCCGGATGTTGTAACTTATACGGTTTTGATTGATGCACTTTGTAATGCAGGAAAACTTGAAAGGGCTAAACAAATGTTTGTGAAAATGAAATCTAGTAGTCATAAACCCGACCGTGTAACTTACATTACTTTGATGGATAAGTTTGGTGATTGTGGTGATTTAGATTCGGTTCAATCATTTTGGTTGGAAATGGAGGCAGATGGTTATGTCGCAGATGTTGTCACTTACACTATTTATATTGATGCACTATGCAAAGCTGGAAAAATTGACGAGGCATTCACTACGTTAAACTCCATGAAAAATAAAGATATTTCACCAAATCTTCAAACTTATAATACCTTAATTCGAGGGCTTTTGAGGGTTGATAGATTAGATAAGGCATTAGAGTTGTTTGCTAGCCTTGGTTCTTCGGGTATTGAACCTACTGCATACACCTACATACTTTTTATAGACTATTATGGAAAATTAGGGGAAGCTGATAAAGCCTTAGAGACCTTTGAGAAGATGAAGGTTCGTGGAGTTGTACCTAATCTTGTTGCATGCAATGCATCATTGTACAGTCTTGCAGAACTCGGGAGAATAGGGGAAGCTAAAAAGATGTTTTATGAGCTTAAAAGGAGTGGAATTGCTCCAGATTCGATTACTTATAATATGATGATAAAGTGTTTTGGTAAAGCGGGGAAAATTGATGAAGCAATAAAGTTACTTTATGAGATGGTGGAAACTGGTTGTGAACCAGATGTGATTGTAATGAATTCTTTGATAGATACACTTTATAAAGCTGATCGAGTGGATGAAGCTTGGGATATGTTTAGGAAAATGAAGGAAATGAATCTTTCGCCTACAGTTGTGACTTATAACACATTGTTGGCAGGATTGAGGAAAGAAGGTCGGGTTCAAGAAGCGATTAAGTTATTTGAAAGCATGGGTTCGTGTGGGTCTCCTCCAAATACGATTACTTTCAATACCCTTCTTGATTGTATCTGTAAAAATGATTCGGTTGATTTGGCTTTAAAGTTTTTAAATGAAATGACTTATAAGAACTGCCGGCCTGATGTTTTTACTTACAATACAATCATTTTTGGTTTAACAAAGGAGAATCGGGTTCTTGATGCATTCTGGTTCTTCCACCAAATGAAGAAAACACTGGATCCTGATTGTGTAACTTTATGCACAATTCTCCCGAGCATTGTGAAGTATGGAAAGGTTGATGATGCTTTGAAAATCACCGAGGATTTTATTAACCGTGTTAGAAACAGACCTGAGAAGGTTTTTTGGAAAGATTTGATGGAAGGAATCATGAGTGAAGCTTCAATTGATAATTCTTTTCGTTTTGTGGAAGGATTAATATCTAGTGGAACTTGCATTACTGATTCGGTAATGATTCCCGTAATCAAGAGTTTATGTAAGCAAAAGAAAACTCTGGAAGCCCATTCAATTTTCTTAAAGGTGTCTAAAGATTATGGAATTCAACCAACCCTGGAAGCATACTATCCAATTCTTGATGGTTTTCTTGATGGTGGTTTTCAAAAAGAGGCATGGGATTTGTTTAAAGAAATGAAGAATTCTGGGTGTGTTCCGGATGTTTTCACTTATAATTTGCTTTTAAGTGATCTTGCTAATTCCGGAAAAGTCAACGAGCTATTTGACTTGTATGATGAGATGCTTTGCAGGGGCTGTAAGCCTAACACAATAACTCAAAATATTCTTCTTAGTGGTCTTGTAAAGTCTAATAGTTTAAAGAAGGCAATGGATTTATATTATGATCTTATTAGTGGTGGTTTCTCTCCTACTCCATGTACTTGTGGTCCTCTAATCGATGGTCTTCTGAAGAATGGACAATTAGATGAAGCAAAAGACTTCTTTGATGAAATGGTGGAGTATGGATGCAAACCGAATTGTGCTATTTATAACATCTTGATGAATGGGTATGGAAAAACAGGTGATGTGAAAACTGCCTGTGAGTTATTTGATCAGATGGTCAAAGAAGGAATAAGACCCGATTTGAAATCATACACGATTCTTGTTGACTGTTTATGCTTAGTTGGAAGAGTCAATGATGCAATGTACTATTTTGAGCAAATGAAGGAAACGGGTCTTGACCCTGATGTAATTGCATACAATCTCATGATTAACGGCCTTGGGACTGTAAGGCGAATAGAGGATGCTTTGGGGCTTTTAGATGAGATGCGGGCTCGAGGGATTTCTCCAAATTTGTATACTTATAATGTTTTGATACTCATTCTTGGGATTGTTGGAAGAATAGAGGAAGCAGGTAGGATGTATACAGAATTACAAGTTATGGGCTTGGAGCCGAATGTGTTTACATACAATGCTTTATTTAGAGGATATTGCCTCTCTGGGAATCCTGCCCATGCTTATGCTGTTTATGAGAAAATGATGGTCGGAGGTTGCAGCCCAAACACGGGGACATTTGCGCAGCTTCCTAATCAATCTTGACGTTAGATGCTTCTTGCTTGCAAAAGACCAGGTGAGGGGTCGTTTTTGTTACCAAAAAACAGCAAAATGGGATGGTTAAATAATGGGTCAGAGTGGATGTATATCAAAACAGGTCATTTTTTAAAACCATTTGAAATGGGTCAGGCTGGGTTAGTGGAGCTGCAAGCTCCTTTTTGTTATTGAATAAAGTATTTATATTTGTTTAATACCTCAAATTTGATAACAAAAACTTCATCTTTTTGATAAATGTCCTAAGTTGCAAATTGAACAATTTAGCAGGATATATGCCTTCAAAATACATTAGAGGCAACTTTTGGCCCGTTCATACCTTCCGTTATATCTAATTATGAGCTAATTAATTATGTATTGAAATTCCATCCAGTTATGGTATGATAGTCAATGTAAGTGCTTTGTTAGAATAGATCTGAGTAAAGGTTGCAAGCTCTAAATGGGTAACATTAACAATTTAGGAATTTAATAGAACAGGTCACTTATTGAAAGTTGCCCGAAGAATATTCTAAATGCATTCAGCCTCTTAAATCATTTTATTTTAAGTATTAGCATACCATTGTAATTTTTAAATGATATCAAGTATGTTAATCATCTGTCAAAACTGGATAAATTAGTTTACAAGTCAACCCCAAATCCCCAATAGTACTAGTTTTGACCCTTTACTCGACTTGCTGATTTTGACACCTATCGACCGAGGGTAGCAGGAAGTTATCCGCTTTGGTTTGGATGTTTAAGCTAAACCTATATGGTTAATTGTTTCTATCGTTGAACCAATTCTGTGTTAAGTTCAGGTTTATGTTGGTAAAAGCGGGCAGGAGCAAACCAGCCAAGCTGCATACAAGCTGTACAAAAAGGTAATTGTTCTTGTATGTGTTCACTGTTTTACTAAAACTTCGTGACTTAAGACCCTCAGCTAATTATTTTGTCTTTATAGTTATCACTTGATGCAATGCATCTTTAGTTAAGTATGTCGAGGTTACTTTGCAAGCGTGGCTGAAAATTTCGTTCTTTTGGCAGGAGAGTGGAAAAGGTAAACAGGAAATTTGCTACCAAGAAGAAGAAGAAATGAATGAAACTTTGGAATGATAATACGAATCAATATACATTAGGAGAAAAAGATACAATATACCATGTACAAAGTATTAGGAGGTCGGTGTTTTGTGATTCATTTAGTTTATATGTATAACTACCATCTTCTTTGTATTTAGATACCTTGATTTCAATCAAGATGCTTAGCTTGGTTTAGCCTTATATAGTGGCAAAACTATTAATATATTTCGGACCTCAATACTTAGATGGTAGTTGTGGTAGTTTTGACCAATTTACTTGTTGATAAGTTGATTTCATCCATGCAGACTTTCGATCTTCAATTCTTCATACCTACAGAGATGTTATTATGTCAATTTGACAAGTTTGTTCAACAATTTGTCACTTTAACTTATTCTTTTAGATTTTGCATGTTAGCTATTTATATGGCTTCTTACCCATCTAACGGCGGAGTGATATCTTGATCCGTATTTAATGACTTTGGTTTGTATTCAGCTGTGCCTGTTAGCTATCAAATGCTCCTTTAATGACTAGATAATGTTGTTAGTTATCGTTCAAGCTTTGAAGGTCTTTTTCTATCGTAGATAGAACCTGGGAGCACCCTTCTTACACCATCGTGGTAGGAATAAGACTGTCTAAATTTTAATCTCCCCTACACACCGGAGAGGTATTGGGACCCAAAACCCGTAAAAGACGACATTGGGTGCTAACTTATCTACTTTTTTATCGTCCAAGCTTTGAACAATTGAATTATTGTCATTGGAAATTTGTCTATAAATTTAACTATTCTAAGATCATAGTCAATGTTATAGTGTCTGTTTGGCAAGGAGCTTTTGGGGGATTTTAAAAGCTTAAAAGCCCTGAGCTTTAAAAAGAAAAAACCCTTTTAAAATGGTAGCCCTGTTGGATATATATTTGAGATCAAAAGCCATAGCCTGAAAAAGCTCCTAAAAGTCCCGAAAGATCTTTAAAATAAAAGCTTGTTTAAGAAGGATTAAAATAGAAGTCCTAACTCCTAGCTCCATTTCCAAACTCCAGTTGCAAGCCCCTAACTACTCTCAACTCAAAGCTTTTGTGTCAAACATAGTAACATACCCATATACTTAAAAACTTCCAAGTTCCAAACATACCCTGTAAGTCCCATGAATCAGCCAGGCCAATATAAATTGAAATTTGTCACCCCAATAAACTAACCGACACCAAAAGTCCAAAACCCCCTTACATACTCGTTGCGAGGGATGCTATGTAAAAAAAAACCCGCATGCATGGTGATTCCATCGGATATCATTACTGAGATTATATATCGTCTTCCGTCCAAATCCGTTGCCCGATTCAGATGTGTTTCAAAGGATTGGTTGTCTCTACTTACAGACTCCAAATTCATCCAAACCCATTATAAAACCCTTAACCGTAATCGCCTCCTCTTCTCCGACAATACCTATAGGTATGGTGCAAAATATACTAGTATTTTGTATTCAGTCCCGCCGTCTAATGATCATGATGACCCGAATATATTAAAACCAACTAGATTACCCATTATTGAATTGGATCATCAGTCTATAACTTTCAATGGTTCTTGTGATGGGCTTGTTTTACTGTCTGCTAGTAGCATGGGTTATTATGAAAAACTCGTGCTTTTAAACCCAACTATTAGGGAGTCTATCGTAACAACCTACTTTTTAACATTATATATGTCTTAGTTATGTTGTCTATGATCCCGCAAGCCATAGTTATACTTGAAGCTAGTAGATAATGCCCCTAAATTAGCAATCTAAAGCTATTGTTCAATTCTAAATTTGATTTATAAAATACCATTGAACAAAAAGCATGGTGATTCCATCGGATATCATTACTGAGATTATATATCGTCTTCCGTCCAAATCCGTTGCCCGATTCAGATGTGTTTCAAAGGATTGGTTGTCTCTACTTACAGACTCCAAATTCATCCAAACCCATTATAAAACCCTTAACCGTAATCGCCTCCTCTTCTCCGACAATACCTATAGGTATGGTGCAAAATATACTAGTATTTTGTATTCAGTCCCGCCGTCTAATGATCATGATGACCCGAATATATTAAAACCAACTAGATTACCCATTATTGAATTGGATCATCAGTCTATAACTTTCAATGGTTCTTGTGATGGGCTTGTTTTACTGTCTGCTAGTAGCATGGGTTATTATGAAAAACTCGTGCTTTTAAACCCAACTATTAGGGAGTCTATCGTAACAACCTACTTTTTAACATTATATATGTTTAGTTATGTTGTCTATGATCCCGCAAGCCATAGTTATACTTGAAGCTAGTAGATAATGCCCCTAAATTAGCAATCTAAAGCTATTGTTCAATTCTAAATTTGATTTATAAAATACCATTGAACAAAAAATTTTATTGATGATTAATCAAGTTATAAATGATAAAATGAGCCTCACAAGTTGAGATATCAATCAAAATTCTTATAAATGTCCAACAAATCAATCACCAAACCAATTTAAGTAAATATGACATGAGAATAAATATTTCTATCTCAAAGTATATTTATAAATTAATATGTACATAAAAGTGTTTAAATAACAATAAGTATATATATATATATTTAAAATAAATACAAGTTTATAAATAAAGGCTTATGTAACAAATTAAAAACACAAAAATATATACATACATATACATATATATATATATATATATATATATATATATATATATATATATATATATATATATATATATATATATATATATATATATATATATATATATATATATATATATATATATATATATATATATATATATATATATATATATATATATATATATATATATATATATATATATATATATATATATATATATATATATATATATATATATATATATATATATATATATATATATATATATATATATATATATATATATATATATATATATATATATATATATATATATATATATATATATATATATATATATATATATATATATATATATATATATATATATATATATATATATATATAATACTATATATATATATATATATATATATATATATATATATATATATATATATATTTCTATCTCAAATATATTTATAAATTAATATGTATAAAAGTGTTTAAATAAAATAATATATATATATATATATATGCTTAAAATAAATACAAGTTTATGAAATAAAAAAGAGACAAAGCTTGGACCAAAACATGTTAAAATAAGCTAGAAATCATAAACCGAAAACACGCAAAAATGCATTTTGAGCACACACATGCACCTTAATCTTATGACCAAGGAAATATGATAAACCTACTGGAAATAAGTTGAAATAAAAGTATAAAACTCAGATCTATTGGAATGTTATGACATATTATTTCTTGAATTGGATTAAATATATATGTGTTGTTAGCATAAACCTATGAACTCACTCAACTCTCGTAGTTGACACTTTTCTTCATGCTTTTCAGGTCTAGGGCAGTAAGTTAGCATTATGGACCGCCTCATGGATGATGTGTTTAATTGTTGCATGTTGGACTAGTAATGCGAACATTTGATCTTTTGATAATGAATTTGGTTATGTAATGTTTATTAAACGGCAACTTGAACTTGTAACCTTTTGAATTTGAATGGCATTTGAAACTTTGTGGTGATGTTTTATATTTAAATCTTTTGTACCATGTCGTTCTGTGACATCTCGTGTTCCGCCTTAGTCGGGGTGTTACATCTATACGATTGCCACGACCTAGTTATAAACCACCAAAGACTAAGCAGGATATATTCACAACTCGCAACGCGCATGGAGTTGGTTATGATTCAGTTACCGATGATTACAAGGTTATTACCCTTACTTACTTTTTTAATGATAAAAGACCTTTTTTTGGTGTACCGCCGACTATCAATTGTTTGTCTATTTATAGCCTTAAAAGTAATACTTGGAGGCAGCTGATCATTGACAGTCCTTATGATTGTTGTTATAATTTGCCTCCTGCTGTTTATGTTAATGGGTTTCTTCATTGGGTTGCTAAGAAGTTAAATGGTTCGCGGGTAATTGTTGCTTTTAGTTTAGCAAATGAGTGTTTTAGCGAAGTCCCATTACCCGGTTCATGTAATGATAGAGAGATCAGTAATTGCAAACTTGTTGTCCTTGGTGGAAAGCTTGCCATTTATGTGAATCATGAAAATCTTATGGTTTGGCTGATGAATGAGTATGGTGTTAAAAAATCTTGGACTAAGATTCCATTTGATATATTTGATTATGAATTTCCCATGGTGAGACCAATGATTTTTGATGACAATGGCAAAATTCGGGTGGCAGGCAAAGGTCAAATGTTGATATATGATTTTGAGAAAGGAAATTTAAGTGATAACGCTTATGTTTGGAGTAGTTCTAAGTTCCAGGTTTCTGGTAGTTATGTTGAAAGTCTTGTTTCGGTACCAAAATGACAAAATCAGGCTCAAAAGCTAGTGAAGCTGAAACGTACACCCCAATTGTCATCATTTTCGCCAGAGTTTGTTAAGATTTGGAATGATAAAAAGGTAAGCTTAAAAAAGAAAGGAAACACCAAAGTGAAAAATAAAGGAAAAAAGTTGAAAAAATCTAAAATATCCATCTTAGCAGTGGAGGAGTACTACTACCTCATCAACGATGATGTTTCTCTTGGAGATTCCACAGGAGACGAAGAAAGTGGCAAAGATTTTGAGAATCTAAAAAAGCTAGGTAACGTGACGTTTCAAGACTTCTTGCAATGAAAACCACATCGTGTTAAATATGAGAAATAAGTATTCTCAAAGAAACCATAGTTAGATATCATGGTGAAATTGCCTTCGTTGATTTAACTCAACTAAGTTGCCTATCTTGAAAATGCTCTTTGAATAAGTGGGATTGTTTTCAAGTTTGTACTCAATAGCGTTAAGTTTGTTTTTTTAATTTTAATTGTATATCGAATACAAAAGTAATCAAACAACAGTTTGTTTTCTTAATATAGTTTATTTTGATTGGCATCGATATCTTTATCTTCTTTCTTTTGCTTTATGTATTCTACCCTAGTGTCTATATCTATATCCATATATATATGTTTTTGTTGGGACCCCAAAAACAAAAGGATCTCCTTTTTTATATGTTTCGAGATGGCCTCCCGATTGATTTAGGTCTTAATCGTCATAATGCTGATTCTTGGGTTGCCGTGGGTTTAAGATGTAGTAGGACATCTGTTGGGTATTTCCGTATGAGTTATGAACAATGCTCGTCGAATTTCTAGATTCTGCTTTGTTGCTCTCCTGGAATTTCATGGATACACTCTGAGCATATATTGGGCTTAACATTTTGCATCCAGACAGAGCAAAATCTGATATCTTGAAGTGAAAATATGCTTGGAAGAATCCCAGTACTACTTGAAGATTCAAAGAACTAAGAAAACCATGATGATAATTTTACCGTTCCAAAGAAGCAACTAAAGGTGTTGATTAGCTACTGAACTTAATGTTGATAGTGTGTATGCCGATTACCCAAAGCAAAGTAGTTATTCAAGCTAATGGTGGACTAGTAAATGTGGTTACTATGTTTGAAGGCATTCTGTTTGCGGAGATAACAAGTGTACTTGATGGAGGTGGCATGCAATTTCAACCCATTTACTTATGAATGGGTTGATTCTGGTTATATCTTCAAAACTAAAAGGAAACGGGTCAAATTGGCCAAGCCAACTTAAGTTTAACCAAACTGGCAAAGTGTAATGCATAAAACTCCTAAGTCACATATTCTAAAACAGATTATCATTCTTTCTAACTCGTATTAAACACCAACTGGTAAAAGAAGGAATAAGAGGGGGACATTTGCACAGCTTCTTAATCAATCTTTCTTACTTGCAAAATACCAGGTGAAGGGTCGTTTTTGTAACTAAAAAAACAGCAAAATGGGAAGGTTGGGTAATGGGTCAGAGTGATAATATATCAAAAATAGGTCAATTTTAAAACCATTTGAAATGGGTCAGGTTGGGTTGGTGGAGCTGCAAGGCCCTTTTTGTTATTGAGCTAAAGTATTTATGTTATGATAGTCATGTTATGATAGCTCTAGTTTATAGAAGAGGTTGCCTGATAAATACTCTAAATGCATTCCGCCTATTAAATCATGTTATTTCAAATATTAGCATACTATTGTAGTTTCTACATTAAAGTTTAGTATGTTAATCATCTGGATCCAAACATATTAAATTTGGATCACATTTAAACATGTTTATGCCTCATTGTTGAGAATTAAATGAGGTTGGTGGCCCATTGGTAAGGTCTTTGACCTTGTGAGGATCCACCTGGGTTCGAGTCTCACTTCCCACATTTGTGGAGGTGGATTAATAGGGGGTTTTTCGAGAGTCCTGGTTTCCAGGCATACGTGTAATTTAGGAGTAGAAGTAGGATAAAATGCCGTTAAAAAAAAAAATCTTGACTTTTTGAGTTTAAAGGAAGATAAAAATTCCTCAAATATAGAATTTAAGTCCCATGAATCAGCCCGGCCCAATATAATCTAACCGACACCAAAACCAAAACCCCCTATCTATTTATTAAAATTTAGCTAGGGATGCTGTGTAAAAATAAAAAAAACCAACGCATGCATGGTGATTCCATCGAATATCATAACCCAAATTCTAATTCATCTTCCGTCCAAATCGGTTGCCCGATTCAACCGTAATCGCCTCCTCTTCTCTGACAACAACACAACAGATACCTCTGATTACGACCTAGATTTTTCTGATTACGACACAGATACTGATGACGCAGAATATACTAGTAATTTATATTCAGTCCCGCCGTCTCATGATGATGATGATGACCCTATTATATTAAGACCAACTAGATTATCCATTAATGTATTGGATAATGATGAGCTTATAACTTTCAATGGTTCTTGTCACGGGCTTGTTTTGCTTTCTGCCCGTAACATGGAGGGTTATTACGAAACACTCGTGCTTTTAAACCCAACTACTAGGGAGTCTGTGCTATTGCCACAACCTAGTTATATACCACCAAAGACTAAGCAGGAGAGATTCATATCTCGCAACGCGCATGGAGTTGGTTATGATTCTGTTACGGATGATTACAAGGTTATTACCCATACTTACTTTACTAATGTTAATAAACCGACTATCAATTGTTTGTCGATTTATAGCCTTAAAAGTAATACTTGGAGGCAGCTGCAGTTCATTGACAGTCCTTATGATTGTAGTGATTCGCCTCCTGCTGTTTATGTTAATGGGTTTCTTCATTGGGTTGCTAAGAAGCCTGATGGTTCGAGGGTAATTGTTGCTTTTAGTTTAGCATATGAGTCTTTTAGACAAGTCCCATCACCCGGTTCATGTAATATTGATACAGAGATCATGTCTAACAGGGATTGCAAACTTGTTGTCCTTGGTGGAAAGCTTGCCATTTATGTGAATCATGAAAATCTTATGGTTTGGTTGATGAATGAGTACGGTTTTAAAAAATCTTGGACTAAGATTCTCCTTGATATATTTGATTATGAATTTCCCATGGTGGGACCAGTGATTTTTGATGGCAATGGCAAAATTTGGGTGGCCGGTGAAGGTCAAATGTTGATATATGATTCTCAGAAAAGAAATTTAAGTGAAAACCCTTATGTTTGGAGTAGTTGTAAGTTCCGGGTTTTTGGTAGTTATGTTGAAAGTCTTGTTTCAATACCAAAAAAGACTTGCAGAACAAGTCATTAATTCATAGTTCAATACACAATGCAGGCTCAAAAGCTAGTGAAGCTGATTACCAGAAAACTTAGACCCCATTTGTCATCATTTTCACAACAATTCCTTACAGTTTGTTACGCTAGTGAAGCTGATTACCAGAAAAATCTCATGGTTTTAAATATGAGAAATAAGTATATATTCTTAAAGAAACCATAGTTAGATATCATGGTGAAACTGCCTTCGTTGATTTAATTCAACTAAGTTGCGTATCTTGAAAATGCTCTTTTAATTGTCTTCAAGTTTGTATTCAATAGTGTTAGTTTTTTTTAAATTGTATATCGAATACAGATGTTATATGGGACACAATCAAACAACAGTTTGTTTTTTTAATATAGTTTCGATTGACATCGATATCTTTATCTTCTTTCTTTTGCTTTATGTATTCTATCATAGTGTATATATGTATATATCAATTTCTTGGGCTTAAGTTTTTGCATCAAGACAGAGCAAAATCTGATAATTTGAAGTGAAAATATGCTTGGAAGAACCCCAGTACTACTCGAAGTTTCAAAGAAGCAACAATTCTGGAACTTAATGTTGTATGATATTGATACCACTTCTGTGTATAGCGCAGTGTTATCAACTTTGATGATGAGTGTGGGACATTGGTTAAAGAAGGTCCATGGATTTTTTCTGGCCTGCGAGACATGATTAAGGTAAATTCCATCTATATATAAATTTCTTGGAGTTTCGTTAAATAATGTGTATGCTGACTACTCAAAGTGAAGTAGTTATTCAAACTTGATGGAGGTGGCTTGCAATTTTAACCCATTTACTTATGAAAGGGGGATATTCTGCTTATATCTTCAAAACTAACAATATTTGCTTAAAAGGAAACGGGTCAAATTGGCCAAGCCAACTTAAGTTTAACCAAACTGGCAAAGTGTAATGCATACAACCTCCTAAGTTACATATTCAAAAACAGATTATCATTCTTTCTAACTCGTATTAAACACCAGCCGGTAAAAGAAGGAATAAGATCCGATTTAAAATCATACACGATTTTTGCTGACTGTATATGCTTAGTTTGAAGAGTCAATGATGCAGTGTACTATTTTGAACACATGAAGGAATCAGGTCTTGATCCTGATGTAATTGCATACAATCTCATGATTAACGGCCTTGGGACCGTAAGGCGATTAGAGGATGGTTTGGGGCTTTTTGATGAGATGCGGGCTCTAGGGATTTCTCCAAATTTGTATACTTGTAATGTTTTGATACTCATTCTTGGAATTGTTGGAAGGATAGAGGAAGCGGGTAAGATTATACAGAATTACAAGTTATGGGCTTGGAGCCGAATGTGTTTACATACAATGCTTTATTTAGAGGATATTGCCTCTCTGGGAATCCTGCCCATGCTTATGCTGTTTATGAGAAAATGATGGTCGGAGGTTGCAGCCCAAACACGGGGACATTTGCGCAGCTTCCTAATCAATCTTGACGTTAGATGCTTCTTACTTGCAAAAGACCAGGTGAGGGGTCGTTTTTGTTACCAAAAAACTGCAAAATGGGATGGTTTTGTAATGGGTCGGAGTGGATGTATATCAAAACAGGTCATTTTTTAAAACCATTTGAAATGGGTCAGGCTGGGTTAGTGGAGCTGCAAGCTCCTTTTTGTTATTGAATAAAGTATTTATATTTGATTAATACCTCAAATTTGATAACAAAAACTTCATCTTTTTGATAATATTCTAAGTTGCAAATTGAACAATTTAGCAGGATATATGCCTTCAAAATACATTATATGCCTTCAAACTTCACCGGTTGAACTAGTAAACCGGGTGGTTTCTTGTGGTCGGCCTTCACTTGCAAACATGTGATGCATTCACTAACGTATCTAGCAATGTCTTTCTTCATTCCCGGCCACCAATACAAGTCCCTCAAGCCAAAATACATCTTGTCGGAACCCGGATGAACCGAGTAGGCCGACTTATGAGCTTCATTCATCAATTTCATCCGAAGCCCACCCAAAACGGGGATCCACAATCGTTCAACAAAATATAACCCATCATCGTATTTTCTATCAAATTGTTCTTCTAAGCCATGTAAAGCTTCATTGATGAAGTTTTCCGGCCTTGTTGCCAATCTTTGTGCTTCAATGATGGAGTCACAAACACTTCTTTGCACGGTAAGGCTCATGGCTCTAATTCGCCTCGGTTTTACACGTTCCTTTCGGCTCAATGCATCGGCTACAATGTTGGCTTTACCCGGATGGTAACGAATAACACAATCATAATCGCTAAAAAGCTCCAACCATCGTCGTTGTCTCATATTCAATTCACTTTGGTCGAAAATGTGTCGAAGGCTTTTGTGATCGGTATAGATCACACTTTTGGTGCCATACAAGTAATGTCTCTAACACTTTAAGGCAAACACGACCGCTCCCAATTCCAAGTCATGAGTCGGGTAATTCTTCGGGTAATTCTTCTCATGCACCTTCAATTGCCTAGATGCATAAGCAATCACCTTACCCCGTTGCATCAAGACGCAACCCAATACTTGCCCGGACGCATCACAATAAACGACAAAATCCTCGACTCCATCGGGCAAGCTCAAAATGGGTGCATCACACAACTTGTCTTTCAACAATTGGAATGCTTGTTCTTGTTAAACCTCCTTTCTCTTTGAGTTAACAAGGTCAAGGGTTGGGCGATTTTTGAAAAGCCCTCGATGAATCTTCTATAATAGCCCGCCAAACCAAGAAATTGACGGATCTCGGTTGGCATCTCGGGCCTTCTCCAATTCTTTACCGCTTCAATCTTACTCGGGTCAACATGTATACCTTCCTTGCTCACCACATGACCAAGGAAGTGGTCTTCTTCCAACCAAAATTCACACTTAGAAAACTTGGCATATAGCTTTTCCTCCTGAAGTAACTCCAAAACTTTCTTCAAATGCTCCGCGTGATCTTCCTTCATTTTAGAATAGATAAGTATGTCATCAATGAAAACAATGACGAACTTATCCAAATACGGATTACACACCCGGTTCATCAAATCCATGAACACCGCCGGTGCATTAGTCAGACCAAAAGGCATGACCGTGAATTCAAAGTGCCCATATCGAGTTCGGAAAGCCGTTTTTGGAGTATCATCTTCGTGTACCCGCAGTTGATGGTAACTCGACCGCAAATCAATCTTTGAGAAGTATTGAACACCTTGGAGTTGATCAAACAAGTCATCGATTCTAGGAAGAGGGTAGCGATTTTTCACCGTTAGCTTGTTCAATTCTCTATAATCGATACACATTCGGAAGGACCCGTCTTTCTTTTTGACAAATAAGACCGGTGTTCCCCACGGTGATTGACTAGGGCGGATGAAACCCTTTTCTTGAAGTTCTTTGAGTTGGGTGGCCAAGTCTTACATTTCGGTCATGGCTAGGCGATACGGTGCCTTGGCCACGGGGGAAGCGTTAGGAATAAGTTCAATACAGAAATCGAGTTGACGGGATGGGGGCAAACCCGGTAAGTCATCCGGAAAGACATCCGCAAACCCGTTGACTACGGGCACGGTCTTCAATTCAACCTTGGTGACGTTAACATTATACACTTTGTTTTCCCAAGACTCGGAGGTTTCACCTTGAACTACTAATTCCTCACCATTCTCCAACGGTAGTCTAACTATTTTATTACCACAATCAATTACCGCGTTCACGCCCGACATCCAATCCATACCAACGATCACGTCAAAAGTACCGATATCAAAAGGAATCAAATCTATGAAAAACGGGCGGTCGTTCAATTCTAAGGTACAATCACGAACAATTTGAGTAACTCTAGACAAACCGCCATTTACCATTTTGAGTTCAAAATAATACGTCAACGGGCTAAGTCTAGCATCAATCAACGGGATAAAATCATTGGATATGAGGCTAAAATCGGCCCCGGAATCAAATAACACGGTGGCATATTGGTCGTTGAGAAGAAAAGTACCTGCCACGACGTTGGGATCAACATGAGCCTCGGCCGCATTCACGGCAAAAGCTCTTCCACGGGGGGCCAATTGTTGACGAGGAGCTTGTTGAAGTTGTTGTTGTTGGCCTTGAAGTCCCCGGTTTTGGTTTGGACCGGCAATTTGTAGTTGATTTGGATGCACAGTTACTTGAACTTGTTGGCCGATGAGATTTGGGCATGTATTTCTGTAACACCCCAAGCCGAGGCTCGAAATATTACGGAAATCATATAGCACAAGGTGGGATTAATGTAGAACATGAACTAAATGCAAATAAAGGATTCAGTGAATCCATACCATAAGATAAACAAGTACCAAAATACATAAAGAACAAGTCGTCATCAAAGATTACAATAGAAAATCAATAGATGGCTAACGATTCTAAGTACAATGCAAAAGAAGGCAAATGGATCCTTGATCCATATAAGTCCAAGTCCGGGTTCAACAGCAAGCTAACAAATCGATCATACTTCATGCCTTGGAATAACTTGGTTACCTGAAAAGTGTACTAAGCATAGTCAACACAAGGTTGGTGAGTTCGTAGTAATGGTCCACAAGGAACCATAAACAATAATCATAATGTACAAGTAGAGGCTAGACGTGACTTACAGTGAGCCTCTAAGTAACACAACAATATCCAATCAACAAGATTACATAAGTACGAAAATGCGTGTAAATGAATGCTCAATGATATAAATATCGAATGCAAGTACCAAATGCATAAGTAAGTCAACATGCCTATCTTATGCGTGATCACCAGTCACCAATGCAACGATACCCTTCTGTCATCACAATGAACAAGGCTGTATCTCAAAATCATCGAGATATATATGTCTATATACTCGGAGTCAGGAACTACATCCAAAATGGGTGCATACATCTATACACCAGGATGTCGGCAATCTCCCTGCCGAGGGTCATCAACAATGTATGCAATGCTTACAATCAATTGTAAATGCATCAATCATAAACCAACAATCAATATTCGACAAACATGAGCCAACAATCAATAATCATAACGGGGCTCACTTGACAACAGGGGGACAAGCCGCATTTCAACGGGGCGCACTTGTCAACAGAGGGACAAGGCCGCATTTCAACGGGGCGCACTTGTCAATAGAGGGACAAGGCCGCATTTCAACGGGGCACACTTGTCAACAGAGGGACAAGGCCGCATTTCAACGGGGCACACTTGTCAACAGAGGGACAAGGCCGCATTTCAACATACATAAGTCAAATCCTCTAACAGTGGGATTTATGCACAACATATGCATCAATCACATCCATTCATCACAAGTCCATTAATCATCAAACATCAACTTAAATTAAACTATACGTACATACACTTAAGAGGATTCTACTTCCTTCGAGTCCCAGATGCTTATGTATTGGGTCACCCGCAGCCTTCCCACCACATCTAAAACCCAATGAAGGCATAACCGACTTCCATGTATGTACGTCTATCCTAATATTAATGAAATACTTAACAAAACATAAACCAAGTCAACCGAACGAAATGAACCGTCACCTCAATCCAACAATCAAAACAATCAATCAATCAATAGATGCAAGTAAACACGAAAGGTTTACACTTTTCAGCCCGAATCTCAAGCGAGTAGGGAGATACGAAACTCACCTTGATTGGCAAAGAAGCTAATATAAGATTACAAGCGAGTATTAAGATCCACACGTCCACGACCTATAAATATACATCATAATACCATAATGTCAACTCTACAATCTTAAACAAGTTGGTTTTGCACATTTAAGTCAAGTCACAACCCCTAAACACTTCTATAACTTTACCGAGTAAGAACAAGACGCATTTGACTCGACACTTTTAGAAATGGAAGAAGTTTCACACAAAATGAATGTTACTACAAGAAAATAGACTCTTTCACGATTCCAACGATAGGTCATACGACTTATTTGGACTTACGGATCAAAAGTTATAAGCGTTTCAAAATGTCGTCAAAATCAGAAAATTACAACTGGCGTAAGCTACGCCCCTAAGGGCCGTAACTTACGCCCCTACAATTTATACCTGGCGTAACTTACGCCCTCCAGGGCCGTAGGTTACGCCCCCTACTGGGCTGCTCAAGAACAGCAGCAACAGAAAGCAGAAAACGGACCCAAAACCCTAATTTCTCAAAACCTAAGACCCTAAATCGACTCATAAGGCTATAGGACCCGTTTTGAAGTTACATTTGACCTTCTAACACCTAAATACACTTGTCCAAACCCGTATTTCCATCCATAACATCATCAAATTCTCCAAATCGATCAAACCCTAATTAAACCCTAATTGACCCAAACTTCATTTTAAGTCGATTTAGAACTTGTAAATGTACGAGATGACTAGAAACGAGTAAACTAACATAAATAGAAGTAAATGGGATGAATTAGACTTACCAAAACTTCCTTTCCGAGCTAGAACCCGATTTATGGCAAAATGGGTAAAATGCTTGAACTAAGAAGTTGAATCCTTTGCTAGACGAAAACGAGATGAGGATGCTACTGATTTCCGAGTTAAACTAGTTCCAAAACGCCAAATGATGCTAGAGAAATGAAGAACTAAAGAGGTTTGATGGTCTTGTTTACTTAGAGAGAAAAGAGAAAGAAAGAAAAGTGAAATGTGGTAATGAAATGAGATAAGGGAGGGGAAGATGGGTCATATAGGGCTGGTGGGTCGTGGATGACCCACGGGCCGACCCGTTTCCTTATCAAGCCAAAATACAAATCGTTATACATTTAAACACCGATTAGACACACTATCGACCCGACTAACATACCACATTGTCATTTAGTCACAAAACGACCCAAACATTTCATTAACTCAAATTGTTAGCCAAATTACACATAAAGTCAACGGGTCAAAACTCACGGATGTTACATTATTCCCCCGTCAAAAGAATTTCGTCCCGAAATTCAACAAAACCCTAATTTCTCAAAACCTAAGACCCTAAATCGACTCATAAGGCTATAGGACCCGTTTTGAAGTTACATTTGACCTTCTAACACCTAAATACACTTGTCCAAACCCGTATTTCCATCCATAACATCATCAAATTCTCCAAATCGATCAAACCCTAATTAAACCCTAATTGACCCAAACTTCATTTTAAGTCGATTTAGAACTTGTAAATGTACGAGATGACTAGAAACGAGTAAACTAACATAAATAGAAGTAAATGGGATGAATTAGACTTACCAAAACTTCCTTTCCGAGCTAGAACCCGATTTATGGCAAAATGGGTAAAATGCTTGAACTAAGAAGTTGAATCCTTTGCTAGACGAAAACGAGATGAGGATGCTACTGATTTCCGAGTTAAACTAGTTCCAAAACGCCAAATGATGCTAGAGAAATGAAGAACTAAAGAGGTTTGATGGTCTTGTTTACTTAGAGAGAAAAGAGAAAGAAAGAAAAGTGAAATGTGGTAATGAAATGAGATAAGGGAGGGGAAGATGGGTCATATAGGGCTGGTGGGTCGTGGATGACCCACGGGCCGACCCGTTTCCTTATCAAGCCAAAATACAAATCGTTATACATTTAAACACCGATTAGACACACTATCGACCCGACTAACATACCACATTGTCATTTAGTCACAAAACGACCCAAACATTTCATTAACTCAAATTGTTAGCCAAATTACACATAAAGTCAACGGGTCAAAACTCACGGATGTTACATTATTCCCCCGTCAAAAGAATTTCGTCCCGAAATTCAACAAAACCCTAATTACTAAATAATTGCGGATATTTAACCTTCAAATGATCCTTTCTCTCCCAAGTGAACTCGGATCCACGTCTAGCATTCCATCTAGCCTTAACAATCGTGTAGCGCTTATTCTTGAGCTTCTTGACTTGACGGTCCAATATCTCTACCGGTTTTTCAACAAAGTTAAGCTTCAAATCCACTCAAATCTCGTCCATGGGCACATGATGTGTAGGGTCCGCCAAACACTTGCGTAGGTTGCAATATGAGACACATCATGTACACTGCTAAGCTCTTGTGGTAATTCTAATCGATAAGCAACTTTTCCAACCCTTTCAGGAATCTTGAAAGGACCAATATACCTCGGCCCGAGTTTGCCTCTCTTCACGAATCGGATGACGCCTTTCCACGGTGATACTTTCAAAAGTACAAAATCATCTACTTCAAACTCTAACGGTCTCTGCCTCACATCGGCATACTTCTTTTGACGTTCACGGGCCAATTGCAACTTCTCCTAAAATTGAGAGATTACCTTAGTCGTTTCAACCGTAATTTCCGGTCCGATAAGTTGACTCTCCCCAATTTCTGCCCTAGCTAGGGGAGATCGACATACTCTTCCATATATTGCTCTAAAGGGCGCCACTTGGATAGTAGGGTGGTAACTATTGTTGTACGTAAACTCGACTAGTGGCAAATGATTTTTCCAACCTCCACCAAAAATCAATTGCACAAGCCCTTAACATGTCTTCGAGTGTCTGAATGGTTCTCTCGGTTTGTCCATCCTTTTGAGGATGAAACGCCGTGCTCATGTCAAGCGCGTACCCATTGCCCGCTGAAAAGCCTCCCAAAAATTTGATTTGAAACGGATATCTCTATCTGAAATGATAGAAATCGGATCTTCGTGCACCTAACCCATTTCTTATACACACTAAGGTACCAAGTTGTCAAATTTTACCGGTTTCGTCGTATCGTGACCACTTCTTGTCGTCGACGACTTCATGGCGAAGTCCATTACAATTTGTTTTCCTTCAAATCTCTCTCCCGGTCCTTCACTACGAGTTTATTCGCATCTCGGAAGTCTATAGGGGTTTTGACTACGCGTACAACGTTAGAGAGTTAAGCATATACGAAATTTAAGTTATCGAGATGGGACAAGCCCGGTAAGTCGTCCGGAAAAGCCTTGGGAGACTCAAGATTAACAGAGACGACGTTAGTTTTCAGATTCTCGAGACGGTAGCTCTAAGGACGCTTGAGTTTGAAGACTTACATGGGACCCTAAGAACCTTACCGTTACACAAAGACGTTTTTAGTTAACTCCTTACTACTACCACTAACCGTATTTATCACTGTCATCCAATCCATACTTGCAAAAATTTTCAAAGTTCCAAATTTCCAGGAGCATAGGGCTAATGAAGAGCTTAATATCATTTAAAGTCAACCATCATTACCAGGTAACTCAACTAGACCTATCTAGCACATCACAAACCATTTAAAGGATCGAGATCCAGATCTAAGCCTACGGATGTTCGTTAATGAAGGAAGTCTAGTAAGAGAAAGTAAGACTATAACCGGTCCTAGAATCGAATAACATTGAGTTGTAGTGGTCGAAGAGAAAGGAAAGTACCTATCGTCGCTTCCGGGTCGTTGCGGCTTCATTAGCATCTCCCGCCAAGGTTCGTCCTCAGGTTGCACCTGACGGCTTGGTTCGTCGTGCTCTTGGGTAGGAATGGAAACTTGAAGTTGATTATGAGAAGTCGCTACTTGGGCTTGTGGTCCGATCCATCTTGAACAAGCATTTCTATAGTGGTCGGGGCTACCACACACAAAACAAACACCCTGTTGGCTCCGAGGGTGGTTGGCTTGGGGATAAATGATTTGAAGAGGTGTTGCATTCAATGGTGCCGCTTTCGGTGCCCTACAATTCCTAGCTACGTGCCCGCGCCGATTACAATTAAAGCAAATCCCACATTGGTTAGTGGGAGAGTGGTGAAGATTACACCTGCCACATAAGGGGTGAGGTCCCAAGTAAGTTTTCCTTGCCGGCTTCACCGTCGCCTGACTCTACCTTTATTATGACCGTTGGGGTCAAACCTACCCGCCTTCCTTGCCTCACTAGATTCTCCAACTTCTTTCCTTTTCGATGAGGCTTTACTTGACATCTCCTCGTTGCCCATATTTACTCTAGCTTCACGTGTTTCATTGCTTCTTTGGAGACTTGCCGTGACTTGGGCTACGATAGTAGGTATGGCGTTTACCACTGCTTGGGCAATCATGGTTGCCAAATCCGGTTCATCGCTATGGCTAGTCGCATTCCTTCTTGGTCCCACCATTATCTATAAGATACGTAACGCGTTGACCCGAAAGTTTAGCCTCACAATGCTCACGTATTAGTCACACAAGTAGTTAATGCTCTCAAACCGATGTAATATACTCACTTCATATCATTAAGCTAAGGTAAGAGGGCTAGAATCCTATGGGATTGTTACTTATCATTTTATCATGTCAAGTTCACTACAGTCGTTTATCCTTAATTCACGTAATCATGTCAATACATCATACAAATAAACTAACTTGTTAACTTCATTCATACAATCGTCCATCTACTAATACATTTTTACACGTGTATTACCAACTACATTATATCATGTTTACAACCAACTTTAACAATGTTTCATACATGTTCAATTTCGCATACTATTAAGCAACATATCCTTTTTGTTCTCCGATTACGTTTAACATCATTAGGGTTGGAATATCACCCGTTTATAATACATAAGAGTTAGGATGCTTACACTCTTGACACTCTC
This sequence comes from Erigeron breviscapus, assembly GCA_034093135.1. NCBI lineage: Eukaryota > Viridiplantae > Streptophyta > Magnoliopsida > Asterales > Asteraceae > Erigeron > Erigeron breviscapus. The sequence continues at coordinate 126,192,438 of CM067170.1, read as the reverse complement.
TTAGGGTGCATATCAACATATTTATCACATTGTATTCTAACCGTTTATCAACACGTTTAAGTCGGACAACTACGAAAACATTTACAGCATCGACGTAACCACTACAGGGCATACATACATACACATCACACATGCATAACATATATGTTACTAAATCATACTAGCCAACATGTTATTCCACTACCAAATCCAATCATAGTAATAGTTCTAGAGTTTATGACCCGGGGGTTAACTTCACAATCGCTCTCATGTTAGCCGCACTAGTAGTTAGTACTTTCATGCCAACACACTACACATGTTTAATGTCTTTACACTAAGGCCAACACATAAGTGTTGTCAAATACTTATCATATATCGTGCTATTATGCCATCATATCATACTTGTTTCATATCATTACACTAAGGACAACATATCAAAGTTCTCAAGTGATCGTTATCTATCATGTTCTCGTGCCACGTTCACAACAATTGTCCACCGTCAAAACCAAATACTCGCATTAAACACATCTCATTACAAGCAGCTAAAACAAGTCAACTAACACGAGTGGTTTAAAGTATAATCCGAATTCGATATGCTCTCTAGTTATTGACTGGGTATGTATACAGGGTGTACCAACGGCTAACCCTCCACCCAATCAACTTCCATTAAGCATATCGGTTCCTTATTATACTTTAAGCCATGCATGCGCAATCCATGATGTTATTAACTTGTTATAATATTGGGTGACCATAAAAGAGTTGATCGGGTTCTTTTAGGGTTGCCACAATATTATACTAAGTTAATAACATAACTTCATTTTGCTCTAAATCATCCAACTAGCACCAATCAATAGTAACAATCCGTATCAATGACAATCAATCTCAATCAATGCACACATTAACCACATTGTACTCAATCCACATTTATCACATTAAACTCAAGTCATCACATAAGTGGTTTTAACTACGAACTCACAATATACACTTTATAGGGTTCACATAATTCACATTGCACACAATTTCCTAACCATGCATGCTATATGAAGAGTTTTAACTTAAGTCGTAGTCTAGGTCAAACCGCCTAATTCTCTACGACCACGCATGGGCCACCATTCTGTAACACCCCAAGCCGAGGCTCGAAATATTATGGAAATCATATAGCATTTCAACGGGGCACACTTGTCAACAGAGGGACAAGGCCGCATTTCAACGGGGCGCACTTGTCAACAGAGGGACAAGGCCGCATTTCAACGGGGCACACTTGTCAACAGAGGGACAAGGCCGCATTTCAACGGGGCACACTTGTCAACAGAGGGACAAGGCCGCATTTCAACGGGGCACACTTGTCAACAGAGGGACAAGGCCGCATTTCAACGGGGCACACTTGTCAACAGAGGGACAAGGCCGCATTTCAACGGGGCACACTTGTCAACAGAGGGACAAGGCCGCATTTCAACGGGGCACACTTGTCAACAGAGGGACAAGGCCGCATTTCAACGGGGCGCACTTGTCAACAGAGGGACAAGGCCGCATTTCAACGGGGCACACTTGTCAACAGAGGGACAAGGCCGCATTTCAACGGGGCACACTTGTCAACAGAGGGACAAGGCCGCATTTCAACGGGGCGCACTTGTCAACAGAGGGACAAGGCCGCATTTCAACGGGGCGCACTTGTCAACAGAGGGACAAGGCCGCATTTCAACGGGGCGCACTTGTCAACAGAGGGACAAGGCCGCATTTCAACGGGGCGCACTTGTCAACAGAGGGACAAGGCCGCATTTCAACGGGGCACACTTGTCAACAGAGGGACAAGGCCGCATTTCAACGGGGCACACTTGTCAACAGAGGGACAAGGCCGCATTTCAACATACATAAGTCAAATCCTCTAACAGTGGGATTTATGCACAACATATGCATCAATCACATCCATTCATCACAAGTCCATTAATCATCAAACATCAACTTAAATTAAACTATACGTACATACACTTAAGAGGATTCTACTTCCTTCGAGTCCCAGATGCTTATGTATTGGGTCACCCGCAACCTTCCCACCACATCTAAAACCCAATGAAGGCATAACCGACTTCCATGTATGTACGTCTATCCTAATATTAATGAAATACTTAACAAAACATAAACCAAGTCAACCGAACGAAATGAACCGTCACCTCAATCCAACAATCAAAACAATCAATCAATCAATAGATGCAAGTAAACACGAAAGGTTTACACTTTTCAGCCCGAATCTCAAGCGAGTAGGGAGATACGAAACTCACCTTGATTGGCAAAGAAGCTAATATAAGATTACAAGCGAGTATTAAGATCCACACGTCCACGACCTATAAATATACATCATAATACCATAATGTCAACTCTACAATCTTAAACAAGTTGGTTTTGCACATTTAAGTCAAGTCACAACCCCTAAACACTTCTATAACTTTACCGAGTAAGAACAAGACGCATTTGACTCGACACTTTTAGAAATGGAAGAAGTTTCACACAAAATGAATGTTACTACAAGAAAATAGACTCTTTCACGATTCCAACGATAGGTCATACGACTTATTTGGACTTACGGATCAAAAGTTATAAGCGTTTCAAAATGTCGTCAAAATCAGAAAATTACAACTGGCGTAAGCTACGCCCCTAAGGGCCGTAACTTACGCCCCTACAATTTATACCTGGTGTAACTTACGCCCTCCAGGGCCGTAGGTTACGCCCCCTACTGGGCTGCTCAAGAACAGCAGCAACAGAAAGCAGAAAACGGACCCAAAACCCTAATTTCTCAAAACCTAAGACCCTAAATCGACTCATAAGGCTATAGGACCCGTTTTGAAGTTACATTTGACCTTCTAACACCTAAATACACTTGCCCAAACCCGTATTTCCATCCATAACATCATCAAATTCTCCAAATCGATCAAACCCTAATTAAACCCTAATTGACCCAAACTTCATTTTAAGTCGATTTAGAACTTGTAAATGTACGAGATGACTAGAAACGAGTAAACTAACATAAATAGAAGTAAATGGGATGAATTAGACTTACCAAAACTTCCTTTCCGAGCTAGAACCCGATTTATGGCAAAATGGGTAAAATGCTTGAACTAAGAAGTTGAATCCTTTGCTAGACGAAAACGAGATGAGGATGCTACTGATTTCCGAGTTAAACTAGTTCCAAAACGCCAAATGATGCTAGAGAAATGAAGAACTAAAGAGGTTTGATGGTCTTGTTTACTTAGAGAGAAAAGAGAAAGAAAGAAAAGTGAAATGTGGTAATGAAATGAGATAAGGGAGGGGAAGATGGGTCATATAGGGCTGGTGGGTCGTGGATGACCCACGGGCCGACCCGTTTCCTTATCAAGCCAAAATACAAATCGTTATACATTTAAACACCGATTAGACACACTATCGACCCGACTAACATACCACATTGTCATTTAGTCACAAAACGACCCAAACATTTCATTAACTCAAATTGTTAGCCAAATTACACATAAAGTCAACGGGTCAAAACTCACGGATGTTACAATTTCGGTAGTGCTCTTGACTACCACATTCATAGCAATTGCCCCGAACCAGAAATCTAGCATTGAGGGGAACCACATTCAATGGTGCACCCCTAGGATTGGTGGGACACATCTTGGCCGTATGGCCCGGTTGGTTACAATAGAAACATGCTTCACAACGATATTGAGGCTTGTGATGACGGTTACACCTAGGGCACAAAGGAGCCGCCCCGGCATAACCTTCTTTAACCGGCATAGTCATCGCAAACACCTTTACACCCCTACTTGGCTTCTTGTTGTGGTACCTCTCCACCTTCTTGGTACCACTAGACTCGACCACTTCTTTTCTCTTGCCATCATTCTTTCTCAACTCACCACCACTTACAAGTTCCACGGTGACACTAGCGGTTCGGTTTATGGCTTCATTAATGGTCAAAGGCATGGTGGGGTTAAAAACAAGTACCCTCACTTTATGAGGCAAACCTACAACATACTTCTCCACTTTGCGATCTTCGGGTCTTACAAGATGAGGTATGAGCCTTGAGAGTTGGTTGAAACGGCGGGTGTACCCTTCATAGTCGGCTCCTTTCATAGTGAGGCTAGAAAATTCTTCTTGTAGCTTCCTCATCTCGTGCGGTGGGCAATACTTGGAAATCATCATTTGTTTGAAGTCTCCCCATTGTAGGGAATTAGCAACATCCAACCCCAATCCCTCCACCTCCATATTCCACCATTCAAGTGGATCACCCTTCAACATACCGGTGGCATGAGAGATTCGTTGTTCATAGGTGCAACCACTTCGAGCAATGATCGACTCAATTCTCTCTAGCCACTCTAAGCAACCCGTAGCACCACCTTCTCCACCAAATTCCGGAGCTCCACAAGCTTTGAAATCTTTAAACAAACATCCTTGGCGGTAAGCATAATGACCTCTTGGTTGGACAAAGCTTCTCCCCCATTCTCTTCACCATTCACATCAACGTTTTCATCCTCTTCACCGTTTACTTGAACCGCTTCAACTTTCGGTTCTTCTTGTTCGCCTCTAGCTTGCATGGCCGCCGAGATTCGGGCCACAAGATCCGGCATGAGATCATTTAAAGCTTGAGTAATGAGCTCGGTTGATACCGGGGGATTGGCACCACCCCGGCCACCTCGGCCACCACGGTTTCCTCTACCACCCCGACCACCTTTACCTCCATGTCCGCCTACAACTTCTTCTTCTTCTTGAGCACGAGGATTGCGAACAACTCTCCTTGGTCTAACCATCTTTCCTGAACACAAGTGTTAGATTAGCAAGTTAACTCTCACATTTCACACACGAATAATCGAAACCGACCATCATATAACAAACAATTTATGCCTAGTCCCTTCTAAACCGTTACAAGAACATATATTTCTACGGGGATATTATCATGGCAATAGTCTAAGGCATCATCGTTTTATGCAATTCACAAACAATATCGCAATTTTCAAACCAATTTACACAATTTTATAAAGGGGCCAAGTCACTAACAAGGCGGGTAAAGCATAGTCCGAATCTAACTTCAACATTCAATACATTAAAAGTGTTTGTATACAGGTGATACCAGCGGCTTTCCCTCCACACCGTTAATATATTGAATGAATGTCGGGACTCGGTTCTGTTATGCCCTCTAAGTATTGGTCGGGTATGTATACAGGGTGTACCAGCGGCTAACCCTCCACCCAACCAACACTCATTAAACACACCGGGTTACCTACTATAATTCATCCGCAATGCGCAATCCATGAGATCATTAGCTTTCATATGACATAGGGTAACCATAGAATCATTGATCAGGCTCTTCTAGGGTTACCGAGTGTCATACTCCGATAATGCCATCATTTCACTTTGCTAGGGTCAAAAGATAAAATTACAAGAATATACGTCAACGTTCATTCGGCAAGTCACGGTGTATCCCGACACTAACACATGCATCAATCAAGTCATCACATAACAATCAAGTCAACAATCTTGGAAAACCTACAAACTCCGTCTAAAAAAGGCTCATGTCTCATACAATCCACGTTGCACACATAGTTTCCTATCATGCATGCTAATTATGAAATGTGGGTGCAATGGCTATAGGCTAGGTCAATCCACCTAATTCTCTACAACCACGGCTCTGATACCATTCTGTAACACCCCAACAAGGCGGAATCATGGGATATCACAAGAAAAGCACAACACGACATGGAAATTAAATAGAGACGATACTACATGCAAATAAGGATTGGGCAATCCATGAATTTAGTTCAAATACGAATACAAATACAACATGGGATCACAAAATGCATAAGGAGCACATAGCCATCAAATGTTACAAAAGAATACAAATCCAAAAATGATGGCCAATAATCCTAAGCATAACCCGACAAGGGAATTAATGAATCACGGATCCAATAGTCAAGCCCAAATCCTAGCAAAGCCATGCAATCATCCATCACGTCTTTGATTAACTTGATTACCTGAAAAGTGTACTAAAACTGGTCAACAGAAAGTTGGTGAGTTCGTAGGTTTAAACGTTAAAATCATAGTGTCGGGATAACAACCGTTAAAGATATTCAAGGATGAAGATACTTATATCATCATCCATACGTTCACAATTCGTCATATCAATGTTACGTTACAACTAAACGATTCATACACAACATACACGTTAAACAATATCGTCAACCACAACGTTATGCCACAAATGTGGACTTTATCGTTATGCCACTAACATGGACTTATCGTTATGCCATCAACATGGACTTATCGTTATGCCATCAACATGGACTTATCGTTATGCCATCAACATGGACTTATCGTTATGCCATCAACATGGACTTATCGTTATGCCATCAACATGGACTTATCGTTATGCCATCAACATGGACTTATCGTTATGCCATCAACATGGACTTATCGTTATGCCATCAACATGGACTTATCGTTATGCCATCAACATGGACTTATCGTTATGCCATCAACATGGACTTATCGTTATGCCATCAACATGGACTTATCGTTATGCCATCAACATGGACTTATCGTTATGCCATCAACATGGACTTATCGTTATGCCATCAACATGGACTTATCGTTATGCCATCAACATGGACTTATCGTTATGCCATCAACATGGACTTATCGTTATGCCATCAACATGGACTTATCGTTATGCCATCAACATGGACTTATCGTTATGCCATCAACATGGACTTATCGTTATGCCATCAACATGGACTTATCGTTATGCCATCAACATGGACTTATCGTTATGCCATCAACATGGACTTATCGTTATGCCATCAACATGGACTTATCGTTATGCCATCAACATGGACTTATCGTTATGCCATCAACATGGACTTATCGTTATGCCATCAACATGGACTTATCGTTATGCCATCAACATGGACTTATCGTTATGCCATCAACATGGACTTATCGTTATGCCATCAACATGGACTTATCGTTATGCCATCAACATGGACTTATCGTTATGCCATCAACATGGACTTATCGTTATGCCATCAACATGGACTTATCGTTATGCCATCAACATGGACTTATCGTTATGCCACAACAGTGGACTTATCGTTATGCCATCAACATGGACTTATCGTTATGCCATCAACATGGACTTATCGTTATGCCATCAACATGGACTTATCGTTATGCCATCAACATGGACTTATCGTTATGCCATAGATATGGACTTATCGTTATCTCAATCATATATCACATGCAAATGTTTATAAATGCGTTAATGGAAAACACACCATGCAAGTTCAATAAATCATCATTTCATAACAAATCGTCTCAATTAAATCGTTTAACGTTTAAGTAAACAAGTACACTTTTCACCCCAAATATGTAAGGAAAGAGGGGCTACGAAACTCACCTTAGCCGAGCAACAACAAGTCAATTATAAGTTATATTTTTCCTACGTTCGCCACACGTTCACAACCTATAGTTATACATGCATACATATCAATACACGTTCATAAGTTCCTAATTCGGGACTCGTTTAAACATAAGAATCAAAATGATGTTTGTTGGGTTGATACGTGTTTAGAAAGGTGTTAGGAACCGGTTTGACAAGGATTAGGCGAGTTAAAAACACAAAGGAAGGACAGGTGGCGGCTGCGCCGCATCATCAAAGCTGCGCCGCAGCTATGTGACAGGGAATTAGGCTGCGCCGCACCAACCCATGCTGCGCCGTAGTCCAAGGAAGTCTGAAACACTGCGCCGCAGCTAGCCAAACTGCACCGCATCTAGCCCAGGTTCTGCACGAGTTCAGAAAGCCATAAACGACTCAAAGTGCACCAAAAATCAATTTTTGACCCAAGAGACGGATTTGGAAGTTCAAATACTCATTTTCAAGCTTAATAAACGTACATTAACATAACCCATAACTAAAATCCATCCATAACATCATATAATTCCGAAATCACCACAATCTCAACCAAAAACCTAATTGAAACCCTAATTTGGACTCAAATCCGGTTTTGACTCGATTTCAAGACCCAAAACGTTTAGACTTGACTAGAGACACGTTCAACAACATAAGATAGTTAATATGAGATAGTTTTTACTTACCAAATCCTCCAAAGCCTTCAAAATCCGATTTTTGACTCAAAGGTGAAGTTTTCTTGCACTTAGAAACTTGATCTTTCGATATGTTGTAATAATGATGATATAGATGAAGAATTTATTGTAAATCTAACTCAAACAACAATTAATAACTCAAGAATTTAGAGAGTAGAGTTGTGTTGGTGAAGCATTTAGTGAGAGAGAGAGTGTAAGAGATAATGAATGTGGGTAGGTGAGAAATGAGAGGGTGTAAGAATTTTGGGGGAAAATGGGTAGGGTTGGGTCTATAGGGTCGGTCAAACGGTCAACGGGTCGGCCCAACTACGTTTCCTAGCCAATTACGTATAGTCTTACGTTACGGCATAATTTCATATAGTCACATAATCTCGTCTAACATATAGCACGTTATTAAACCGTCAAATAAAGTCTAACGTAAATCGACAAGCTACATTGGCTAGTCATTAACACGAACAAGTCAACAAGTCAAGCATATGAAATTCCATAAATCACGAAATTTAAATAGCATTTAGTCACGTTTGTACACGTCGAGTACAAGTCAAAAATAGTCAAATATCGCGAATGTTACAAAAACTTCTTAACTCAAGACCCTAAGCTAATTGTTTTGTCTTTATATTTATAACTTGATTCAATGCACCTTTAGTTAAGTATGTCGAGGTTACTTTACTAGCGTGGCTGAAAATTTCATTCTTTTGGCAGGAGAGTAGAAAAGGGTAACAATAAATTTGCTACAAAGAAGAAGAAATGAATGAAACTTTGGAATGATAATACGAATCAATATATATTAAGAGAATAAGATACGATATACCGTGTACAAAGTGGTAGGAGGTCGATGTTTTAGTGATTCATTTAGTTAATAACTATCATTTTTTTTTTTTTTGGGATAAATACCTAGGAATGTAATGAACTATACACAAATGTTTATGTTGTGTAATGAACTACTCAGATGTTTATTGTATGCAATGAACTTTCAAATAACGGTTATCGAATGTATCCGACCAATCAAAAACTTACAAGTGGCAGCTTATATGGTTGCCACATATACCCATATACATCCAATAATCGGGATTTGAATGTTCATTGCATACAATAAACATTCGAGTAGTTCATTACATAATATAAACATTTGTGTATAGTTCATTACATTCGCAAGTACTTATCCCTTTTTGTATTTAGATACTTTGATTTCAATCAAGATGCTTAGCTTGATTTAATCTTATATAGTGGCAAAACTATTAAATAGATGTTGTTGTGGCAGTTTTGACCAATTTACTTATTAATAAGTTGATTTTATCCATGTAAACTTTCGATCTTCATACCTACGACAATGTTATTATGTCAATTCGACAAGTTTGTTCAAGGATTTGTCACTTTAACTTTCAAACTAATTCCTATAGCAAATTTCAAAGTTTTCACGACTCACAAACACAAACAATAAAAATAAATAAAGTTTGTGTTTGATTGTTTGTTTGTCACCAACTAATTAAACAAGCAATTTTAACAAAATAACTATGGCCAGCCCTACAGAACAAATATATAATTTAAGTACGATGAATCAGCCCAGCCCAATATGAATTGAAATTTGTCAGCCCAATAAACTATAACCGAACCAACACCAAAACCCTATTAATTTATTTATACGAGCATAATGCCCGCGCAATGCGGCGGCGAAAATTAATATCTCACTCTTGCGTACAGATTACTCTATTATCGCAGCCAAAATCGGGGTATCATTTTATTCAAATGCAGATAATCCTTCGGATATCATCAATGATGGAAGACACATATAATGGTTTATAAGTCAAATGATTTTCAAATTAAATTTCAATCAAAGTTGCTCATTTGTACCAAATTATTTTAACTCTTTTCCCTTTCACAAATTCAATAAAAACTATCAAACATTACCATTGAATCTAAAAATCTCCTGTCAACTAATACAAAGTTGCCACGTGCCACCTCTTATCTCCTAAGATAACACAAAGACACCCCAAAAAATCTTCTGCCAACTAATACAAAGCTGCCACTTGTCACCTCCTCATCATTTAAGATAAAAAAAAACTATCCATTTTCTTTCTTTCTTGTTCATTCATTTCTCAATCCTAATCTGCACCTTTCTTCCTCCCAGAAACAAACTCTCACTTTCATCTTTCATTTACCATTTTACAAAACCATCTTAAATTCCTCCCAAAAAACAATCACAAATATGTCGACCACTTCGGCCACAGCAGCCCCGATGACATTCCAATCAAGACCTTCATCTTCACCATCATTTCAGAAAACAACCCCAGTAAAGTTTTCATTGAATGGGGGTTTTAAACGGCGGTGGCTGGTGGTGGTTATAGACGGCGGTGGCTGGTGGTGGTTGTAGACGGCGGTGGCTGGTGGTGGTTGTAGACGGCGGTGGCTGGTGGTGGTTATAGACGGCGGTGGCTGGTGGTGGTTATAGACGGCGGTGGCTGGTGGTGGTTATAGACGGCGGTGGCTGGTGGTGGTTATAGACGGCGGTGGCTGGTGGTGGTTGTAGACGGCGGTGGCTGGTGGTGGTTGTAGACGGCGGTGGCTGGTGGTGGTTATAGACGGCGGTGGCTGGTGGTGGTTATAGACGGCGGTGGCTGGTGGTGGTTATAGACGGCGGTGGCTGGTGGTGGTTATAGACGGCGGTGGCTGGTGGTGGTTATAGACGGCGGTGGCTGGTGGTGGTTATAGACGGCGGTGGCTGGTGGTGGTTGTAGACGGCGGTGGCTGGTGGTGGTTATAGACGGCGGTGGCTGGTGGTGGTTATAGACGGCGGTGGCTGGTGGTGGTTATAGACGGCGGTGGCTGGTGGTGGTTGTAGACGGCGGTGGCTGGTGGTGGTTATAGACGGCGGTGGCTGGTGGTGGTTATAGACGGCGGTGGCTGGTGGTGGTTATAGACGGCGGTGGCTGGTGGTGGTTATAGACGGCGGTGGCTGGTGGTGGTTATAGACGGCGGTGGCTGGTGGTGGTTATAGACGGCGGTGGCTGGTGGTGGTTATAGACGGCGGTGGCTGGTGGTGGTTATAGACGGCGGTGGCTGGTGGTGGTTATAGACGGCGGTGGCTGGTGGTGGTTATAGACGGCGGTGGCTGGTGGTGGTTATAGACGGCGGTGGCTGGTGGTGGTTATAGACGGCGGTGGCTGGTGGTGGTTGTAGACGGCGGTGGCTGGTGGTGGTTGTAGACGGCGGTGGCTGGTGGTGGTTGTAGACGGCGGTGGCTGGTGGTGGTTATAGACGGCGGTGGCTGGTGGTGGTTATAGACGGCGGTGGCTGGTGGTGGTTGTAAACGGCGGTGGCTGGTGGTGGTTATAGACGGCGGTGGCTGGTGGTGGTTGTAGACGGCGGTGGCTGGTGGTGGTTATAGACGGCGGTGGCTGGTGGTGGTTATAGACGGCGGTGGCTGGTGGTGGTTATAGACGGCGGTGGCTGGTGGTGGTTATAGACGGCGGTGGCTGGTGGTGGTTGTAGACGGCGGTGGCTGGTGGTGGTTGTAGACGGCGGTGGCTGGTGGTGGTTATAGACGGCGGTGGCTGGTGGTGGTTATAGACGGCGGTGGCTGGTGGTGGTTATAGACGGCGGTGGCTGGTGGTGGTTATAGACGGCGGTGGCTGGTGGTGGTTATAGACGGCGGTGGCTGGTGGTGGTTATAGACGGCGGTGGCTGGTGGTGGTTGTAGACGGCGGTGGCTGGTGGTGGTTGTAGACGGCGGTGGCTGGTGGTGGTTGTAGACGGCGGTGGCTGGTGGTGGTTATAGACGGCGGTGGCTGGTGGTGGTTGTAGACGGCGGTGGCTGGTGGTGGTTATAGACGGCGGTGGCTGGTGGTGGTTATAGACGGCGGTGGCTGGTGGTGGTTATAGACGGCGGTGGCTGGTGGTGGTTGTAGACGGCGGTGGCTGGTGGTGGTTATAGACGGCGGTGGCTGGTGGTGGTTGTAGACGGCGGTGGCTGGTGGTGGTTGTAGACGGCGGTGGCTGGTGGTGGTTGTAGACGGCGGTGGCTGGTGGTGGTTGTAGACGGCGGTGGCTGGTGGTGGTTGTAGACGGCGGTGGCTGGTGGTGGTTATAGACGGCGGTGGCTGGTGGTGGTTGTAGACGGCGGTGGCTGGTGGTGGTTATAGACGGCGGTGGCTGGTGGTGGTTATAGACGGCGGTGGCTGGTGGTGGTTGTAGACGGCGGTGGCTGGTGGTGGTTATAGACGGCGGTGGCTGGTGGTGGTTATAGACGGCGGTGGCTGGTGGCGGTTGTAGACGGCGGTGGCTGGTGGTGGTTGTAGACGGCGGTGATTGTAGATGGCGGTGGTTGGTGGCTGTAACACCCCAACTAAGGCGGAACAATGAGATGTACAGAAAGTCGAGTATTCAAAACAAAGGATAATAGATAAACATTCACCATAGCTTTATTTGATAAAAATAATTTTACAATGTGCAAGCATGTGAACTAATTCCCAAGTACAATGCGTCCACCATACTTGGATATTGAGTCCACGAAACAAATAACAAATACATGAGATGATATACTACAATGATCAGGGCGGATTCCATTGTCCATCACAAGGTTTGATCTTTGACTCCAAAGTGCAAAGCAAACAATCATGATGCATATAATTCCTCAAAGCTTAAGCTAATTTCCTGAAAAGCATGAAGAAAAAGTGTCAACTACGAAAACGTAGTTGGTGAGTGCATAGGTTTTCAAGTAAATCTCGTTTCCTAACCATTTCAAAACTTAGAAAACATATTATTACATATCAATAAACCCAGACCACATGACCGACAAAATTCCCATCGCAAACTATCAAGTTTTCCAAATACCATAATGTTATTTCAAGACGCTGAAAATCCATGGTAACTATAAAGATCTCATTTGTCAAAATAATCTTATGAGAAAAATATATCAATCGATTTATCATATATCACACCTAAACCATGCGGTCATTAATAATTTATTATCGCCAAGTTCCACAACTTCCAAGATTTCATATATAGTCCAATACCCAAACCGTATGTTCAATCAATAATAACCAACCATCAATAATATCAATAACCCTTGGGCAAAGGCATATTTGATGAGTTTGGCTTGAGCAACTACTAAGACCATTTTACGTCAAAATAATAATAATGATAATATGTCCCGAAGAGATAATAATAAAAGCACATGCTGTCAATCACGTGCAATAATAATAATAAAGGGGTCGTGCCATGGAGATGACCAATAATATATATAAAGTAGATTAGAGCACCCCATGACCGACACCGTTGAAGGCGGCCACGTAGGCGACCAATCAACCTGTCGCCACTATGTGAGTGAGGGGACGAATCCTAGTTGCGCAACCCTCTAACTACAGGCCTCAAGGAGTTAATAGTAGTGTACAGGGGACCACCGTTTGACAGTACTCAAGCTCATCATATAACATATAACACGTTGAACATACAATGACATTTCCCATATAATCATCATTCATTCAATGTAGCATTTTCATAAAAGAAAGTCAATTTAATTAATCATGCTTTTCACCCCGTAAGTAAAACACGTAAAAGAGTTTGAAAGGGGGCTATGACTCACCTTGATATGCCGGGCATTATATATACTTATCCAAAATGGGTACTTCCCATCTATAGCTTCCTTGATCTTATATTCCTTACGCTCCTCATTCGCATTTCAAAGCCAAGACCATTCCTACGCGAAACTAAGGCGAATAAGGTCCTATCTTAGGTTATCATATAGAAATGCCATGTTAAGTTATGTTATTCTTATTCATCATTGGATGTGTAACCAATTTTAATACGAATTAGCATTTGTGATGTCAATTTATTGTTTGGTTAACGTAATTACTTATGTTTATTCCACCTAGTTATCTTTTGTGTCACTTTGATTACGCTTATCCTTTAACTCACATATATCTCGATATGTCTTATGATTATTCGGGTTTATGAAATTCGTTTATGTGTTATGGGTCATCACCAATTGAGCCTAAGTGTCATGGGCTTCTAAATGTTTTGGGCTCGATTTAGTTGTTGGGCTTAACCTTATTTGGGCTATATGCTTGATGGGTCATATTGGTTATTGGGCTATATGGGTTATTGGGCCAAGTGGGCCTACTGATTTATGGTTCAATGGGTTTATTATTTGGGCCGGGTTAGCCCATTATGGTCCTTAGTGCATCTTTTAGCCCATTACACAAGTTGTTAGTTTCCTTCAAATTTTCTGTTTTTATACATCAGATTTATGAGATGTTGGCCACTAATTCAGGGGTTAAATCTAATTATTTAGAACTTGGTGATTTTTATACAGTGAACTATATGTATCCTATATTTATGTAAATTTTTACTTAATTTTTAGACATTGTTTGCTACCTCCAAAAATTCCCACACTAAAACTGGTCACAAAGGTTCCTGCTGTGCGACCCAACGTGTTTTATAAAATATTTCTATGATTAACCTTTAATAAAAATCCCTCAATTTATTTTAGGTTAGGGACACTTTGAAATCAGTTCATACCAAGTTTAAACTTCTGAAACCTATTAGTTAAGAAATTAAAAATCATCAAAGTTGACTCAATATTAAGACAAGAATCCAGTTTTGACCACTTTTGGTAGAAAAATCATATCTTTTGTTTGGTTCGGTATTTTTGGGTGATTCCAGTTGGTGGTTAAAGTTAACTCGTTTTTCTAGAACATTTATTTTGAAAGTTTTTCTTGAAACGGCCCTCACATGTTCAGTTTACCCGTTCCAAGACAGAAAATCAATTCTGTCAGAATGTATTTTGATTAACACAACTCATCAATGGTGTTGGTTGCTTGTTTTAGCCTCTAAATTACCACTAACAAGATTATCACTTTATTTTGTATCTCTTAGCATCAAATATACAGATTTCAATCAATTTCAAGATCATCAATCATCATTTATACTTGAACTTTCACCCAACAAAAATCAATAAACTTAGTTCTGTATGTATGTATGTATGTATGTATGTATGTATGTATGTATGTATGTATGTATGTATGTATGTATGTATGTATGTATGTATGTATGTATGTATGTATGTATGTATGTATGTATGTATGTATGTATGTATGTATGTATGTATGTATGTATGTATGTATGTATGTATGTATGTATGTATGTATGTATGTATGTATGTATGTATGTATGTATGTATGTATGTATGTATGTATGTATGTATGTATGTATGTATGTATGTATGTATGTATGTATGTATGTATGTATGTATGTATGTATGTATGTATGTATGTACGTATGTATGTATGTATGTATGTATGTATGTATGTATGTATGTATGTATGTATGTATGTATGTATGTGTGTATGTATGTATGTATGTATGTATGTATGTATGTATGTATGTATGTATGTATGTATGTATGTATGTATGTATGTATGTATGTATGTATGTATGTATGTATGTATGTATGTATGTATGTATGTATGTATGTATGTATGTATGTATGTATGTATGTATGTATGTATGTATGTATGTATGTATGTATGTATGTATGTATGTATGTATGTATGTATGTATGTATGTATGTATGTATGTATGTATGTATGTATGTATGTATGTATGTATGTATGTATGTATGTATGTATGTATGTATGTATGTATGTATGTATGTATGTATGTATGTATGTATGTATGTATGTACGTATGTATGTATGTATGTATGTATGTATGTATGTATGTATGTATGTATGTATGTATGTATGTATGTATGTATGTATGTATGTATGTATGTATGTATGTATGTATGTATGTATGTATGTATGTATGTATGTATGTATGTATGTATGTATGTATGTATGTATGTATGTATGTATGTATGTATGTATGTATGTATGTATGTATGTATGTATGTATGTATGTATGTATGTATGTATGTATGTATGTATGTATGTATGTATGTATGTATGTATGTATGTATGTATGTATGTATGTATGTATGTATGTATGTATGTATGTATGTATGTATGTATGTATGTATGTATGTATGTATGTATGTATGTATGTATGTATGTATGTATGTATGTATGTATGTATGTATGTATGTATGTATGTATGTATGTATGTATGTATGTATGTATGTATGTATGTATGTATGTATGTATGTATGTATGTATGTATGTATGTATGTATGTATGTATGTATGTATGTATGTATGTATGTATGTATGTATGTATGTATGTATGTATGTATGTATGTATGTATGTATGTATGTATGTATGTATGTATGTATGTATGTATGTATGTATGTATGTATGTATGTATGTATGTATGTATGTATGTATGTATGTATGTATGTATGTATGTATGTATGTATGTATGTATGTATGTATGTATGTATCTATGTATGTATGTATGTATGTATGTATGTATGTATGTATGTATGTATGTATGTATGTATGTATGTATGTATGTATGTATGTATGTATGTATGTATGTATGTATGTATGTATGTATGTATGTATGTATGTATGTATGTATGTATGTATGTATGTATGTATGTATGTATGTATGTATGTATGTATGTATGTATGTATGTATGTATGTATGTATGTATGTATGTATGTATGTATGTATGTATGTATGTATGTATGTATGTATGTATGTATGTATGTATGTATGTATGTATGTATGTATGTATGTATGTATGTATGTATGTATGTATGTATGTATGTATGTATGTATGTATGTATGTATGTATGTATGTATGTATGTATGTATGTATGTATGTATGTATGTATGTATGTATGTATGTATGTATGTATGTATGTATGTATGTATGTATGTATGTATGTATGTATGTATGTATGTATGTATGTATGTATGTATGTATGTATGTATGTATGTATGTATGTATGTATGTATGTATGTATGTATGTATGTATGTATGTATGTATGTATGTATGTATGTATGTATGTATGTATGTATGTATGTATGTATGTATGTATGTATGTATGTATGTATGTATGTATGTATGTATGTATGTATGTATGTATGTATGTATGTATGTATGTATGTATGTATGTATGTATGTATGTATGTATGTATGTATGTATGTATGTATGTATGTATGTATGTATGTATGTATGTATGTATGTATGTATGTATGTATGTATGTATGTATGTATGTATGTATGTATGTATGTATGTATGTATGTATGTATGTATGTATGTATGTATGTATGTATGTATGTATGTATGTATGTATGTATGTATGTATGTATGTATGTATGTATGTATGTATGTATGTATGTATGTATGTATGTATGTATGTATGTATGTATGTATGTATGTATGTATGTATGTATGTATGTATGTATGTATGTATGTATGTATGTATGTATGTATGTATGTATGTATGTATGTATGTATGTATGTATGTATGTATGTATGTATGTATGTATGTATGTATGTATGTATGTATGTATGTATGTATGTATGTATGCATGTGACCATCTAGCCATTTTATGAACAAATCTCTTAACAATCTTTCATACAACATAAAAATAAGTTCATTTATGAAAATCACAGAAAATATGCTCCATCTATATCAACACAAATCGAATTTTATGAAGATCCATCAACTAGTTTGAAAGCTTTCTCATGAACCATCACTTTTGGGTCTTATTTAAGTTGAACCCTTGAATCTTTCCTCTAGATCTTGACATGCAATGGCATGAAAGGAAAGATTCTATCAACATGCCCTCATTAAGTGGGTTTAACCAAGAAAACAAGAAGTAAATGTATGCTTTTGATAAAGACCTTTGATTATAAGCAAAAACAAGATTAAACTAGTAAATAGATGAAGATTTATACCCTTGATGAACTCGGTTTTGATGATGTTTTTGGGCAGAAAATTTAGTGACTTTGAAGGCTCTAAACACCCTTAATCTTTGCTTGAAACAACCCTTAATCCTAGCTTGGTCTAACCCTTGCTTAATCTTCATAAACCCTTATTATTATTATTACTTTAGATTGATTTTTCTTGCCTCTTTCTTTGCTCTTGGATCCGAAAATGGAGAGGAAAAAGATGAAGAGAAAAGAGTTTTTGAGAGAGAGAGAGAGTTAAGTGTGTGTATGGGGAGTGTAAGAGAAATTATGATGGAGTGGGAGGGAGGTTTGGAGTGTAAGTGTGGTTAAGGTGTCTTGGAATGGTGCAAAGAAATATTCTAACTTAAATTTGATTAGGCATTTGGTCTTGGGGCTTGGAGGAGGCTGAATTTTTGAATAAAAATTGAAAGGGTATATAGTTTTGTTAGTGGTATTTTTTATATGTATAGAATGTATGTATAGGTTCATGAATTGTTGTTTTAAATTGCTAGTTGTTATTGTTTCCAAGGCAAGAGTTATGTGTGTATGTATGTATGTATGTATTCGTGTATGTATATATATATGCATACAATTTTTGATGTTTTAAATTTTTATTACTTAGCTCATTATTTATAAACTTGTATTTACAATAGGCATATATACTCATTATTATTTAAGCTCACTATATATACAATAGTTCATAAATATGTATTTTAAGATGGTCATTATATTTCTATGTTCAAATGTAATTTAATTAGCTTGGTGATTAGATTGTTGGACATTATAAGAAATTTTTGGTTGTTATCACAACTTTTTAGTCATACTTAATTACTTTTATAATTTAATTTCTTGAATTAGAAATTTCGTTCTATATTGTTATTATTTGAGTTGTTGACTTGTTTGGCTTCTTAGATGCTTGATGGTTTAAATCTCGTTCTTATAGAATTATAGTTATTGTTTATGGCATTTCTAAGGCATTTCACTGTACTAGAGGGCAATTATCACTATGCCTTGGATGTCTAGAAGGTCAATTCTCTTAATAAACCTCTAGGGATAGATACCTAGATAAATATAAGTAAGTTGTCCTAGTCGGAAATTGAGGGTTGTTACATCATTACCCCCTTAACAAGAACTTCGTCCTCGAAGTTTGATCGTTCACACGGTAGTAAGAATGAATAGATTGACGATAAGATAGCTTCACAGGGACGTATAAAATGTGAAAATTCAACTAGGTCTCGTCACGGTCCTTTTTGGTCTCTTGCAAGATTTTACCTCCAAAGTTGGGGGCATCTCTCCCTTGGTGCCCTATAATTTCTCGTGATTAGAAACTTTGAAAAAGTTATGAATGTCGCTCACTTCTTGAGACAACTAGGGTTTGATCATATGTAATCTCACAAAGAGAAATAGTAATAAATGAGATGATGGTAAAAATATCAATACGGGTGGGTAAAATGAGCAACCGGTTCGTAAGGTGAGTTACTATAAAATCGGTAGAAAACATTGGAATTTCGATCATTGGTGGCTACTTGTTTCCATTGGTCGCTTTGTGTACTTTACTTTATCGTTCGTTTTCCCAATTAAAGAAACGTCCTAATGGCTTCTCGCCTATTTTCATTTTCTTCAGTTTGACGTTCGACGCGCTTGCCGCTACGTGAAATTTTGACTTCGTTTGTGACCAAGCACTTGTTAAGGGATTACCCCCTTAACAAGAGTGATACTAACCCGTTATGCCGTGTTGTACTAAAATTGCAAAGGTACGTCTCCGTAGTACCTCATTTTAGGGTTTTCAGTGTCGTCTTTGTTGTTTTATGGCGTGCTAGGGAAGTCGGCCATGGATAGTTCCATTTTACGTCTCATATTCGCCTTTGTCCTTTAACTTCGTCCTTATTTTTCCAAAGTCACCTTTTTCGTTATTCGTCAAGTCGCATCCTTACCCATTTTTCTCTTGTTCTTGCCGATATTGGCTTGTAGATGATTTTAAGGTACCTTAATTACGTCCTTTTTAAGGTAGCAGGGCTACCATCGATAACTCATCACCGACTAATCTCCTTTTGGTATTGCACATATAACCTCTTTGCTTTCTTTGCTATACCTACGCATTCCTCATGATAGGATTTACACAATCCTTATGCTCACAAATAATCATATCACCAACATCTTGGCAAGACAAACGCTTCAAGTCTTCATTGGTATGAAATCCTTTGTAGGTCCTTTTGACCTAGATCTACGAAACTTCCAATTACCTTGCTCTCCAAAGCCTCATGTCCATTTTCAACTTTCTAAGCTAAGCTTTTTATCAATACACTAGCATAATGTTGTTAGGAATTCTGATCTATCACAACTTAGGTGAAACATCGGTTACTTCGTCTTTTTCTCAACTATTCGGTTCCCTCCATTCTCCTTTTGTTCTCTTATGGGTAACCATACTCCTTACCCATTTTTCTCTTGTTCTTGCCGATATTGGCTTGTAGATGATTTTAAGGTGCCTTAATTACGTCCTTTTTAAGGTAGCAGGGCTACCATCGATAACTCATCACCGACTAATCTCCTTTTGGTATTGCACATATAACCTCTTTGCTTTCTTTGCTATACCTACGCATTCCTCATGATAGGATTTACACAATCCTTATGCTCACAAATAATCATATCACCAACATCTTGGCAAGACAAACGCTTCAAGTCTTCATTGGTATGAAATCCTTTGTAGGTCCTTTTGACCTAGATCTACGAAACTTCCAATTACCTTGCTCTCCAAAGCCTCATGTCCATTTTCAACTTTCTAAGCTAAGCTTTTTATCAATACACTAGCATAATGTTGTTAGGAATTCTGATCTATCACAACTTAGGTGAAACATCGGTTACTTCGTCTTTTTCTCAACTATTCGGTTCCCTCCATTCTCCTTTTGGTATTGCACATATAACCTCTTTGCTTTCTTTGCTATACCTACGCATTCCTCATGATAGGATTTACACAATCCTTATGCTCACAAATAATCATATCACCAACATCTTGGCAAGACAAACGCTTCAAGTCTTCATTGGTATGAAATCCTTTGTAGGTCCTTTTGACCTAGATCTACGAAACTTCCAATTACCTTGCTCTCCAAAGCCTCATGTCCATTTTCAACTTTCTAAGCTAAGCTTTTTATCAATACACTAGCATAATGTTGTTAGGAATTCTGATCTATCACAACTTAGGTGAAACATCGGTTACTTCGTCTTTTTCTCAACTATTCGGTTCCCTCCATTCTCCTTTTGTTCTCTTATGGGTAACCATACTCCTTACCATTTCGCCACTCGGATCCATCTCTTACTAGAGTAACCGTCATTTTGAATGACACACGCGCAGTCGCTAGTCCATGAGGTTAATTCAGGGGTACTCGTCACATCATGTTGATACGGATCCTTTTTTTCCTAACTCATCACAGATGCGAATTATCCTTATCACCCTTCCGTTCAAACATTCCATAACAGCTCTTCACGGAGTTTGTTAGTTGTTTCAAACTTAGTTCAGCGACCAACTTCCTTGATCGTTGTTGTAGCATGTGCCTTGACTTCTAGAGTCGTATTTCTTATTTGTTTTCACTACTAACTTAGCGATTTCATGTTGTTTTCCTTCTTCACTTTTCTTGGGCGTACTACTTCGTGGGTCGATGGACCTTGACGATTCACCATTTGTTGCAAAGTTTTTCTCACCTAAGTTCATCTTATCTTAGCTTACCTCTATACGACCATTAACCTTAAGGGGATAACCATCACAACTCACCGTGCTTCTAAACTAGCCTCCTTCGGGTGTTGAGCATATACCGCTTTCTCTTGGCTTAGTTGATAGGTTCTACTAATAGCTTGTCTTTCGATAGAGGTTTTCCAAGTGATATTCAAAGAATAACATGAGGAGCGCCATAAAGATGAATACCTCCATAACTACACCTTGTAGATGACGTCAATGCCTTCACTTTACCGTTTGGGTTCAATCGCCTTCCTTTACTTTACTTTCTACTCCACATCACCTTCAATGATGCTAGTGAATAACTCTTCTTGGACGATAAAGTATAATCTTGCGTTTCATACTCCTTGTTCGAGTATCTTCTTTTGTTGTGATTACCCCTTAACATTTTTCCTCTAGAAAAATGTAAGGGATTTCCATCTCTTCACTTCATTTACCTTCCTTGACGACCTTCAATTCGCCAAATTCCTTATTCCTTCGTGTAACAAATCTCCATCTACACGGTTGTTTTAAAGGAAGAAAGGATAGCTCGGTATCCTTTTTGTTACTCACCAAAACTTGAGGGTCACTCAACACATCCTAATCATCTTTTTATCCTAGGTTTTCTTCCTCTATGTACCTTCATTTTTGCAACATTGCTAGTGTTCTCCTCCAAGTTCTAGGGGAGTCCTCATATTTAACCAAAGGTGACCTTCATGTCACACAACCCCTCTTTCCTTGGCCGCTCAACTTTTCCTTTTGGTCGATCAACATAGATAGGGAGGACCTTCGATTGGTTTTCCAAGTTAAAGCTTGGTATACTCTTCGAATGTGCTTCCTTGTACTTTGACTGACACACAACATATCTTCCACGTCTTATGTTATGTTCGTGATCCAATAACATCTTCTATGCTATATAGTTATCCCAAGTATTTCACTTATGGACAACTGATGTCTCAACGTCTTTCGCATCCCTTGATGTCGCAGCGAGAGCAGGGTATCACTTACTCGATTTCGCCATTTTTGAGTATTGTGTAAGTGAGTTGTATGTTGTTGGGTTACCAACTTTTAAAGAGAGGCGATGGTGATCGTTACCTTGAATCATCAAGAATATAAAGGATATAGAATTTGGTTTCTAATGAAAGAAATAGGAAATATAAAAACAAAAGAATCCACAAGGCTCGAATCAGACTCCTTGCGTGAGTTAAAGAAATCACTTCTCTGTCTTTCATTGCCCGATGGACTCCAACTTTCAATGACGTCAATATATGTCACACTAGCTTAGATAGTATGGATAACTGTTCGTGTGCGCGTTTTAGAATAGAGATATCGCACCAAATTTCGGGGCTACAATCCCCAGAATGTGTCGTCTAGAATGTATATCGAAATGTGTTCTACCGGCGTCCTCGAATCACAATTTGACTTTAATACCACTCACCCTTCACAAGTCTCCAATTTCATCCAACGTTCATATTGCACATTACAAACTTTCACATTGCACATTACAACTTTCACATTGCACATTACAAACTTTCACATTGCACATTACAAACTTTCACATTGCACATTACAAACTTTCACATTGCACATTACAAACTTTCACATTGCACATTACAAACTTTCACATTGCACATTACAAACTTTCACATTGCACATTACAAACTTTCACATTGCACATTCAAACTTTCACATTGCACATTACAAACTTTCACATTGCACATTACAACTTTCACATTGCACATTACAAACTTTCACATTGCACATTACAACTTTCACATTGCACATTACAACTTTCACATTGCACATTACAAACTTTCACATTGCACATTACAAACTTTCACATTGCACATTACAAACTTTCACATTGCACATTCAAACTTTCACATTGCACATTACAAACTTTCACATTGCACATTCAAACTTTCACATTGCACATTACAAACTTTCACATTGCACATTACAACTTTCACATTGCACATTACAAACTTTCACATTGCACATTACAAACTTTCACATTGCACATTACAAACTTTCACATTGCACATTCAAACTTTCACATTGCACATTCAAACTTTCACATTGCACATTACAAACTTTCACATTGCACATTACAACTTTCACATTGCACATTACAAACTTTCACATTGCACATTCAAACTTTCACATTGCACATTACAAACTTTCACATTGCACATTCCAAACTTTCACATTGCATATTACAAACTTTCACATTGCACATTCCAAACTTTCACATTGCACATTACAACTTTCACATTGCACATTACAAACTTTCACATTGCACATTACAAACTTTCACATTGCACATTACAAACTTTCACATTGCACATTACAAACTTTCACATTGCACATTACAAACTTTCACATTGCACATTACAAACTTTCACATTGCACATTCAAACTTTCACATTGCACATTACAAACTTTCACATTGCACATTACAACTTTCACATTGCACATTCAAACTTTCACATTGCACATTCAAACTTTCACATTGCACATTACAAACTTTCACATTGCACATTACAACTTTCACATTGCACATTACAAACTTTCACATTGCACATTCAAACTTTCACATTGCACATTACAAACTTTCACATTGCACATTACAACTTTCACATTGCACATTACAAACTTTCACATTGCACATTACAAACTTTCACATTGCACATTACAAACTTTCACATTGCACATTCAACTTTCACATTGCACATTCAAACTTTCACATTGCACATTACAAACTTTCACATTGCACATTACAACTTTCACATTGCACATTACAAACTTTCACATTGCACATTCAAACTTTCACATTGCACATTACAAACTTTCACATTGCACATTACAAACTTTCACATTGCACATTACGAACTTTCACATTGCACATTCAAACTTTCACATTGCACATTACAAACTTTCACATTGCACATTACAACTTTCACATTGCACATTACAAACTTTCACATTGCACATTCAAACTTTCACATTGCACATTACAAACTTTCACATTGCACATTCCAAACTTTCACATTGCTTATTACAAATTTTCACATTGCACATTCCAAACTTTCACATTGCACATTACAAACTTTCACATTGCACATTACAACTTTCACATTGCACATTATAGCTTTCACATTGCACATTCAAACTTTCACATTGCACATTACAAACTTTCACATTGCACATTACAAACTTTCACATTGCACATTACAAACTTTCACATTGCACATTACAAACTTTCACATTGCACATTCCAAACTTTCACATTGCTTATTACAAATTTTCACATTGCACATTCCAAACTTTCACATTGCACATTACAAACTTTCACATTGCACATTACAACTTTCACATTGCACATTATAGGCTTTCACATTGCACATTCCAAACTTTCACATTGCACATTCAAACTTTCACATTGACATTACAACTTTCACATTGCACATTACAACTTTCACATTGCATATTACAAACTTTCACATTCCACATTACAACTTTCACATTGCACATTACAAACTTTCACATTGCACATTCAAACTTTCACATTGCACATTACAAACTTTCACATTGCACATTCCAAACTTTCACATTGCATATTACAAACTTTCACATTGCACATTCCAAACTTTCACATTGCACATTACAAACTTTCACATTGCACATTACAAACTTTCACATTGCACATTACAAACTTTCACATTGCACATTACAAACTTTCACATTGCACATTACAACTTTCACATTGCACATTACAAACTTTCACATTGCACATTCAAACTTTCACATTGCACATTACAAACTTTCACATTGCACATTACAACTTTCACATTGCACATTCAAACTTTCACATTGCACATTCAAACTTTCACATTGCACATTACAAACTTTCACATTGCACATTACAAACTTTCACATTGCACATTACAAACTTTCACATTGCACATTACAAACTTTCACATTGCACATTACAAACTTTCACATTGCACATTACAAACTTTCACATTGCACATTACAAACTTTCACATTGCACATTCCAAATTTCCACATTGCACATTCCAAACTTTCACATTGCACATTACAACTTTCACATTGCACATTACAACTTTCACATTGCACATTATAAACTTTCACATTGCAATCAAATCATGGCCAAATTCACATGTTATAGCATATAATAGTATGTATCAACGAATATCTTTCAATCTTAGATTCATTTCACTTCTAATGTGCATAAGGGGGAATCCTACTAGACTAGCATAATCCTTAAATATAGCAAGTCTCGAATCATTATATATGCTTAGGTGAATGTCTAAATGCAACACGGATGCTCATAAAAACGGATTTAATAAAGATCTCTCTCTTTTTTTTTTTTGCTTTTTTTTTGTAAAAAGGAATCCTTTTGAACATAAGTCCAAGTGGCCGTGAGTTAAAGAAATCACTTCTCTGTCTTTCATTGCCCGATGGACTCCAACTTTCAATGACGTCAATATATGTCACACTGGCTTAGATAGTATGGATAACTGTTCGTGTGCGCGTTTTAGAATAGAGATATCGCACCAAATTTCGGGGCTACAATCCCCAGAATGTGTCGTCTAGAATGTATATCGAAATGTGTTCTACCGGCGTCCTCGAATCACAATTTGACTTTAATACCACTCACCCTTCACAAGTCTCCAATTTCATCCAACGTTTTCATATGTTTCGCACCATCTCAGATCGAATACAAAGGTTACGCGTAGTATCTAAGGGGATAGAGTCGCGTCATATCTTGGGACTACAATTCTTAGAGTATATCGTCCGACGTTCGTGAGAAGACGCTCCACCGATGATATCGCGTTGTCGTATGTCCATAATGAATAGTGGTGTCATAAGAAATAGGATGTGGGATAATTTCAAAAGAGCACGAGTGAACGAATAATGGATCGGAGGGGTACTTAATGACAACTTTCATACTTAGGAAATTTGTAATTCATAATGAATTTCTCAGGGAAAATCACTAGTTCTCAAGCGGTCAAATCTCTAACGCGCAATATCTATATCAGTTGTAAAGACTAACCATATTATCATCATATCTGACAGGTACTAGTTCTCAATAGTAAAATCTTAGAGCATAATAACTATCTCAATAATAAGGCACAACTATATAATCATTAAATCATCCATGCACTAGTCCTCAAATATCTCAACCTTATGGCGCAATAATTATCTTAATAGTAAGGCATGACTACATTATCCCAGCAATATTCACGCGCTAGTTCCAAATAGCTCGATCTTAGGGGTGAAATCTTTCATATCTCTAATGTGCATAAGGGGAATCCTACTAGACTAGCATAATCCTTAAATATAGCAAGTCTCGAATCATTATATATGCTTAGGTGAATGTCTAAATGCAACATGGATGCTCATAAAAACGGATTTAATAAAGATCTCTCTCTTTTATTTTTAAAAGGAATCCTTTTGAACATAAGTCCAAGTGGCCGTTTGAGTTTTACATGGTTCTCTCATAATTAAACGTAGATTCATGACTCTACGTTTAATTATGGTCCTACCATGTAAAGATCAAACTAATCCTCTTAACCTTATGCTCGACTCGACTATAAAAATTCGTTTTGAAAAGTGGCTATAGCTTTGGGATTCCCGGGGGAACCCCAATGTTCTCTATAACCTTAGGCTCTGATACCACTTTCTGTAACACCCCAACTAAGGCGGAACAATGAGATGTACAGAAAGTCGAGTATTCAAAACAAAGGATAATATATAAACATTCACCATAGCTTTATTTTGTTGGGATTTTTGGGTTTTTATCAAAGTAATATTATCCTTATAATATTAAAACGCAGCGGAAAAATTGAACTTTTCAAGATGTGTATATAGTTAAAAACCAAAGTTTAACTTATAAAAGAAAACCCAAACAATAAGGATCCATGTATATGAATGACATACATACAAAATAACAACCATAGGGTGTTTTAGGGAACTACCTTCTTCCAAGCTAGTAAGGAAGTAGAGATGAAGAATATGATGTTCTTCAAAAGACAAGTCTTCAATCTAGAAGAACCTCAAGCTAGTATACCCCAAGCTTCCAACAAACACCCCAAAATATGCTAGGAATTAAACTTGAAAAGCCTTCCTTTTGATCTTCTTTGAACCGAAATATATGAGAAGAAAAAGAAGGTTTTTCTAGTTGAGAAAATAAGAGAAAAAGTCTTACAAATGCATGTAAGAAAGTTGATACAAACTATGTGTTGTGTTGTATGTGATAAATGAAGTACAAGTGTTATAAGTAGATCAAATCTACTTCAAAAGCACATGGGGGGGGGGGACGGCCACATGTGGGTTGTAACAAACATTTTGTTGCAAAAATTATAAAACCACTTTACTTGTACATTTTATAGATAAAATTGTAACATAACTTATTACATATCTTATGTAACATATTACATATTATACACAACACACATAAGTGTTTATTTTGCCAAATAAACTTATTCACATTTCTCTCAAAATAAATCATCCATATAATTTATTTACATATCTCAAGTGCAATTATTTAGAAACCCACTTTCTAAATGTTTCAAGTATTGATATTTATTTAAAGATCAAATCATATAAATAAATACCATAAGTGTTTGTCTAGCTTGTTATTGGGTATGACCCGACTTGGATCATCACGTACTAGCCACGTCAATTTAATATGTGTCTTGGGCAGACGAATTCCAACAATCTCCCACTTGCACAAGATTCATAGAAGATTGACGCAAGCAGCAAATACCGCCTAACAACGGTTTGCTACCCCTAATACGTATGACGAAGTGCCATTCAATAACATCATCCCCTTCAAGTCCCTTTCTTGAAATGATTTAGGTGAATCGATCATTTATCCTTTTGTCACAGATGTCATGTTAAATTCTAGAGACACAGAGTGATCATTCTCTATTGATTTAACTTTGTAGCAGGCCTTAGACATCTTACTCTCAACGAATAAGAGGGACAAATTCCATCTCGACTACATACGTCTTTCACAATCACCTTATATCATACCTGAGCTTAGTCTTATGTACTGCCATGTTTCAGAACAGCGAAGAACTAAGTCAAAGTATAACATTCAGTGAATTTCAAGACCCAATATGTATCTCAGGTCTGAGGATACGATGATATTCGCCTTTTAACTCAAGATTACTTATGATCAATCATAGAGATTCTATGTAGTAATGCTTGAGAGCAGGTCAGTCCAATATTTGTATCCCACAAATATCTATGAACCTTGGTAGCAACACTTTGCTCTATATTCAAAACCTTTTGAATATCTACCAATCCAAGTTCATAATAGTCTTACATTCATATTTGTTCCCACAAATGTGATCGACTACGGATATTTAGAATAATTAACTCATTCATGGATTTAAACATGCAAAATGGAACATAACACAATTTAAATGCATAATACCAATATTCATATAAAAGTGTTACCAAATACAAGTATTCCGATATCCAAATACATAAAATAGATCAAATCCAATCACTAGAATATCGAAGTCCCATGGCACAAGTATGACTCTCATGCTTAGGCCTCTCAAGGAGCTTCGTGAGTGGGTCCGCAATATTTTGATCGGTGTGAACTTTGCAAATACATATCTTTCCTTTTTCAACTTCATCCCTTATGTAGTTGAATCTCCGCTCAATGTGTCTAGTCTTTTGATGCGCACGAGGTTCTTTGATTTGAGCAATCGCGCCCTCGTTATCACAAAGAATTTCTAGGGGTTCTTGAATGGAAGGAACAACCCCTAGATCGGCAATGAATTTCTTCAACCATGCAGCTTCTTGTGCTGCCAAAGAAGCGGTGATGTATTCCGATTCTGTAGTGGACAATGCAACCACATCTTGCTTTGAGCTTTTCCAAGAAACAGCTCCTCCATTTAGAATGAAGATATACCCCGATTGTGATCGAGAATCATCTCGATTAGTTTGGAAACTCGCATCCGTGTAACCCTTTACAACGAGCTCCTCCTCACCAGATCCATATATTAAAAACATATCTTTAGTGTTTCTAAGATATTTCAATATATATTTGACAGCCATCCAATGACTATCTCCTGGATTTTGCTGGTATCTACTTGTCATGCTTAAAGCGCATGACACGTCCGGTCTCGTGCATATCATAGCATACATGATGGATCCTATAGCAGATGCATATGGGATTCCACTCATTCTCTCTTGCTCAGCTTTTGAGCTAGGAGATTGAGAAGTGCTCAATATAGTTCCTCTTTGAATAGGCACCAAACCTTTCTTGGAGTTTTCCATCTTGAACCTTTTCAAGATTTTGTCTATGTATGCACTTTGATTCAAACCTATTAAGCGCCTTGATCTATCCCTATAGATCCTTATTCCCAAAATAAAAGCGGCTTCACCAAGATCCTTAATGGAAAAGCAACTTCCAAGCCAGGCTTTTACACCTTCCAAGGTTGGAATATCATTTCCAAATAGTAGAATGTCATCGACATATAATACTAGAAAAGTAATGATGCTCCCACTAGCCTTCTTGTACACACAAGCTTCATCAGCGTTTTTGATGAAGCCAAATTTCTTGACTTCTTCATCAAAACGACGATTCCAACTTCTCGATGCTTGTTTCAATCCATAGATTGATTTCTTTAACTTGCATACTTTATTAGGATGTTTAGGATCGATAAAACCTTCAGGCTGATCCATATAGACATCTTCCTCAAGATATCCATTTAGAAAGGCGGTTTTGACATCCATTTGCCATATCTCATAGTCATAATGTGCGGCTATGGCAAATAATATCCTAATAGACTTTAGCATTGCCACAGGCAAAAAAGTTTCATCATAATCGACCCCTCGAGTTTGAGTGAAACCTTTTGCTACAAGTCTAGCTTTATAAGTACTCAAGTTTCCATGCATATCGTGTTTCAATTTGAACACCCACTTACTTCCAACTACTTTGGAATTAGGAGGTGCAACAACCAATTCCCAAACTTGGTTGTCATACATGGATTGCATCTCAGCGTTCATGGCTTCTAGCCATTTTTCCAAATCTGATTTGGATATTGCATCATGGTAGTTGGTTGGTTCATCAGAAACCACCATATAGCATTCATCCATGAGAAATCCATATCTCTCAGGTGGATAAGTAGCTCTACCAGATCTACGAACGTTTTGTGTGTCTTGATCAACTCTTTGATCATCTTCAACATCCTTTTGTTGAATACTAGTGTCAACCAAGCGTGTATCTGTTTGTGGTTCTTGATCTTCTTCAAGTTCCACTGTTCTAGAACTAGCTCCTTCCATAAGGAATTTAGTTTCTAAGAACTCAGCCTTTCGAGCAACAAATACATTTTGCTCATTAGGATTGTAGAAATAATATCCTAAATCATCTTTAGGATATCCTACAAAAATACATTTAGTGGATCGGGGCTCTAATTTGCTTGAGGCATCATGTCTTACATAAGCCTCACAACCCCATACCTTTAAGTATGACAAAGATGGAACTCTTCCATGCCATATTTCAAAAGGTGTTTTCTCCACTTTCTTGGTGGGAGCCATATTCAAAATTCGGGCAGCAGAGATTATGGCATAACCCCAAAATGATAGAGGTAGTGAGCTTTTGCTCATCATGGAACGAACCATATCTAATAGGGTTCGATTCCTCCTTTCAGATACACCATTATGTTGTGGTGTTCCAGGTGGAGTTAGTTGTGAGATGATTCCACAACTTCTAAGATGATCTTGAAAAGCATCACTTAGGTATTCACCTCCTCTATCAGAACGAAGAGTTTTTATTGACTTGCTGAGTTGGTTTTCTACTTCATTCTTGAAAGTTTTGAACATTTCAAAAGCTTCATACTTGTGTTTTAACAAGTATACATAACCGTAACGACTATAGTCATCGGTGAATGTAATGAAGTATCTTTCACCATTCCTAGTCATTGGCTTAAAAGGACCACATACATCCGAATGTATGATACCTAATAAATCTTTCGCCCTTTCATTAGTGCCATTGAAAGGTGCTTTAGTCATCTTGCCTTGTAAACAAGATTCACATATATCAAATGAATCATTTGATTTTGTTTTCAAAAGACCATTCTTTTGAAGTGTTAGTATGCGATTCTTATTTATATGGCCAAGACGACAATGCCAAATATAGGTTTCACTTAAATCTAATTTAAGTTTCTTGGTGGTAGCTTGGTACATTGAGTTATCATATGTTGTGTTTTCATGAACCAATTCATAAATACCATTTAAAGGCATGGCTTTAAAATAAAATACATCATTCATAGAAACATGGATATCATTGTTAACAAAATTAAAATCATATCCAACATGTCTTAAACGGGAAACAGAAATAATGCTCCTAGTCAAACTTGGTGCATACAAAACATTGTTCAATACAATTTCCAAACCACTTGGAAGTTTCAAAAGATAGTCTCCTTGAGCTTCAACTTGTACTTTCGCACCATTGCCCATAAAGAGACTAATGTCCCCTTTCTTGATGTGCTTCTTTCTTATGAACCCCTGTAACATATTACAAATATGAGTTCCACATCCGGTATCCAATACCCATATGTAAGAAAAAATATTATTAAGCTCAATATATATCATAAATATTGTACCTGAGGTATGCTCCGCATCCCTCTTAGCTTTCAACTCTTTGAGATAGGTTGGACAATTACGTTTCCAATGTCCTACCTCCCCACACTCAAAGCATGGGTCATTGACAGCAACCTTTTGCTTCTTCGGTTTTTGGGTTTCCATTTTTGCATTTCCCTTTCCTTTGATGTTCCTTTTGAAGTTTCCCTTTCCTTTAGCAACATTTGCCTTTGGTCCGGGGTTGGTCCTTTTCTTTCCGCCTTCATTGATCATGAGAACGGGTTGAACTTTTCTTCCCATGCTAGCCTCGGCCGTTTTGAGCATCCCATGGAGCTCGGAAACGGTCTTGTCCCATCCGTTCATGTTATAATTTAACACAAAGTTTCAAATCTCTTAGATAAGGAGTTGAGGATCAAATCCGTAGCCAACTCGGTTGAAACGGGACAATTTAGTCTTTCGAGGCGATCAATGTAACTTTTCATTTTAAGAACATAAGTTGAGACGGATTGTGAATCATCCATGCGACATGCATGAAGCGCTCAAACCGTTTCGAAGCGCTCTACCCTTGCCTTTTGTTGGAACATTTCCTTAAGTTGGGTAATCATGTCGTATGCCCCATGGTGCTCGAACTCCTTTTGGAGTTTGGGAGTCATACTCGCTAACATGAGGCAACTAACTAGCACGGAGTCCTCAGTATATTTAACCCAATCATTAAAGGCTTCAACATCCCCTTCTTCGGGCTCATCGGGAATAGGATCGTCTAACACATAGGATTTCTTTTCATGCCTGAGAACAATTCTCAAGTTACGAAACCAATCCACAAAGTTGTTTTGGTTCAGGCGATCCTTTTCGAGAATGGATCTTAGTGAAAAATTATGGACGTTTTGGGTGGGGTTAATTGCATTGTTAGCGGCCATCTACAAAATTAACAAAGTCCTTTATTAGTATTTTCGATATCAAATATAAATTTTAATTGTTAATACCCTTTTATGTCTCATGGACAATTAATAATTAAAATCTAGAATCCAATGTTACATTTAAATGATGGTTAGGTGACCTTTATCCCATGATCTAAATTAACAAGGTAGTCAACGTTTGACAATTGCAACACTTTACAATTTCTAGTGGTATGGGACTGATTTAATATCTTATATTAAGTCGCATGTTTAATCCCATCAACGCCTTTGGTTACCATGCTTCGGTGACCCTAATCACATGGCTTCCAAATCAAGTTGTCCTACTTACACACACATGTAAATTTACATATACAAGTGGTTAGGTGACCTTTATCCCATAAGTATATTAAATTTACCTTAACTTATAAGTTCCCTCAAGGTAGTTAGGTGACCTTTATCCTACAAAGAGTTCCCAAATAATTAAGTGTTGTATAAAAGATGGCGTTTTAACTTGTTTTTAAAAGGGTCGTTTGAGTTTTTATATTCTAGTCAAAAACTATGGACCATAATGAATTTTGAAATCCATATTTCAAGGTTCTTTATAAAATCCATTTTTATAATTATAACCATTAACTTTTTAATAAAACCCATTTTAATTTGCCAAGTTAATGTCAATTTTAGAACCAAATTTTTAATTTTTATGTATGTCATTAAGTTGTAAGTTTTGAGCATCCACATGACAAAATAACAAACAACCACACAAACATAATAAGTGCACAACATTAGCCAACTAATTTGACCACACTTGTTAGCCGAAACAAGTGTGTCAAAAGGTCTCAACCTAAGGGACAAAGTGACACAAAATTTGTGTCGGTGAACTCCCACTTGATCTTGCATCCAAATGCTTCAAGTAACCTTTTGTGATGTGTTTTGAACACCTTTCTTCATCCTTTCATTAGGCCTCCAACTTCAGCCCCCAAACCTTTTGATGCTTTCTTGGAGATTACATTTACAAGAAAAAATGCAACTAATCTACTTATTACATACCAAATGAAATAAATAAATTACATAACCAATAAATACCATAAGTGTTTGTCTAGCTTGTTATTGGGTATGACCCGACTTGGATCATCACGTACTAGCCACGTCAATTTAATATGTGTCTTGGGCAGACGAATTCCAACATATTTGATAAAAATAATTTTACAATGTGCAAGCATGTGAACCAATTCCCAAGTACAATGCGTCCACCATACTTGGATATTGAGTCCACGAAATAAATAACAAATACATGAGATGATATACTACAATGATCAGGGCAGATTCCATTTCCCATCACAAGGTTTGATCTTTGACTCCAAAGTGCAAAGCAAACAATCATGATGCATATAATTCCTCAAAGCTTAAGCTAATTTCCTGAAAAGCATGAAGAAAAAGTGTCAACTACGAAAACGTAGTTGGTGAGTGCATAGGTTTTCAAGTAAATCTCGTTCCCTAACCATTTCAAAACTTAGAAAACATATTATTACATATCAATAAACCCAGACCACATGACCGACAAAATTCCCATCGCAAACTATCAAGTTTTCCAAATACCATAATGTTATTTCAAGACGCTGAAAATCCATGGTAACTATAAAGATCTCATTTGTCAAAATAATCTTATGAGAAAAATATATCAATCGATTTATCATATATCACACCTAAACCATGCGGTCATTAATAATTTATTATCGCCAAGTTCCACAACTTCCAAGATTTCATATATAGTCCAATACCCAAACCGTATGTTCAATCAATAATAACCAACCATCAATAATATCAATAACCCTTGGGCAAAGGCATATTTGATGAGTTTGGCTTGAGCAACTACTAAGACCATTTTACGTCAAAATAATAATAATGATAATATGTCCCGAAGAGATAATAATAAAAGCACATGCTGTCAATCACGTGCAATAATAATAATAAAGGGGTCGTGCCATGGAGACGACCAATAATATATATAAAGTAGATTAGAGCACCCCATGACCGACACCGTTGAAGGCGGCCACGTAGGCGACCAATCAACCTGTCGCCACTGATGTGAGTGAGGGGACGAATCCTAGTTGCGCAACCCTCTAACTACAGGCCTCAATGAGTTAATAGTAGTGTACAGGGGACCACCGTTTGACAGTACTCAAGCTCATCATATAACATATAACACGTTGAACATACAATGACATTTCCCATATAATCATCATTCATTCAATGTAGCATTTTCATAAAAGAAAGTCAATTTAATTAATCATGCTTTTCACCCCGTAAGTAAAACACGTAAAAGAGTTTGAAAGGGGGCTATGACTCACCTTAATATGCCGAGCATTATATATACTTATCCAAAATGGGTACTTCCCATCTATAGCTTCCTTGATCATATATCCTTACGCTCCTCATTCGCATTTCAAAGCCAAGACCATTCCTACGCGAAACTAAGGCGAATAAGGTCCTATCTTAGGTTATCATATAGAAATGCCATGTTAAGTTATGTTATTCTTATTCATCATTGGATGTGTAACCAATTTTAATACGAATTAGCATTTGTGATGTCAATTTATAGTTTGGTTAACGTAATTACTTATGTTTATTCCACCTAGTTATCTTTTGTGTCACTTTGATTACGCTTATCCTTTAACTCACATATTTCTCGATATGTC
Organism: Erigeron breviscapus; assembly: GCA_034093135.1. Taxonomy (NCBI): domain Eukaryota; kingdom Viridiplantae; phylum Streptophyta; class Magnoliopsida; order Asterales; family Asteraceae; genus Erigeron; species Erigeron breviscapus. The sequence goes on along the minus strand of CM067170.1, from coordinate 126,156,552 downwards.
TTATGATTATTCGGGTTTATGAAATTCGTTTATGTGTTATGGGTCATCACCAATTGAGCCTAAGTGTCATGGGCTTCTAAATGTTTTGGGCTCGATTTAGTTGTTGGGCTTAACCTTATTTGGGCTATATACTTGATGGGTCATATTGGTTATGGGCTATATGGGTTATTGGGCCAAGTGGGCCTACTGATTTATGGTTCAAAGAGTTTATTATTTGGGCCGGGTTAGCCCATTATGGTCCTTAGTGCATCTTTTAGCCCATTACACAAGTTGTTAGTTTCCTTCAAATTTTCTGTTTTTATACATCAGATTTATGAGATGTTGGCCACTAATTCAGGGGTTAAATCTAATTATTTAGAACTTGGTGATTTTTATACAGTGAACTATATGTATCCTATATTTATGTAAATTTTTACTTAATTTGTAGACATTGTTTGCTACCTCCAAAAATTCCCACACTAAAACTGGTCACAAAGGTTCCTGCTGTGCGACCCAACGTGTTTTATAAAATATTTCTATGATTAACCTTTAATAAAAATCCCTCAATTTTATTTTAGGTTAGGACACTTTGAACTCAGTTCATACCAAGTTTAAACTTCTGAAACCTATTAGTTAAGAAATTAAAAATCATCAAAGTTGACTCAATATTAAGACAAGAATCCAGTTTTGACCACTTTTGGTAGAAAAATCATATCTTTTGTTCGGTTCGGTATTCTTGGGTGATTCCAGTTGGTGGTTAAAGATAACTCGTTTTTCTAGAACATTTATTTTGAAAGTTTTTCTTGAAACGGCCCTCACATGTTCAGTTTACCCATTCCAAGACAGAAAATCAATTCTGTCAGAATGTATTTTGATTAACACAACTCATCAATGGTGTTGGTTGCTTGTTTTAGCCTCTAAATTACCACTAACAAGATTATCACTTTATTTTGTATCTCTTAACATCAAATATACAGATTTCAATCAATTTCAAGATCATCAATCATCATTTATACTTGAACTTTCACCCAACAAAAATCAATAAACTTAGTTCTTGCAAAAATCATCCAAAAATGTGATTGCATGTGACCATCTAGCCATTTTATGAACAAATCTCTTAACAAATCTTTCATACAACATAAAAATAAGTTCATTTATGAAAATCACAGAAAATATGCTCCATCTATATAAACACAAATCGAATTTTATGAAGATCCATCAACTAGTTTGAAATCTTTCTCATGAACCATCACTTTTGGGTCTTATTTGAGTTGAATCCTTGAATCTTTCCTCTAGATCTTGACATGCAATGGCATGAAAGGAAAGATTCTATCAACATGCCCTCATTAAGTGGGTTTAACCAAGAAAACAAGAAGTAAATGTATGCTTTTGATAAAGTCCTTTGATTATAAGCAAAAACAAGATTAAACTAGTAAATAGATGAAGATTTATACCCTTGATGAACTCGGTTTTGATGATGTTTTTGGGCAGAAAATTTCGTGACTTTGAAGGCTCTAAACACCCTTAATCTTTGCTTGAAACAACCCTTAATCCTAGCTTGGTCTAACCCTTGCTTAATCTTCATAAACCCTTATTATTATTATTACTTTAGATTGATTTTTCTTGCCTCTTTCTTTGCTCTTGGATCCGAAAATGGAGAGGAAAAAGATGAAGAGAAAAGAGTTTTTGAGAGAGAGAGAGAGTTAAGTGTGTGTATGGGGAGTGTAAGAGAAATTATGATGGAGTGGGAGGGAGGTTTGGAGTGTAAGTGTGGTTAAGGTGTCTTGGAATGGTGCAAAGAAATATTCTAACTTAAATTTGATTGGGCATTTGGTCTTGGGGCTTGGAGGAGGCCGAATTTTTGAATAAAAATTGAAAGGGTATATAGTTTTGTTAGTGGTATTTTAGAGTTATGTGTGTATGTATGTATGTATTCGTGTATGTATATATATATGCATACAATTTTTGATGTTTTAAATTTTTATTACTTAGCTCATTATTTATAAACTTGTATTTACAATAGGCATATATACTCATTATTATTTAAGCTCACTATATATACAATAGTTCATAAATATGTATTTTAAGATGGTCATTATATTTCTATGTTCAAATGTAATTTAATTAGCTTGGTGATTAGATTGTTGGACATTATAAGAAATTTTTGGTTGTTATCACAACTTTTTAGTCATACTTAATTACTTTTATAACTTAGTTTCTTGAATTAGAAATTTCGTTCTATATTGTTATTATTTGAGTTGTTGACTTGTTTGGCTTCTTAGATGCTTGATGGTTTAAATCTCGTTCTTATAGAATTATAGTTATTGTTTATGGCATTTCTAAGGCATTTCACTGTACTAGAGGGCAATTATCACTATGCCTTGGATGTCTAGAAGGTTAATTCTCTTAATAAACCTCTAGGGATAGATACCTAGATAAATATAAGTAAGCTGTCCTAGTCGGAAATTGAGGGTTGTTACAGTGGTGATTGTAGGTGGTGGTGATTAGAGAGATTTGGGGGTAAATGAGTAATTATCTATAAAAAGAGAGGGGTATTTTAGGCATTTCAATTTCTTAATTGAGAATTTGAAAAAAGGTGCTACTTCTTTATAATGTATTATAGATATATACACTTGATCGTAGCATGGGATGTCCTGTAAAACTGTAAACGCGTGCATGCCTGCCTGCCTTTATGATGATTCCATCGGATATCATTACCCAAATTCTAATTCTTCTTCCCTCCAAACGCATGCATGATTGTTAACTTTTTTGGTTTGGATGTTTTAAGGCAAACCTGTATGGTTAAAATTGTTTCTATCATTCAACCAATTAGGTGTTACCTCCAGGTTAATATTGGTAAGAGTGGTCGGGAGCTAACCTGCCGTACTGCATACACGTGGTACAAAAATGGTAATTGTGCTTGTATGTGTTCCCTGTTTATATTGGTAGGATTAGGAGGATTGAAAAATCCATCTCATGACTCCTAGTGCCCTTAAAGTAAATATGAAACACCCTATTGCAAGGTCTTCACGACTCACAAACACAAGCAATAACAAAATTGTGTTTGTGGGTTCTTTATCTTTACTTCTTTACAAAACAAGTTACCCTTCTTCTTTTTTAAATTTCTACTTTTAAAAAACTCAAATTACCTTTAACTTTTAACATATTCTTAACTTACACATTACATCTACCCAAAATATCCATTTAAAAATTTTCCAACCATATCGATCCAAACTATTTTTCTCTTTTATTTACTAATTTAAATAGTTCTATATGATATACCTATAATACATAAAACAATGCCTTTTTATCATTCAAAATCTTAGCAAACTGTAAGGATTTGTTGCGAAAATGACGACAAATTGGGTCTAAGTTTTCTATAAATCAGCTTCACTAGCTTTTGAGCCTGCATTATGTCTTCCGGTTGAACTATGAATGACTTGTTTTGCAACTCTTTTTTGGTACCGAGACAAGACTTTCAACATAACTACCAAAAACCTGAAACTTAATACTACTCCAAACATGAACTTTTTCATTTAAAGTTCCTTTCTCAAAATCATATATCACCATTTGACCATCGCCAGCCAACTGAATTTTGCCATTGTCATCAACAATCACTGGTCTCACCATGGGAAATTCATGATTAAGTGTATCAAGGGAAATCTTGGTCTAAGAGTTTATAACACTGTACTCGTTCATCAACCAAACCATAAAATATTCATCATTCACGTAAATAGCAAGCTTTCCACCAAAGACAACAAGTTTGCATTTACTGATTATTCTATCAATATCCACGAAAGCATCAATTACCCACGAATCAGGTGATGGGACTTCGCTAAAACACTCATCTGCTAAACTAAAAGCAACAATTACCCACAAACCATCAGACTTCTTAGCAACCCAATGAACAAACCCCTATGCATATCACTCCAACGACTTCAGCAGATGTAATAAGCCATCTTGGAAGTCGAAAGTCCTTTTGTGTTGGCGGCATGGCACTGGCGATGGGGGGGAGGGGCTTGTTGTCCAGGTTTCCACCAAACACAATCACCGGCATAAAGCTTAAAAACAAGCTGTTAAATCAGTAAAATTTCACATCAATAACTTACAGAAATTAAAATCTACATAAAATTAAACAACTTACTTTTTTTTATCGATAACACAAAACATATATAAATATCATCTTGCAAATTGGACGGGCTTGTTTGTAATTTGAATAATAATACACATATATACATATATTGATGTGTATATATATATATGTGTGTGTGTTTTGGTTTCAAAAACACGAAATCTTAGCGAATAGATACAAATTTCAACGAAATAATTAAATTCTAATAGGAATAGAATTGAAGAAGAAATAATAAACATAATAAAAACTGAAAATGAAGAAATACCATATGTAGATGATGCGAAGTAGCTTGTAAGAGTAGGACATTTTTCTTCAATTCTTCTCGGAGGATTTTGATTTTATAAGTGATTTGTAACATTTATCAGTTCCATCAAATCAAATATATATATATATATATATATATATATATATATATATATGTGTATATATATATATATGTATGTATGTATCTATGTATGATAATATATATATGTACCAGAGTATATATATATTTGATTTGATTTACCAACACCAAAAACAAACAATTATAAAATCAAGGGATTTTATCATATATACCCTTATTAACCTTTAAAATCTCAAATTTACCCACCTTACTTACATAATATCATAAATGCCCATTTAAACACTTAAACTCATCATAAGTACCCATTTAGTCAATTATAATATTAAAAAAACCGTAACATATCTAAAAAATATAAATTAGAATTCTACTGACCATTATGCCCTCTTAAAAGCGGGAATTAACCCTAATCCCGCCATTTTTTCTCTCCCGATCACACTCTCTATGCAGTAAAATTAGGAAACTATATTATGGTCATGAAAAATTCCAAGATCAATACTATTCATCAAATTCTATCTACCATCATAAAAGGATTTCAAGGTGAGAAAATTATTACCCTGTTTTTGTTGTTGATTATTTTATCTTGAAGTGATCCTTATTTCTATATGTTTTGACTAATTGCTGAGTTCCATCAGAGTAACAATCTAAGCTTTTTTTTTTCTTCTAAAAGTTTGTACCATAAAAGCTTTTAGTCTTGTTTAATATAATGTGATGTTTAGTACTCCGTATATAACTATATATTGTACGGAGTATCATAGAAGAATTGCAGGGGTTATGGGCCACGTCTTGGATCCTAATTGATAGAGTATTTGATAGTGATAAAAGAGAATTATCTTACAACATGGATATAATATTTGTCTTTATGTGTTTTTTTCTCTTCTAAGAATTGCATTCAGGAGATAACCCATTGTTTGATATATACTCCGTAACAACTTATGATCATGTTAGAATAAAATGTTATATGCGTGCAATCATCATTTGGTTTTGACATAATGTAGACTATTTTGCTAATAAAATTAATCTAATTTATCCTGTATACATATTTTGATGAGTACGACCATGCTTATGTTTAGATGCATCAAGATACCGATAATGATTCTTCAAGACCAAGATGGGAGAACATGGCTGAATCACCAATAATTGAGTATGTTTATGCCACTTTTTATAGCAAGATTTTATTATTTTGTTGAGTTGTAATGCTATATTTTCATTTGATTTTCATTTATAGGCCAGTAACGTACAAGTACAAGCTAAAACTAAAATATGGAGGCTTCTTTCGATTGATCAAGAACTCATCAAGGAAAAGATATTGTTCCGGCTCTCAAAAAAGTGTCTACATAGACACAAGTTCATACAACTTGAACGAATTAATCGAAGAAGTCACGAAGCATTATCCATTTAATAGCGGTCTAATTTTTTCAATTCAGTTCGTTGACAAGAATGCAAAGGAGCAATCTTTTATTGACATTGATTCCGATGAGAACTTCACGGGGATGCTTGCAATGTACGAGAATGAGAAAGAAGTAACCATTTATGTGACAACAAATAACAATTATGGTACCCATAATTTACAACCAAGTTATACACATTATATATGTTAATATGTATATATATATATATGTAGTTATGGTTTAACTATTAAGTAAATCTGCACCTATGATGTAGCAGTCAAAATGAACTTACGGATGAACCACATAGTGAAGATGATTCAGATTATTGCACTGATAATGAAGAAAGTTATCACGTCCCTCACAATTCTGATAATGAAGATGAGACAGGGCACTACCAAGTCGAAACTTATTCACTCAGCAATAAAAATACAACAATGAAAGAGAATTTAAAGTTTCCAAACGTGATTAGTTTCAGGAGAGCTTTGAACCATCATGCACTAACAAATGAGTTTGAGTACTCTATTGAGAAAAGTGAACCAACACGGTTCACAGCAAGGTGTAAACAGAATGAGTGCAGATGGCCAATTCATGCTTCTATCATGGAAGATAAAGTTACCTTTCAAGTAAGAATATAACTTATTAAGACTTTTTCTTTTATATGTTTGTGTCCATATATGCATACATAATTTTCTTGTAGGTTAAGAGGTTAGTAGAACCACATTCTTGTACTCAAAGTAGTATGGGGGGTAACAAGTGTGCCACTCAAGGATGGATTGCTGATGTAATCACTGACAAACTAAGATCTGATGGAGATGTCTCAGTTGCGGAGCTTAGAAGCTGGCTTGTGAAAACTTACAATGTTGAGCCACCATATATGCGAGTTGCTAGAGGGAAAGAACAAGCTTACACAGATATGTATGGCAAGTGGGAGGACTCTTTCATACGGATTGATGATTTCAAAGAGGAGTTACTAAATAGGAACCTCAGAAGTGTTGTTGACATTGATTTTGACACAAAAAGTGACAAGAAACGTTTCTTAAGATTTTTTATTTCATTATCCGCTTGTTCAAAGGGATTTCTTGCTGGTTGCCGTCCATATATTTCTCTTGATGCTTGTCACCTGAAAGGGAAATTCAATGGTGTACTAGCTGCTGCCACGAGTGTTGACGGTAATAATTCAATATTTCCAGTAGCCTTTGGTGTATTCGAGTCAGAAAATACAAAATCATGGACGTGGTTTCTTGAGTTACTAAAGAAAGCAATAGGAGTACCAAATGGTCTTGTTATCTCATCAGACATGCAGAAGGGATTAGAAGTAGCAATCATGCAAGTTTATCCGAATGTTGAGCATAGAGAATGTATCAGGCACTTATATAGTAATTTCAAGAAACACTTTCGTGGCGACTTCTTTAGCTCCAATTTGTGGGGTGCTGCAAGAACCTATTGTCCTATTGAGCATGACAAACTACTAAAGGAAATCTCTGATGTACGTGAAGCTCCAATTACATATCTCAATCAGAACCATAAGAAGATATGGAGTAGAAGCAAGTTTGGCACAATATCCAAGTGTGATTACATTACTAATAATGTTTCTGAAGCATTCAATTCTTGGATAGGTGACTTGCGTTATCAACCAGTCCTTGATCTCCTGGATGCCATTAGAGACAAGCTTATGGTACGATTATATAAGAAAAGGAAGATTGTGGAAAAGTGGAAAGGCACGTTAGTTCCCAGAGCTAAAACTTATATTAACAATATCTCCAAGGTAAATAGATTGGGTTATAGTTATTACATTAGCTTTATACTTTAGGTGTGTATCTGTCTTTGTATGTCTATTGACTAATTTACTTTTTTTTTCCTTGTAGAACCTGGGTGAATATGAGGTTCGGAGAAGTAGCGATAATCGAGCTGAAGTCAAGTTCAAGGGAAGACGATGGGAGGTTGTATTAAATGAGCGAATGATGTGTGAAATCGAGTTTGTAAAAATTATAAACAAGTACCCACTAAAAACCGACTACTACACACTTTCAGGCAGTGGACTTGATCGCATATAGTATAGTAAGGAGTAAGTTCGAGATCGTTCACGGGGATTGGTTTTGAAATAATTGTTTGCTAGAGTGGTTTTAGAATAAGGATGAAACCGTAGCCGAATTTCTACCTCACTTTGACAATTTGTAATTAAAGAAATTGAAATGACAAGACAATTGAAAGTAAAGAAAGTTCAAACAATATAAATAAAGATCATCCACTTCGAATCCACTTGACTTCAGCTATGATTGCACACGTTTAAGATCAAATTATTTAGAGTTGACAAGATAATCGTGAAAGGATAAAAATGCTCGCGTGGTACCACCAACCGCTCACAAATCACCCAAACACCTAAGTTGCTAGTTTAATTACCCAAGCCGGTACCACCAATGCCCATAAAATCTCCCCAACAATTAGTTTGCTTGATTATCCAATTACCAATTATGCCTATGTGAATGAAAACGTGGTAACACCAACCGTTTCTAAACACGTTTACCGATTAATTCCTATTATAGATGTCACACCCCGTTGTAGCGGAAATACAGGTTAACAAAGAATTGCATACTAATCAGAAGGTTAATAGAGATTACATCCATTTATACCAATACAAGTCAATACAAGTACAATCGTTCAAAGTGTGGACCCCAAAATACGGATACAAGTCATCCTCATTTGGAACTGGGCCCACAGAATACAAGTTCAATAAATTGGACAGTCAAATACAATTAAAGCCAAAAGCATGATAGTCCTCAATGTCTGATGCTAATTGTACGTCCAAAGTCAAAAGATTGGCCTATAATGCCAAAGACGATTCCAAGACTTACTGATGGTCACCTGAAAAGCATGAAATTTGAGAGGATCAACTATCGAAATAGTTGGTGAGTTTACAGTGTGTTTGACTAAAAGATCAATCGTCGTTTGTTGTAGTTATTTAAGACAGGACTGCCG
>CM067170.1:126127187-126146734 GCA_034093135.1 Erigeron breviscapus | reverse complement strand
GCTTCTTATTTGGTTAAAAGAGATTTGGTGGTAGGAGTCGTTTTCTCATTAAACGTTTTTGTACGTTTATTGGAATTTCGGTAGTTTGGCTTTGGTTTATATGATTTCCATTGTATACTTTGTTTAATCATAATATTTGACATTAGTTATCTCATAATGTTGGTGTTTATGAATATTTTTTGATTTATAAGTTTTTATTTAATTTAATATTATTTAATTAATTATTTATTCATTTTATTGATTTATTAATTAAATATTCCTTAAAAATACTTTTAAGTGTCATAATTGTCTTTATAAATTAAGAATGATTTTAGTTAGGTTATATTCTGATATATATGCTTCTTAATTTATAATTTCATGTTTTATACTTTTATTTGTGTATTTTCCATTAATTTTAATAATAATATTTAATTAGTTATTTTTACTTAGTTATTTGTCTTTAAATTATGTAACACATGTCTCTTGCCTTTTAACTATTTTCCAGTAGGTTTTAGTTATTTTTATCAATGGTTAAGATGATTTAACCCCATTCTTGATTTACATAATTTATTTATTGATTTTTATGTCTTTTAATTACTATTTAAATTCAATAATTCATGGAAATTCTTAGAAATCATCACCAAACATTTTGGTCAAAAATCCCAGGCCTTTTAGGAAACTTTTATCAATATAAATTCCTATCCATTCAACCTCTCTTGTGTCTTGCTTATTTTGAGGATTTTATGATTAAAAATCGTTTACCGAAATAGTGATTTTAGCCTCATTTCTTAAGCAATTAAAGTGCTTCAAAACGGATTTTCATTCTTGTTTCATTATTTCCAGAAAGTTCATCATATTTTGGTGTCCAAAATCGTGATAGTGGTGGTGGTGTGATATGTGCAATTTAGTGCTTTCGGTTAGTGATTATTTGACCCGAAAAGGTGATTTTTGAGCTTATTATTGTCATGAACCAATAGATCTGAGTTTTATACTTTCATTTCAACTTATTTCCAGTAGGTTTATCATATTTCCTTGGTCATAAGATTATGGTGCATGTGTGTGCTCAAAATGCATTTTTGCGTGTTTTCGGTTTATGATTTCTAGCTTATTTTAACATGTTTTGGTCCAAGCTTTGTCTCTTTGTTATTTCATCAATTTTTCCAGAATATTAACATTAATATTAACATATTTTTCACTTATAACAAGTCCATATCCATCTCATAATCCAACAAAAGATCCAACTTTCTTAAATCTAGCATACATGCATTCAAATCAACACTTTTTATATCAACTTTTATAGATCTAACATTCAACAACATAAGAACATCTTTTAAATGAAAAATCTCATAATATACTCTTCAAAAATATACAAAAACATATAGATCTATCAACAAGAAAGTCACTTTAAAAGCTACTAATCTATAACAACACTTTTGGGTCTTAAACTTGTTGAATCCTTGGATCTTTCTTCTTAGATTCGACATGCATGAGCATGGAAAGAAAGATCCTGTCAACTTTGCCCTCATTAAGTGTATATTACAAAGAAAACAAGAAGAAAGTATGAGTTTTTGATAAAACCTTTGAATATAAACAAAAACAAGATTAGATCTAGTAAAAAGGATAAAGATTATACCTTCTTGAACTTGGTTTTTGATGAAGAAAGTGGGCAGAATTTTCGTGGCTCTTGAACCCTCCAACAACCCTTAATCTAACCCAAATACAATCCTTAAACCCTTGCTTGATATAACCCTTTAGTAATCTAACTTAATCCTTATTATTATTAAGTGTTTAACTTCATTTTTGATGGTGTTTTCTTTGTTTGTTTTGGGCCGAAAATGAGAGGGAGAAAAGAAGAGATGGAGAGTTTTTCTTGAGAGAAAAGAAGGAGTGTGTGAAGAGTGTGTAAAATGAGAGTTTCAAGAATGAATGTGGAGTGTAGGGTTTGAAAAGGGTGAATGTGTGTGTGTGGCTTGATGGGGGACGGCCAAAAGGAAAAAGGGGGGGGGATATTGAAGAGTTTTTTTTTTTTTTGTTGTAATAAGGTGTATAATATGTGTATGTATGTTAGATGTAGGTGTATGTATATATTTTGTAAGGTTAAATGGTATTTGTTTGTAGTGTATGTAAATCTTTATTCTAGTATGTGTATATATATGTATATGTCGTGTATATGTATATGTATGTATATATTTTTGTGTTTTTAATTTGTTACATAGGCCATTATTTATAATCTTGTATTTATTTTAAGCATATTTATATATATACTTATTGTTATTTAAACACTTTTATGTACATATTAACTTATAATTATACTTTGAGATAGAAATCTTTATTCTCATGTCATATTTACTTAGATTGGTTTGGTGATTGATTTGTTGGACATTTATAAGAATTTTGATTGATATCTCAACTTGTGAGGCTCATTTTATCATTTATAACTTGATTAATCATCAATAAAATTTTTGTTCAATGGTATTTTATAATTCAGATTTAGAATTGAACAATAGCTTTAGATTGCTAATTTAGGGGCGTTATCTACTAGCTTCAAGTATAACTATGGCTTGCGGGATCATAGGCAACATAACTAGAATATATAAAATGTTAAAAAGTAGGGTTGTTACACCCAAACATCAAAAACCTCACATACCTGAATCATTTGTTGAGGCATTTCATCTCTTTTAGTAAGATTACCTTGGCGCTGACAAGCATTACACACTTTCACCAAGGTCTTAGCTTCCTTGAAAATGGTAGGCTAGTAAAATCCTGCATTGAAAACCTTCTTACCGGTCACAGACGGTCCATAATGACCACCGGTAGGTCCATAGTGGCACGCATCCAAAATCTTCCGGGTTTCAGCACCGGACACACATCTCCTGATCATCCCATCTGCACACATTCTAAACAAATATGGTTCTTCCCAGAAATAATGTTTAATCTCAGAAAAGAATTTCTTCTTTTGTTGAGATGACATTTCCTTAGGAAGAACACCTGCACACAAATAGTTAGCAATGTCGGCATACCATGGGGTTTCCTCAACATCCACCTGCATCAAATACTCGTCAGGAAATGCATTATCAATATCATGCTCTTTCAACTCCTCAAGGTGAGGGTTTTCGAGCCTACTTAGATGGTCGGCTGCCACATTCTCAGCCCCTTTCTTGTCTTTAATCTCAATGTTGAATTCTTGCAAAAGCAAGACCCAACGAATAAGACGAGGCTTGGCATCTTGTTTCGAGAACAAGTACCTCAAGGCAGAATGGTCCGTGTAAACAATAGTCTTGTTGAGAACCAAGTAGGGACGAAACTTGTCAAAAGCATAAACCACGGCCAACAACTCTTTCTCGGTCACTGTATAGTTTTGTTGGGCCGGATTAAGGGTCTTGCTAGCATAGGAAATAGGGCGGAAATGTTTATCCTCCCTTTGGCCTAACATGGCCCCTAAAGCAAAGTCGCTAGCATCACACATTAACTCAAAGGGTAATGACCAATCGAGTGTAGACATGATAGGTGCATTGGTCAATTTGTCTTTAAGTGAGTTAAATGCATCAAGACACTCTTTATCAAAATTGAATGGGACATCCTTTTCCAACAACTTGGTCATTGGCCGGGTGATTTTTGAAAAATCTTTTATAAACCGACGGTAGAACCCGGCATGACCCAAAAAGCTTCTTATTGATTTGACATTAGTGGGAGGAGGTAATTTAGCTATAACATCGATTTTGGCTTTATCTACCTCTAATCCCGCTTTCGAAACTTTGTGTCCCAACACAATCCCCTCTTTCACCATAAAATGACATTTTTCCCAGTTTAAGACCAGGTGTGCCCTTTCACACCTTTCAAGCATTTTATCAAGACTATCAAGACAACTTTCAAAAGTACTACCAAAAACAGAAAAGTCATCCATGAAAACTTCCATGGAAGTTTCGATCATGTCTTGAAATATTGCAATCATACATCTTTGAAAAGTTCCAGGGGCATTGCAAAGACCAAATGGCATTCTCCTATAAGCATAAGTGCCAAAGGGACAAGTGAAGGTGGTCTTTTCTTGGTCCTTAGGTCAATGGGTATTTGGAAGTACCCGGAGAACCCATCCAAAAAGCAAAAATACTCGTTACCGGCGAGCCGTTCGAGCATTTGATCAATAAAGGGAAAGGGAAAATGGTCTTTGCGGGTAGCATCATTTAATTTCCGATAGTCTATACACACCCTCCATCCCGTGACAGTCCTAGTGGGAACCAATTCATTTTTATCATTTAAAACTACAGTCATCCCACCCTTCTTCGGCACACAATGCACCGGACTTACCCATGAACTATCCGAGATGCGGAATATGATTCCCGCATCAAGCAATTTGATTATCTCTTTTTTAACCACATCTTTCATATTTGGATTCAACCTACGTTGTCTTTGCACAACCGGTTTAAAATTATCAATAAAGTTTATGGTGTGTTTGCAAAATTCTGGACTTATACCCGGTATATCGGAAATTTTCCATGCAAAGGCCTTTTTATGGGCCTTAAGGACGGTCATAAGTCTAGATTTCTCGTCCTCCAACAATGAGGACGAGATGACAACGGGTAAAAGAGATGTACCTTCTAAATATGCATATTCAAGATGATCCGGAAGCGGCTTAAGCTCCAAGTCGGTAGGAGGATTCTCAACTGATGTTAGCACCCGTGTGCTTTCACTAGCCGTGATTTCATCAAATCTTTCATCTTCCGGAGGAGTTTCATCGATACTTAAGGCCATTATCTCTTGCATAATCTCTCCAACCAACTCTTGCTCTTCTCCACTACAAGTAAGCATCGCTTCTCCCTCTTCCATGTTCAAGAAGTCCATAAGCTCCTTCTCCAAAGCATCTTCTTCTTCAATCACATCTATCCTAAAACAAGTATCATCAGAAAAGTAAGGATGTTTAAGTGCTCTATCAACATTAAAGATAATCCGGTCATCACCGACCCCTAAGGAAATCTCCCTAGCCTTAACCCGGATGATAGCATCCGCGGTATTCAGAAATGGGCGACCAAGAATGAGAGGGACTTTGAAATCCGCCTCCATCTCGAGAATAACAAAGTTGACCAGGAATATCATATGCCCTACCTTAATTTGTAAATTTTCCGCTATCCCCATGGGATATTGGAAAGAACGATCCGCGAGCCTAATGCTCATGCGGGTAGGGGTCAACTCTCCTAAGACAACTTCCTATACACATAATAAGGCATCAAATTAATGATGACCCCAAGATCGGCCAATGCCTCACACAAGTAAGCACCAAAAGAACAAGCAATTAGAAAATTCCCTGGATCTTCCAACTTGGGAGGAATCTGATTCTTGATAATAGCAGAACATTCGACGCTCATAACTGCAGTCTTTGCCTCTTCCAACTTCTTCTTATCACTGACAAGTTCCTTGAGGAACTTAGCATAATTGGGCATACCTGCAATCAAATCAACTAAAGGAACCGTTATGTTAACCGATTGAATCAAATCAACAAACTTCTTAAAATTTTCCTTGATCTTCTCTTTCCTCAACCGTTGAGGAAATGGAATCTTCGGTTGATAAGGCTTCACTGTCAGTTTCTCAACTGGTTTAGATGGAACAGCCTGTGTCTGCACGGCTGGGTTCGACTCCATCCTAACCTCATCATCAACTGTTTCATCAGCTTCATTAACCTGCACAAGTGGAGTAGAATCATCAGGAAAATTTTCCTTGATAATCTATTTCCTCAACCGTTGATGATTCTTTGCCCCTTGATCTAGCTTGTGCCCAATTCCATCCAATTGAGTAGTTAAAGCATCCAACACAGAACTCACCTTCTTGGACTCTTCTGCAATATGTTCATTAGTTGCCTTCTGGGCACCAATAAAGTCCTTCACTATCTCTCTGAGTTCTGAATCCGCGCCTCGCTGATTGTTGAACCTACTAAACCTGTAACCACCAAAACCAGAACTGTTAGTATTAAAAGAAGAAGAGGAAGGATAAGAACTACCTGATGGCCGGTTTTGATAACCGGTGTTTTGGTTGAAGTTCCCATGTTGCTGGTTCTGAACATAACTAACATCTTGAGATGGATTTTTGGGGCAATCCTCAGTGTAGTGCAAATCCCTACAATAATCACAACCATCAGCCATACCCTTTACATCTCTTTCAAGGCTCTTGAACCTGCTTTCTTGCCCATCAAACCTCTCATTCATTTGCTTTGAGAGAGCCTTAACTTAAGAGACAATCTTTGAATCTTCACTACTCTCAACCTTAGCCACAGTGCTTCTACTGGATCTCTTGGCTCGGTCCTCATCTCTGGTTGAACACTCCTTTGCCATATCTTCTAGAATCTTGTATCCTTCATTCGGGGAAATGTTGTTTAGACTACCCCCAAATGCATAACCAAGCTCCCTCTTAGTCTTTCTGTCCAGTCCATCATAGAAAATATCAAAACTCACTTCAGTACCCATATTGTGTCCAGGGCAATTCCTTAGCATTTCCTTGAATCGTTTCCAAGCATCCACTACATCTTCACCACTGTCTTGAGTAAAAGCCCTGATTTGATTTTCCAATTGCCTTTGAGTTCTTACAGAATAGAACTCATCAATAAATCCTTCATGGAGTTCAGCCCAAGTGGTGAATGAGTTATCGGGTAACTCCTTGAACCAAGCAGATGCCTCTCCAACAAGAGTTAATGGAAAGAGTTCCAACTTAACAGCTTCAGCTTGCCCTTGACCATACTGATATAACCTACAGATCTTCTCAAACCTCTCAAGATGTGCATAAGGCATTTCTTCGAATCCATCAAACTTATCCTCTTTTACACTCTTGAGATGATTACCTTTCAAAGAGAAATCTACCGAAATTGCAGGAGGGCGTACAGATGTCCCCCGGTTAGCCGGTATGTTTCTTCTTCGTTCCCCGTAAAGACGGGTGTTCGGATCTGGTTGTTCATCACCCATTCCGTTTCTCCTCGGTTGTTGATTAATATTAAGGTTGGTTCGAGGTATGATAATACTGTTCGGTTCAGGTGTTTGAATTTTCTCTTCTATTTCTGAATCTAAGTCTTCACCTGTTTTAAAGAACTTAGCTGCTTGCTCTAACCTATTAACCAACTGATCCTCTGAATTCGGGGCGGGTGGAACACTACTTGCGGTTTCTGAATCTATTTTGATTGATGTGGATGGTTCCTGGTTGTCTCTAGACACTAAGCGACGTCTGACTTTCTCTGGATTAGACAAAGGGCTAAGCAAAGGTCGGCCAGAAGCTCTTGTGTTCATCAACTAGCAAGAACCTGCACAATCACCACAAACAAACCGTCAACCGCACTTGTGGTATAATTGAAATGAAATAAAATAAAATCTATCTAGTAAAGCAATAACTTTCTCACAAATGAATGTGAGAAAGGATCGAACTACAGAATAAAACAACTGCTACACAAAAGTTCCCGGCAGCGGCGCCAAAAACTTGATGTGTAATTTCCAGTCTTAAATTTATAAACACGAAATACCTAGCTACTGTCTACTACACACTTGCGGGCAGTGTACCCAATCGTATGCAATATAGTTGACTTGGTAAATCCGAGGTCGAACACAAGGACTTTGTAAGCAATTATTAAAATAAAGTAATTCAAATGAACAGGGGGGTTTTGTGACCGAATTGTCACTTTGCAAAAATAAAAGTAAATAAATTAAATCCGGTATGACCGGGGCAGGATTCGTCGGAAGACGAAAGTAAAAATGATTTTAGTAACAATAATATTAAAAGGAACACCTACTTGGATCAGCTTACATGTCAATCATCGGGTCTAAACATTACTTGAATTGTTGAACGACTTAAAAGGTAGTCAAGATGAACTTCCGTTATACTTGAAACTTTAATTGCTCGAAATATAGTTATCGCTTCCGCAAATAATTTCTACTCAAAACAACTAAGCATTAAGAACCTAAGTTGACTTTATGATTTAACCTTTAAAAGCTTTCTTCCGAACTGCTTATTCACCTAATCAGATTCCTCTATCATAGATGTTTACACACTCAAAATGAATTTAATTGTTTAAAATCTTTATCGCTAGTTTCTTCCGAACTCCAACGACTTAAGGTTAATTAAAGACCGATTAACCGTTTCATAAATCAATTGACAATGACATAGATTTCTTCCGAACTCCAACGACTTAAGGTTAATTAAAGACCGATTAACCGTTTCATAAATCAATTGACAATGACATAGATTTCTTCCGAACTTCTAATCACAATTATCAATCAATAAATATAAAAGATATAAAATCAATATTTAAACTCAAATAAATGCGGTTCTTCGATTAAACATGAAAATCTTGTTCAACAATTGCAAGTAACATCAATTGACCCTATGACATGTTCACTACCCAAGCGGGTGCTAAGAGATTTAGCCTCTCATAATGAAAAGATAAAAACAAACAATAAAATATGAAGACATAATGTACCGAATGTTGAAATCGATTCACGATTGATTAACAATAACGAAATAAATCTCCAATCGTGTTCTTGATCTTCAAAGATGAATCTCCAATAGAAAAACCTTCAAAAATCTCTTAAAATCGTATCAGGGGTAGAAGTTAGGGTTTTGGAATGTTAATGCAAGCTATTTATAGTCCCCTAAAATTTCAGAATTTCGACCCCCATTGCGGCGCAACTAGCCAAGTTGCGGCGCAATGGGTCTTTGACTTGCGTTGACTTTGACTTCGTTGACTTGGCCTGGGTGAACTTGAATGCGTTGCGCCGCAACTAGCTATGTTGCGGCGCAACTTAACTTTCTGGAATTCTGTTGCGGCGCAATTAACGGTTGCGGCGCAATGCCTTGTTTGCCAGCTTTGACTTTTGTTGACCAGCTGCAATCTTCATCCTAATGCTTTGGAAATCATCCGTTAGCACTTATTTCACCTCAAGAATGTCGTTTTCTCCAGAATTACGCTCAAGTACATGTTATTTCCCTGAAACACTAACAAATACCATAAACGCACCAAATGTATACTAAAATGACTCATAAACCATGCAAAATCAACTACATTCATTGTGGGAAATGGGTATAAAATACGACACATCAGCCGACCACAAGAAACCACCCGGGTTGCTAGTTCAACCGGTAATGCCGGAGTGGAAATGGGAGAACATTGCCATGGACTTCATCACAAAGTTACCTAGAACGAGTAGTGGTCGGGACACCATTTGGGTGATAATTGACAGGTTGACTAAGTCGGCTCACTTCTTAGCCATCCGTGAAGACAAAAAATTTGACACCATGGCACGTTTGTACATCAAAGAAGTGGTATCCAAGCATGGAGTGCCGATTTCCATAATAACCGATCAGGATACCCGATTCACTTCAAAGTTTTAGAAGGCGTTCCAAAAGGCAATGGGTACTCAACTTGATATGAGTACGACGTTTCATCCTCAAACCGACGGTCAAAGTGAAAGAACTATAAGTCCCCTGGTACGGATCGTCAATAGCTTGATCCAGTTATCTTGAGGTGCGGAATCCATCACAATAACTTGGTGATCAACAAGAAAGCCCCTAGATCATCTACGACCTCGTAGATCTTCTTCGGGCTAGCGGAACAACCTTTGATGACTTTAACCTGCAATACCTGCTTGATAATTCGACAAATGTTCAACCCTAAACTCTGTTAGGGTTCGCTTTATATAGGTAACACCCGACATGGGCTTCAGCATGTTAGCCTCGCAAACCCAGCCCAGCCCGTCACTTTTACGAGGTCGTAACTGTGATTGGCCTCGTATTTGTCCCTGCAAATATGGGGTCGTATTACCTATATGACTAACCTCGTATTTAACCCTGTAAATACGGGGTCGCATTTCATCTGTATGAATTGCGAGCTCGCAATTCATACTTAGCAGATTTACTATACATTCAATACTTAAACTTAATCTAGTATTCTATGCATAATACTAAGTTCATTAATGACAATCACATTACAAAGACATATACAATATAAGCCCAAACAATCTAGACTGCTATTGACATAGACGTGCACTTACAGACTCCCCCTTGGCAATAGCTTCTAGACGTTAACATACCTATGTTTTTGTCTTGTCTTTGTCATTAATCTACTTCCTCTGCTTCTTCTTCTTGCACCTGCTCTGCTCCTTCTCAGTCTCAGTCTCAGTCTCAAAATCAGAATCTGACTCTGACTCTGAAGGAGTATGAGTTAACCCTAACCGTTCTTTCTCTTGATCCCTCAAAGATCCTGGATCATAATAATAATCCGCAATCTCTGCTCTAGCTCTCATATGAGCTTGTGGATCATAGCCCAACCTCTTCTCTAGTCTATGCACAATAATTGGATGCAAATCTGACTCAGTAGAAGTATTATTGTGTAACAACCCTACTTTTTAACATTATATATATTCTAGTTATGTTGCCTATGATCCCGCAAGCCATAGTTATACTTGAAGCTAGTAGATAACGCCCCTAAATTAGCAATCTAAAGCTATTGTTCAATTCTAAATCTGAATTATAAAATACCATTGAACAAAAATTTTATTGATGATTAATCAAGTTATAAATGATAAAATGAGCCTCACAAGTTGAGATATCAATCAAAATTCTTATAAATGTCCAACAAATCAATCACCAAACCAATCTAAGTAAATATGACATGAGAATAAAGATTTCTATCTCAAAGTATAATTATAAATTAATATGTACATAAAAGTGTTTAAATAACAATAAGTATATATATAAATATGCTTAAAATAAATACAAGATTATAAATAATGGCCTATGTAACAAATTAAAAACACAAAAATATATACATACATATACATATACACGACATATACATATATATACACATACTAGAATAAAGATTTACATACACTACAAACAAATACCATTTAACCTTACAAAATATATACATACACCTACATCTAACATACATACACATATTATACACCTTATTACAACAAAAAAAAAGAAAAACTCTTCAATATCCCCCCCCCCTTTTTCCTTTTGGCCGTCCCCCATCAAGCCACACACACACATTCACCCTTTTCAAACCCTACACTCCACATTCATTCTTGAAACTCTCATTTTACACACTCTTCACACACTCCTTCTTTTCTCTCAAGAAAAACTCTCCATCTCTTCTTTTCTCCCTCTCATTTTCGGCCCAAAACAAACAAAGAAAACACCATCAAAAATGAAGTTAAACACTTAATAATAATAAGGATTAAGTTAGATTACTAAAGGGTTATATCAAGCAAGGGTTTAAGGATTGTATTTGGGTTAGATTAAGGGTTGTTGGAGGGTTCAAGAGCCACGAAAATTCTGCCCACTTTCTTCATCAAAAACCAAGTTCAAGAGGGTATAATCTTCATCCTTTTTACTAGATCTAATCTTGTTTTTGTTTATATTCAAAGGTTTTATCAAAAACTCATACTTTCTTCTTGTTTTCATTGTAATATACACTTAATGAGGGCAAAGTTGATAGGATCTTTCTTTCCATGCTCATGCATGTCGAATCTAAGAAGAAAGATCCAAGGATTCAACAAGTTTAAGACCCAAAAGTGTTGTTATAGATTAGTAGCTTTTAAAGTGACTTTCTTGTTGATAGATCTATATGTTTTTGTATATTTTTGAAGAGTATATTATGAGATTTTTCATTTAAAAGATGTTCTTATGTTGTTGAATGTTAGATCTATAAAAGTTGATATAAAAAGTGTTGATTTGAATGCATGTATGCTAGATTTAAGAAAGTTGGATCTTTTGTTGGATTATGAGATGGATATGGACTTGTTATAAGTGAAAAATATGTTAATATTAATGTTAATATTCTGGAAAAATTGATGAAATAACAAAGAGACAAAGCTTGGACCAAAACATGTTAAAATAAGCTAGAAATCATAAACCGAAAACACGCAAAAATGCATTTTGAGCACACACATGCACCATAATCTTATGACCAAGAAAATATGATAAACCTACTGAAATAAGTTGAAATAAAAGTATAAAACTCAGATCTATTGGTTCATGACAATAATAAGCTCAAAAATCACCTTTTCGGGTCAAATAATCACTAACCGAAAGCACTAAATTGCACATATCACACCACCACCACTATCACGATTTTGGACACCAAAATATGATGAACTTTCTGGAAATAATGAAACAAGAATGAAAACTCCTTTTGAAGCACTTTAATTGCTTAAGAAATGAGGCTAAAATCACTATTTCGGTAAACGATTTTTAATCATAAAATCCTCAAAATAAGCAAGACACAAGAGAGGTTGAATGGATAGGAATTTATATTGATAAAAGTTGCCTAAAAGGCCTGGGATTTTTGACCAAAATGTTTGGTGATGATTTCTAAGAATTTCCATGAATTATTGAATTTAAATAGTAATTAAAAGACATAAAAATCAATAAATAAATTATGTAAATCAAGAATGGGGTTAAATCATCTTAACCATTGATAAAAATAACTAAAACCTACTGGAGAAAAATAGTTAAAAGGCAAGAGTCATGTGTTACATAATTTAAAGACAAATAATTAAGTAAAAATAACTAATTAAATATTATTATTAAAATTAATGGAAAATACACAAATAAAAGTATAAACATGAAATTATAAATTAAGAAGCATATATATCCAGAATATAACCTAACTAAAATCATTCTTAATTTATAAAGACAATTATGACACTTAAAAGTATTTTTAAGGAATTATTTAATTAATAAATCAATAAAATGAATAAATAATTAATTAAATAATATTAAATTAAATAAAAACTTATAAATCAGAAAATATTCATAAACACCAACATTATGAGATAACTAATGTCAAATATTATGATTAAACAAAGTATACAATGGAAATCATATAAACCAAAGCCAAACTACCGAAATTCCAATAAACGTACAAAAACGTTTAATGAGAAAACAACTCCTACCACCAAATCTCTTTTAACCAAATATGAGAGCATCATAATGTACTTAAATTCCACAATTAAGTAACAACCAAAGATGGGCAAGTCTACTAGCAAACATCTCATGATCTAGCACACTAGTTCATGTTACACACTCTTACGTTGTGTATATATAAATACCATGGTTTAGGCTTGCTTGGGGAGCAACAAGACTAGACGAAGATCTCGCGTTTGATCAGCCCCTAACACTCTCAAATCAAGTGAGTCATAGCCCCCTTTCAAACCCTTTCATATGTTTTACTTGCGGGGTGAAAAACATGATTAATTAAAATGACTTTCTCTTATGAAATGATTCTTTGAAATACTGATAATGATATGGGAGTTATATTGTATGTTCAACGTGTTATATGTTATATGATGAGCTTGAGTACTGTCAAACGGTGGTCCCCTGTACACTACTATTAACTCATTTGAGGCCTGTAGTTAGAGGGTTGCGCAACTAGGATTCGTCTCCTCACTCACCAAGATGGCAGCGGGTTGACTGGCCACCTGAGTGGCCGCCCTCATCTCCGGTCTGTCTAGGGGTGCTCTAATGTACTTTATATATTATTGGTCGTCTCCATGGCACGACCCATTCATTATTATTATTGCACGTGATTGACAGCATGTGCTACTATTGTTATATCTTCGGGACATGTTATCATTATTATCATTTGGACGTGAAAGGGTCTTAGTAGTGGCTCAAGACAAACTCATCGAATTATGCTTTTGGCCAAGTGTTATTGGTACTATTTATGGTTGGTTATTATTGATTGAACATACGGTTTGGGTATGGTTAGTATGATGGAATCCTTGGAAATATTTATGACATACTATTTCTTGAATTGGATTAAATATATACGTGTTGTTAGCATAAACCTATGAACTCACTCAACTCTCGTAGTTGACACTTTTTCTTCATGCTTTTCAGGTCTAGGGCAGTAAGTTAGCATTATGGACCGCCTCATGGATGATGTGTTTAATTGTTGCATGTTGGACTAGTAATGCGAACATTTGATCTTTTGATTATGAATTTGGTTATGTAATGTTTATTAAACGTCAACTTGAACTTGTAATCTTTTGAATTTGAATGGCATTTGAAACTTTATGTTGATGTTTTATACTTAAATCTTTTGTACCATGTCGTTCTGTGGCATCTCGTGTTTCCGCTTTAGTCGGGGTGTTACATTGGGGGATTGATTTCATGGGTCCTTTCCCCCCTTCGAATAAGTTTCTTTATATTTTGGTAGCCGTTGATTATGTGTCCAAGTGGGCCGAGGCTAAAGCCCTTCCGACTAATGATGCTAAAGTGGTTATTGATTTTTTGAAAAAGTTGTTTAGTCGATTTGGTGTACCAAAAGCCTTAATAAGTGATCGCGGGACACATTTCGCGAATCACCAGCTTGCTAAGGTTTTACGGAAGTATGGAGTGATCCACAGGTTCTCCACTTCCTATCACCCTCAAACAAGTGGCCAAGTGGAAAACACAAATAGGGCTTTAAAGCGTATTCTTGAAAAGACCGTGCATGATAACCCCAAGATATGGGCTAAGAAGCTTGATGATGCCTTGTGGGCGTTTAGAACCGCCTACAAGACGCCGATTGGTACTACCCCTTATAAGCTTCTTTATGGCAAAACTTGTCATCTCCCGGTCGAGATTAAGCACAAAGCCTATTGGGCTTTGCAAAATTGCAATATGGATTTGATCTTGGCAGGTGAGAAAAGGTTTTTGCAGTTGCACGAGTTGGATGAGATGAGGTTGCAAGCTTATGACAATTCCATGCTATACAAGGAACGTACAAAAGCTTGGCATGATAGCAAGATCAAGAGAAAGGAGTTTAAAGCCGGTGACAAAGTGCTTTTGTTTCAGTCAAAGTACAAACTCAAAGCACCAAAGCTCAAGTCGAAATGGACAGGACCTTATGTGGTGAAGAAGAGTTATTCGTCCGGATATGTGGAGTTGATTGGCCCGAATAATAGTTTTATTGTGAATGGACACCGCTTGAAGCATTACCATGAAGAAGATGAAGAGAATGCAGAGGTGTTCGAGATTGGCTTTTATGCCATCAACAAGTAAAACTCAACGGACTTGGAGTCGAGCTAAAGACTCGTAAATAAATTAAGCGCTTCGCGGGAGGCAACCCGTGTTTCTTGTTTTTCTTGTTTTCAATCATTTTGTTTATTTTTGTATTGGTAATGTGTTTTTAATAAGATTTGCAGGTTGGAGTCTTTCTCACGCAAGCCGGTAAGTCATTTCCATGGAAATACCAAGGTAAGTGTGGGGGGAGGTCTAGTTGCGCCGCAATTAATTCTATTGTGCCGCAACTTGACTTTCTGCATTTCGGTTGCGCCGCAATTAGGTTGTTGCGCCGCAATGAGTATTGTGTTTCAGAAAAATCAGAAAATCTATATAAAAATAAAAAAAATCGGAAATTAATAAAATAATGGCATTGCGCCGCAACGAGTGGGGTTGCGCTGCAACCCGGGTCAAACCGGGTCAACAGATTTTAAAAGGGGATCGGGGGCTTTGTTTTACACACACACACTTAACAGTTATTGAGCCTCCCTTCTTCTCTCAAAGTTCCCAGCCGATCCAAACACTTTTCCCTCCTCTATTTTCTTTTAATCTTTGATCTTTTCTTCTTAATTTTCATTCTCCATAACCATGACTCGTCAAGGAAAGGTATGTCTAATCTATTATATTTTATCCTTATTTCTTGGTTAATAGATCCTTGCATTTGTTATAGTTTCAATTTGATTTGTTTAATGTCATGTTTAAATTACTTGTTTAAGGTAGAATTTGAGATTCTTTGGGTTAAAAACAATGTGGGTTGGTTTATTTGTGAAAGAAACTTGATGCTTCGGGTCGACATCGGGTTGATATAATTAATTAGGGTTTAATTAAGTTTGATTCATTATTTGTATGATAAATCCTAAATAAACCTTGTTAAATCATGATAGATTGAATACTTAGGGTTTTTGTGGTTTTGTATCGCTGCTGCTCGACCCAGACTTAGAACACCCCTCGTTGCGCCGCAATAAACCTGTTGCGCCGCAACTGTGAAGCAGAAACTTAAGTTGTGCCGCAACTTAGCTAGTTGCGCCGCAACTGGTTCAATTCAGGCCCTGCATTGTTTTTAAATATATATAAGTTTGTGTCAGGGGTTTGAATGTTTTAATGGTTTCTTGTATGTGTAGGAACCCGCAAGTTCTAGCCGTGGAGGAAGAGGCAAAGCTAGAGCCTCAACTGCTGCTGCACCTGCTGAGACTGGTCTTACTGATGAGGCCGTTGCTATGGGCGTTCCAGCCCACTCTTGGCTTCGATTTCCTCATGCTTCACCCACGGCTAAGGTTGAGTATACTAACAGGTTGGCCACTCTAATTCATAAGGACATTATTGAACCAAGGTTTATGGAGAGGAATATGTTAGATGTGATAAATGTTCGTGAGGACATAAGTAGGTATATGCGCCTCATGGGTAGGGCAAATGATGCTGATGGTAATCTTATTGAGAAAGAATTTACTATGTGGTTTGATATCTTTCGAAATAGGGAGTCGGTTTGTAAGGAGTGGTGTCTGGAGGTGTACTCCACTATTTTTGTTGAGCATATAGATACTGCTAAGGATGTGTTTGCTGATAAAGTGATTTTCTTTCATTGTGGGGGTGTTAATAGACCCCTGACTATTGCTGAGTTTGGGTTGTGTACGGGTATGTACACTCAGGAGATGTTGGATGATCTTGCTTTTGAAAGTCTTTTGGTTATGGCTGTTAGGACTACTTCTGGTTTCCATCAAGATTTGGGTGATCATCGAGATATTTACTCTCGTATTTCATGGGGTAAGCCTTGGAAAGGAGCTTGTGGGGCGAATACAATTCAGTCGCCCATTTTGAGATTGTTCCATAAGATGTTAGTCTATTTCTTTGTCCAGCGGACTAATCACCCGGACAAGTTATATATGGATGATTTGTGGTTGTTGAGGATCTTTCAGGAGTTGGATCATTACAGGACTGCTTGTGCCCCCTATGTGCTCGCAAAACACATGGGCCAAAAAGGGGCGCGTGATAGGGGGTTGGTGTGTGGCCATTTCATCACAAAAATGGTCAAGTATTTTCAGTTGGAGGATGATAGGGCGAATACTACGGTAAACTTAAACTGGAAGCCGATGAAGGCTTTTACTTATAATGATTTGCACCGTTTTGGCTTGCTTCGTCCTATGAAGCATAAGAATGATATACCTGAGTTGATTCCTTTTGGTGATGCCGCCTCTGAAGGCGAGGAGGAGGATGATGATGATGACGAGGAGATGGCTGAAGCACCTGAGCAGCCACCTGAGCCCGCGCGACGTACTAAGTGTCGTGCCACCACTAATCCTACTGCTGGGACATCTTCTTCTGCCGCCCCTGCAGGTACATGGGACTTTTCTACACTTGAGGCCAATGTCAATAACATGTGGCAATCTCAGCAGCAGTTCCAGACTTGAATGGATAGTAATTTTAGATGGGTTGGTTCGGGTGTGGGGCGTGTGATGCATGATCAGCAGCGTTATCAGCCGATGTGGGAAGCCCAGTATAGGGGTGTGGAGTTCCAGGGACCTGAGCCTATTCCAGATTATCATCCTCCGAGCATATTCATTCCTGAGCACAGGGCTGGTGGTGGTTTCTTCTGTCCCCCAGAGCGCCAGTTTGAGGTTGCTCCTTCCCATGATCTTGGGGGAAGGGGTCCAAATAACCCTGTTAGTTTTGGAACTTTTGCAGATACGCAGGCTGGTACGGATGCTGGAGGTTCAGGTTCGGCAGAGCCATCGTTTGCTGAGCAGGTGGTTGGATCGTTTTTTGATACAGGGCCTATGCCTGGTTACCCTCACCCTCCTCAGTGATGTGCAATGGGATGATGCTGCTTCCGTCTATTGGTTGTGATGGCTTGTACTATTTGTTTGAACAATTTTTATTTCCGTACTTTTCTTAATTTCTATTCGTTTGGTTTGTATCCACCCTACGGGGTGATGAGACATCGTATTTTATTTTCCATTTCCGTTTGAATAAGTAGGATTAGAATGTTGCATGCTTTATGATATATATGTTGGCTTTTAATTGTGTGTTCATGTTGGATAGCAAGGTTTGTCATATGCATATGCTGGCAGTAAGTTCAGCGCCCATATTCTTGTTGGCATCATTCAAGCATGGAACACCGTCATACCCGGCAAGTTTTTCTTGTTCTTGATTTTGTTTTTGTTTACTTTCCCCTATTTCCCATAGTTTGCCTTAGTTCATTGGACATTGAGGGCATTGTCCAACTCAAGTGTGTGGGGGGGGGTGGTAAATAGGAAAAAGTCGGGTATTTTTAGAGGAATTTTAAACTTTTGCATGCTTGTCCTTGTAGTTAATTGCTTTTGTCACTTAATTATAGATATTAATAAGCAATTTGACTACACCCTTGGTACAAAGTTTAATATGTGGAATGTGTTTTGACTGATTAATTAGGCAATCCCTTTTGGATTAATAATATGACTAGCACGCTTATAGCACCAAAACACCCAAAATTGTGAGATTATTGATTCATTGCTAGTTATGCTAGGTGTTACGGTTTTGGAATTATTAGCCTTGTAAATTTGTCCCTCTCATAGGCTTTTGGATTTATCCAAGGGTAAGGGTTCTATTTAGAGCTCTGAACTGTGATGTGCAAGTTTGAGGTTGATTTCCATTTCCGGATTATTTTCATTTGCTATGAGTGTGCCGGTGATTGCGTTGATTCTAGAACTTGTCCTGGTTGATCGTTCCGTGTTATTTATCAGAAGAGGAAAATTTAGGATAAAACCACTTGTTCTTTGTATGTTCACACCTTGTTTCGTAAAAAATTGTTATGTGCATGTTTTGTTAATGTGCTTAGTAGCTAACTACACTGGTTAGTGAACCACCTGTTAAACCCTTATGTTGCACTCATTTTTAGTGCAAGAAACAATAGAAAACATGTTGTCACTAGCCTGTTCTTTGTTATTAAATCCACCTTAAATATGCACCTTTCCTAGCCATACCGATAGTCGAAGTCCTGGTGGGTCATTGGTTGCCTATGCTAGTGGATGGTTTGGGGCTGTCCTTTATGTCGGGTTGGGATATTCTCGGTTACTGGAAATAGATTGATTTCGTCATATTTGTTTGGATAAAGTCTGGATCGTTCATTTGAGCATATGAGTATATGATTTGTCACTGTTTCAAACATTATTAAGAGAATGCCAATTAGTCAGAGTAAAAGTAGCTCACAAAAAAAAGAGAAAAAAGAATAAAAGAATTGAAAAACAGAAAAAGAAAAAAAATAGAAAAAAATGAAAAAGAGCTTGGGCTGTCAGTTGGTATTTGTCACTTTCGGTCAAATCATTTTTGTAAGTTGGTACAATTTCACCAACAAAAGGATCTTGGAATGCTATAATTTTGAGTTGTTATTTGTGGGTTGGCTAGAAATTGATCGAAGAAGATGAAGATATTTATGAAAGAAGATGAACAGAAGGAGAGAGAGATATTTGATTAGAGAGAAAATGAATAGTTTATGGAAGCGTGAAAATAGGTGTGTGAAAGTGAGGCTGTATATATATAGGGTATGATTGGTTGAGTGAAAGGACAAAAGGGAT
>CM067170.1:126070784-126117155 GCA_034093135.1 Erigeron breviscapus | reverse complement strand
GGTGATATGTGTCGAAATGGGTCGAGGCAAAAGCCTTGCCAACTAATGATGTCGGGGTAGTTATAGGTTTCTTGAAGCAATTGTTTAGTAGATTTGGAGTCCCTAAGGCCTTAATAAGTGATCGTGGAACTCATTTTCGGCTAATCACCAACTTGCTAAAGAGATATGGTGTTCACCACCGTTTCTCGACTTCTTATCACCAACGAGTGGCCAAGTAGAGAATACCAATAGAGCTTTAAAGAGAATTCTAGAGAAAACTATAGGAGATAACCCAAAGAATTGGTCTAAGAGGTTAGATGATGCTTTGTGGGCATTTAGGACCGCCTACAAAACTCCCATAGGAACTACACCATATAGGTTGCTATATGGTAAGACTTGTCATTTGCCGTTAGAGATAGAGCATAAGGCTTATTGGGCACTTAAGAATTGCAATATGGATTTGATTGAAAGTGGTGAATTGAGATTTTTGCAATTGCATGAACTAGATGAACTTAGGTTGCAAGCATATGATAGTTCAAGACTCTATAAGGAACGCACTAAGGTTTGGCATGATACTGTAACACCCGTTTCGTAAAAATATGGATTTCCAAAAATTTTCGCCTAACGGCGTTAAATCATGCGGAAACGATTTAGGAAAATACTCAACTAAGGAAAACAGTTGAGAAACTTAAGTGGTGTTACTAATAGCATCAAATCAGTAATAAGAGAAATCCATAAGATTGCCTAACATAAAGCAATCATAACATAGTCTTTACATAAGTTCCATAAAGGAAATCAATAACATAAGGTTTGTGCGAAGCTATTGGGTAAACTAAAGCCAGCTCGATCATCTACCCATCTCTCGCCAAAGCTTCACACGTCATCTCAATGCCTAACCTGAGGGGTGTCAACACATTAAAAGAAACAAGTGTTAGCTATAAAGCTAAGTAAGATAACACCAGGTTTAAGCAAAACATTTCATCCATTTAAATCGTCACTTTAAAGCATTACGTCATTTTAATTAGGCATTCATACCACCGTATAAACACATCCACATCACATATCCACATCACATATAAGCATAGAGTTCATGACCCTAAGCGTGCCTAATCAATTTCGTCACCTCATCTCATCTCATTAAGTTGTGACTAGGTCACCGTTAAGTTGTAACCGAAGTTACCATTAAGGAAAGACAATGTCGATCCATGAGTAGCACGTTATGTTCATGACATTAGGTGGGTCATCAGGCCACCCGAAACTACTCGCCACATATGACTTGTTGCAGGGAACCACCCGAGCAACCATTTTACATACCTATAACCACCGTAAGGCATGACGTACCTATTACCACCGTCAGGCACCATCTATACGTACCTATTACCACCGTAAGGCACGATGTACCTATTACCACCGTAAGGCACTGTGTACCTATTACCACCATAAGGCACAGGTTATGCATAACACTTAACATCTAATTAGCTCGAGCATTTATAGTATTTAGTTTAGATTTCCACCTTTAACCTAAACTAATCCATACTATCATCTTTTCACGTTAGGGCCCTTAAAACGTGCACGTGTCATGGCAACCTAAAAAGGTCTAGTGTTCTAGATGAACAAGCCACATATACATGCACATTACAACATATCATTAACCACCGTTCATCATAACATATCATATCGTAAACATATCATATCATAAACATATCATATCATAAGCCACCGTTCATCATATCATATCATAAACATATCATATCATAAGCCACCGTTCATCATATCATATCATAAACATATCATATCATAAGCCACCGTTCATCATATCATATCATAAACATAACTACGGGGAAGCATCATAGGCATCGTCATCATTATTCCCCGAGTACCTCCCATATCAACCCAACCACATATTAGGTTATACATTACCGTTTGGAGGTTATAGTTTATGAAACCATTTTTGTTGCACCCTCAGCGTGACAAAAGTAGTGTATCTTACCTCGTAGTAGTATGTGCGCGCAAACAAAAGCTAATAGTGCTTAATAGTAATCCCCCGACACCTATCGTACATTAACATATGAAGTATAAGTCATTAGGGACCTTAAAAGGACTTGAAAACGAACTTAGTTTTGAATCGAACGAATTTAGCTTAACACGAACTTAATCTTCGTTTTTTATCTTCAAACGAAGATGATCTTCGTTTTGTCAAACGAAGTTAGATTTCAGAACGAATTTAGGCTTTACGAAGATGACTCAAACGAACTTAAGCTTAACTTCGTCCAGAAAACGAATTTAGCATCAGAAACGAATTTAAACCCAGAAAACGAACTTAAACCTTATTTTCGTCCAGAATTCGAAAACAACTCTGTTCTTCATTTTTTCCAGAAATCGATTGACAATGGCTTCTTCCAAAACATGTTTTTGACATAATTAAACATCTTTCGATCATCAAGATCGTCTATACACCCGTTAAACACCATTATGAACATCAATTAACCAAAACATCTTTTAAACTCTAATTAATTGCAAAACCCTTTTTGAAATCAGTTTTGAAACATCAATTAGGACCTTTAAATCTGTAAATACATCGATGAATCATAAGTTACCTGATAATACAATGACCGATCCAATCCAATTACAAAAACCTTGAATAATTGCTTTAGAAATTGGTTAAGGAATTGAAAAGGCTGTGTATATGTTATTAATTATGTTAATTGCTGCCAAATGATCCCAGATTAGGTTAATCTTAACCTAATCCCGTTTTTCAACTTTCACATTTGCCAAATTTAGTCCCTGGACTTCATATTAGCTTTATTACACCTTTAAACACCTAATGGGGATGTACATAACTCATGGAAGCACTTTCGCACACTACAAAGGCCTTTTACACATCATTAAGTCTACTTTATTGTCACTCATAAAGATAATTAAATCTTACATATAGGGCACATAAACATATAAACACGTATTTCCACGTAAACATATCACGGACTTATAATTTGACCTAACGACGTTAGTCAACATATACGTTTAAGTTTTGGGATGTTACGTAAGAAAGAATTTAAGGTAGGTGACAAAGTGCTTCTGTTCCTTTCTAGATTTAAGTTGACCTCTAGGTGGACTGGACCGTATGTCAGTAAACATGTTTATCCATCGGGGTATGTCGAATTGTTCAAAAAGGATGGAGATTCGTTCATAGTGAATGGCCATAGATTGAAGTTGTTCAATGAGGAAGAGAATGTCGAGGGAGTTGTTGTAGAGGAGCTCCCATTCTTTGAGTTCAATCAATGATTTAGGATCGAGTCTAGCTAACGACTCGTTAATAAATTAAGCGCTTCTCGGGAGGCAACCCGTATGTCATTTCTATTTTTCTATGTTTTGTTACTGTTATTTTTCGTTTTTATAGCTTTTTTTTTAAGTAATGCAGGTCTGGAGGCACCCACACGCGTTACGGTAAGTCAAAACGAGCCAAGGTAAGTTTTAAGTGTGGGGGAAGTAAAATATGCGCCGCATGGATGCTTCATGCGCCGCATATCGTGGTCTTGGAGATTACTGTTTTCTGAAAAATTGATCTATGCGCCGCATGGATTTGCCATGCGCCGCATATCGGGTGTTCAAAAATTCTTTGTTTTCTGGAAAATGAATCTATGCGTCGCATAGGATTTCCATGCGCCGCATATCGAAAAGTTTTCAGCATTGACTTTTGTTGACCAGGTTTTAAATGGATTTTGATTGTGTTTGGATAAGGCGGCCCACAAAAATCTGCTTTCTCTACCTCTCTTATTGTTCTTTCTTTAGTTTTTATCATTCAAAGTCTTTCAAACATAAAAACACACACTACAAGTCCCTCAAAACCGACCCACCCCCTTAATTTTTGAATTTTCTTCTAGTTTTTCTCGTGCATTCATCATGGTTAGGCCATCAAGGGTATGTATTCTTTCTATTCTTTGGTTTGATTGTTCTTGCATTGTTGTTGAGTGTAGGTTCGAAATTTTCAAAATTATTCAATTAAGTTTCAATTAAAACGAAATTACTTAATTCTATGATATGGGTTTTGTGCTAAATGGTGATTACATTCGAATTTAACAAGTAATTTGGCTTTAATTTGAAATCTTTAGATCTAGGGTTCATGAGGAAATCGAAATTGATTTGGGGCTTTTGATTGTTTATGATTGGGGATGGTTTATTTGTGCTTTAATTGATGATATCTTGTTTCAATTAGGATTAATTGCATGTTTTAATTCTGAATTTGAAATTAAGGTTCATGATTATGAAAGTGAATTGGGGATTTTGTTGTGATGATTGAATTGAAGAATTGTTGGTTTGGGTTTGTTTAATTCGAGCTTAATTTGTGTTTAACAAGATCAATTGTATGGATTTGAACTCGAATTTGATTGAAAGATTGAAAGTTGACTTTGTTTGACCTGGAATTTTGATTATGATGTTGACATAAGTTCAAATTTTAGTGGGAAATCGTTTAAACTAGTTTTGAAACAAAAAGTTTTCTAAAAAATGGATTTGTGCCGCATGGATTTGCCATGCGCCGCATAACGGGCTGTTACATATTCTGGAATTTATGAAAAATGAAAATATGCGCCACATGGTTAATCTGTGCGCCGCATAGACTGTTCTGTTTGAAACGTTTTCGATTTTTAGCTCGATTCAAGTTTGTTTGAGGTACGTTTGATATTCAAGTAGGTTCTAATGATTGTTTAATGTGTTTTTGCAGAGAGGAATGGCAGTAGCATCCTCAAGTGCTAACGAGTTTGTGCCGGGCATTCCTCGAGGGTATGACTTCACGGACCCGGAACCAAGTGACACCTTTAGGTATAAGGATTTGCCGTTGGATGTTGGTGCTCAGAGTATGCCTGTTGAAGCCCATGATTGGCTTAAGTTTCCAGGTTTTACAGGTCGTGAAAGGACGACGTATTTGAACAAGTTGCAAGAAATGAGGTATGATAATGTGATGCAACCGGAAATTGTAAGTTGGCGAGATTTTGCTAGTATAGGCATTGCTGAGGATATTCAAAGGATGTTGATATGCAAATTCAGGAATGAAAATGGGCAAGTTAAGACTTTTAGAATGTGGGAAAATATCTTTGGTTGTTCACAATTACCGGTTAGAGAATGGTGTCTTGAATTTTTAAGTACTTTAAGGGTTGACACTAGTTTACGGGCAAGTGAGTTCAACGAAAAGAAATTGATTCATTTTAGAGCTGGAGGTGTTCAGAGGCACTGTTCTGTGCCAGAGTTCGCTTATTTGACAGGGATGGTTAGTAGAGAGGAGTTGGAGGATATTGATACTTATGACTTTTTATGTAATGGAGTGTTGGATAAGAAGCATTCTGGTTTTGATGATGACAAGAGTTTGGAAGAATTCTGGCACGAGATTGGAGGCAGTGGAGATTTACAGATGTCTAGTAGTAAGCATGTTGAGATTACTGATCCGTTGTTGAGGGTATTGCATAAGATGATCACCCATTGTTTCTTAGTTAGGGGTAACCACACGGATAAGGTCTTACCATTGGATGTTTGGCTCATTAGATTATTTCATGAGGGAGCACCATATAGATATGCTTGTGCCCCATTTGTTTTGGCTAGGTACATGGCGACCCACCGGGATCAGTACATCTCCCAGATTTACTTGAGGTTAGAGTTGCAGAATGCTAGGTGCAACAGAGGAGTTAATAGAGTCCCGACTATTACTTTTGGGTTGGATGATTTGAAACGCTCAGGACTAGTGGTAGTTGTTGATAACAGGGAAGTGTTTGTTGGTACATTGGCTGAGGGGCAAAGACCAAATAGGAGGCGACAGAGAGATGATGGTACTAGTGAGGCTAGGTATACCGGTGGAGCTTCTTCTTCTTCTGATCCCCTTGATCTTTCTTCTATGCAGCAGGCCATATTTGGTTTGCAGGGGACCACTGACATGATTTTGGACCAGCAGAGATTTATGACCAGTGTAGTTCACACGACCTTGGAGACGCAGGAGCATTTTGCTCCAATGTGGCAGAGACAGATGGAGCGAGAGTATGATCACATGCCACAGAGAGATCGTCCAGAGATTCCCGCATATGATCCACCACCAGTGATACCACCTAGCGAGCCTTCCTTTAACTTTTTCTTTCCTCAGCAGGATTATAGTCAGGAGCAGTACAGATACCAGCCTGCAGCCTATGACCACAATACTCAGAGTACAGGATACAGGATGTACACTGGTGCACCGAGATACAGTGGTAACTATTTTAGTTACTACACACCGGTAGAAGATGAGGTTGGAGGTAGGGCGACCACGGGTACGCCTAATATTATTCCTGGTGGTGATGCTTTTTCTGAAGCTGATGATACTCATGAAGGCGGTGGTAGCCCTTCGATCTTTCCGTTGGATGAGTAGCCTTTTTAGAGTTTGTTAATGCTTCTTGATGATTTGGAGATTGTGATGGCGATGCCGGCACCGTGGGCATTGAGTCATCAAGTGTGGTAGAGTGATCTCATTATTGAACTTTATTATTTTATGTTTCGTTTTAATTTGGTTTGTTATGCGCCTCTGTTGGCGTTTAAACAATTTCGTTTCACTTTGATGTTTATTTGGATAAATAATTCAGTAGCACGTATTGCTACTTGTGACTAATGTTTGATTGTTGGAAGGAGTGTTATTTAGTAGATGAATTTTTGAGAGGTAGCAATCCACGTGCATATGCTAGCAGTAAGTTCAGCGACCATTCATTTAGGCGAGTCTACCAAGTAAAAGAACATACACATGCACCCAGCAAGTTTCATGTTCTTTTCTTTTCCTTCATTTTTGTTTTTACCCATTTCCCATTGTTTTGATCAATTTCATGTACAACAAGGATGTTGCACAATTCAAGTGTGGGGGGGTGGAATAGGTAAAACCAAAAATTACAAGTTTTCTACTAATTTATTCATGCAAAATTTTCATTTTTGAGAAATAAACTTTGTTATGGACAAAAGATGAGGATAAATAAGCAATATTAACTTCGGTAAGATGAATTGTTAGTTAGAGCTTTAAGTTTAACCATAGATTTGTGGCTGTTCATTTGACCAAGTGGATTATAGCTTAAGCTGAAATGGCATGCGATATAGTTTCCTATAGCACATTTTAACCGGACTTAAATACATACTTAGAAATTAGAACTATCTAGTCTATTGGTAATGGTATATAATTGAACCTTAATGCTTTTAGTGCTTGTGTAAGATCTATATTAGACGTATGGTTTATCCTTAAATCTTGCATTATTGATTGTTGAATAGCTAGTGTACTAGGTAAGTATATGAGTCGTATGGGATCTCTGATTAAGTCAATGCATGAAATAATGTAAAAATCTTAAAGAAAGACGATCAGTAGATTAATAAATGAGTTCTATGAGCTATTAAACGAGTAAAATTATACACATCAAGTTATGCCGCTTTGCGCGTGGGGAACCACCGACCTGTCACCGCTGTCTTGATGTAAGGTATAAATTCTAACCGTTAGTTGAGTTATGTCGCTTTGCGCGTGGGGAACCACCGACCTGTCACCGCTGTCTCAACTATTAAAGATGATAATATCGTATAACTGCTTTGGTGTCTAGTTAGGAAGCATGAGGTAGTGTAAGAGTATGTCTATGTAGTGATTCACAAGTACAACCAATAATAAGATAACGTGCCTTGCTAGTAGCTAGTGGAACTAATTGCTATACAAACCTTTATTAAGTGCTTAACTTGTTGCATAAAAGAGTAAGACTGAGCTGTAAGACACTTGGGATTATAGAACGGTTTTAGAGGTATTAACACGAGTATAAGGTTGGCTTTTAGATCTGATTGACTAAGTATCTTTACCGCGTAAGTTATAGCTTTCTGATTTTGTTTAAAGCATTTCTCTTAAACGTTTTGCATGACTATGCTTTAAATGGTATGAAAAGTAGAAATACCGTTTCATTGTCCAGATTTTTAATGATTTGTCTTGAACTTGCTTGAGGACAAGCAAAGTTCAAGTGTAGGGGAATTTGATGTGTTCATAATTATTCATATTTCCACATCGTTAATAAGCCGTTTGATTTAATGTTATGTCGTGATCTTAGCTTATTAATTCTTTATCATTTATCTTCTGATTTCGGATAGATCTTGCTAAATCTCAGTGGTAACTAGGGTTGGGTAAGAGATATTTTGATTGCTTAGGTATAAGTAATTGCTTCTATGACGGGTACGGTAGAAGGGAATCATTCGGTAATAAGAATTAACGGGTTAACGGTTGGGTACTGTAAGTCCCCTGGTACGGATCGTTAATAGCTTGCTCCAGTTATCTTGATGTGCGGAATCCCTCACTATAACTTGGTGATCAACAATAAGCCCCTAGATCACCTGCTGCCTCGCAGATCTTCTTCGGGCTAGCGGAACAACCTTTGACGACTTAACCTGCACAAGTATGCTTGATATTTCGACAAATGTTCAACCCTAATCTCTGTTAAGGTTCGGTTTATATAGGTAACACCCGACATGGGCTTCAGCGAGTTGGCCTCGCAAATCCAGCCCAGCCCGTCACTAATGCGAGGTCGCATTTTACACTTAGCAGATTTATTACACATTCAATACTTAAACTTAATCTAGTATTCTATGCATAATACTAAGTTCATTAATGACAATCACATTCAAAGACATATAACAATATAAGCCCAAACAATCTAGACTGCTATTGACATAGATGTGCACTTACAGAATCCCCCTTGGCAATAGCTTCTAGACGTTAACATACTTATGTCTTTGTCTTGTCTTTGTCATTAATCTACTGAGATGAAGTGATATTATTGAATGATGGTTGCATGATTTATATTATTCAAGACGATTTGATTTAATGTTATGTCGTGATCTTAGCTTATTAATTCTTTATCATTTATCTTCTGATTTCGGATAGATCTTGCTAAATCTCAGTGGTAACTAGGGTTGGGTAAGAGATATTTTGATTGCTTAGGTATAAGTAATTGCTTCTATGACGGGTACGGTAGAAGGGAATCATTCGGTAATAAGAATTAATGGGTTAACGGTTGGGTACTGTAAGTCCCCTGGTACGGATCGTTAATAGCTTGCTCCAGTTATCTTGATGTGCGGAATCCCTCACTATAACTTGGTGATCAACAATAAGC
Organism: Erigeron breviscapus; assembly: GCA_034093135.1. Taxonomy (NCBI): domain Eukaryota; kingdom Viridiplantae; phylum Streptophyta; class Magnoliopsida; order Asterales; family Asteraceae; genus Erigeron; species Erigeron breviscapus. The sequence continues at coordinate 126,108,045 of CM067170.1, read as the reverse complement.
CCCTAGATCACCTGCTGCCTCGCAGATCTTCTTCGGGCTAGCGGAACAACCTTTGACGACTTAACCTGCACAAGTATGCTTGATATTTCGACAAATGTTCAACCCTAATCTCTGTTAAGGTTCGGTTTATATAGGTAACACCCGACATGGGCTTCAGCGAGTTGGCCTCGCAAATCCAACCCAGCCCGTCACTAATGCGAGGTCGCATTTTACACTTAGCAGATTTATTACACAATCAATACTTAGAAATTAGAACTATCTAGTCTATTGGTAATGGTATATAATTGAACCTTAATGCTTTTAGTGCTTGTGTAAGATCTATATTAGACGTATGGTTTATCCTTAAATCTTGCATTATTGATTGTTGAATAGCTAGTGTACTAGGTAAGTATATGAGTCGTATGGGATCTCTGATTAAGTCAATGCATGAAATAATGTAAAAATCTTAAAGAAAGACGATCAGTAGATTAATAAATGAGTTCTATGAGCTATTAAACGAGTATAAGGTTGGCTTTTAGATCTGATTGACTAAGTATCTTTACCGCGTAAGTTATAGCTTTCTGATTTTGTTTAAAGCATTTCTCTTAAACGTTTTGCATGACTATGCTTTAAATGGTATGAAAAGTAGAAATACCGTTTCATTGTCCAGATTTTTAATGATTTGTCTTGAACTTGCTTGAGGACAAGCAAAGTTTAAGTGTAGGGGAATTTGATGTGTTCATAATTATTCATATTTCCACATCGTTAATAAGCCGTTTTTAGAGTTAATTATGATTTAAATGCATGAATATTCGATACTTTCATAGTGTTTGTGTGATTTCAGGTTCCAGGAGTGCAAAATGGTTAGAAATGGCTTTTAGATGACTTCTGGATGCATATAGAAGGTTCGAGGATGAGTTCGTGTGAAGACGAGATGGAAAATACAAGTTTAGTGATTTCTGAAGACATATGCGGCGCACGGAAGCTACATGCGGCGCACAAAAAGAGAGATTTCGAGGCAGTAGCTCAGGTCATGAATCCATGCGGCGCATAACGGGCACCTAAATTTCAGAAACTTCAATCTATGCGGCGCATGGATATTTCATGCGGCGCATAGATTAGGTCGGCAGAATTGGAACTTTTCTAAACCCTATAAATAGAAGACCAAAACCCTACCATTCGAGATCTTATCACTTGTTTACGAAATTAGGGTTATTTTAAAGGGTTTTGCAGCAGCTTTTACGTCCTCCAAGGCTAAAGAGTTGTTCGTGAGATCCAAGACTTTCGATTACGTTTTCTTTGCTTTCTAGTTAGATCAAACACATTGGTACACTATGTTTCTCTTTTCAATTACTCTTTGTGTTCTGTTTTTGACTATGAGTAGCTAAATACTTCATCATCTACTGAGATGAAGTGATATTATTGAATGATGGTTGCATGATTTATATTATTCAAGACGATTTGATTTAATGTTATGTCGTGATCTTAGCTTATTAATTCTTTATCATTTATCTTCTGATTTCGGATAGATCTTGCTAAATCTCAGTGGTAACTAGGGTTGGGTAAGAGATATTTTGATTGCTTAGGTATAAGTAATTGCTTCTATGACGGGTACGGTAGAAGGGAATCATTCGGTAATAAGAATTAACGGGTTAACGGTTGGGTACTGTAAGTCCCCTGGTACGGATCGTTAATAGCTTGCTCCAGTTATCTTGATGTGCGGAATCCCTCACTATAACTTGGTGATCAACAATAAGCCCCTAGATCACCTGCTGCCTCGCAGATCTTCTTCGGGCTAGCGGAACAACCTTTGACGACTTAACCTGCACAAGTATGCTTGATATTTCGACAAATGTTCAACCCTAATCTCTGTTAAGGTTCGGTTTATATAGGTAACACCCGACATGGGCTTCAGCGAGTTGGCCTCGCAAATCCAACCCAGCCCGTCACTAATGCGAGGTCGCATTCTGTGATTGGCCTCGTATTTGACCCTGCAAATACGGAGTCGTATTCCCTATGTGAAATGCGAGGTCGCATTTTACACTTAGCAGATTTATTACACATTCAATACTTAAACTTAATCTAGTATTCTATGCATAATACTAAGTTCATTAATGACAATCACATTCAAAGACATATAACAATATAAGCCCAAACAATCTAGACTGCTATTGACATAGATGTGCACTTACAGAATCCCCCTTGGCAATAGCTTCTAGACGTTAACATACTTATGTCTTTGTCTTGTCTTTGTCATCAATCTACTTCCTCTGCTTTTTCTTATCAGCCTTCTTCTTCTTCTGAACTTCCTCTGAATCATCTGCAGCCTTATAAAAATCACAGTCTGAATGTAAGCCGATCTTCAAGCACAAACTCAGTAAGTGAGTTGATGGCTTCTTCGTTATAGTCCAAATACTGCACTCCGTCTGTTCTCCTGATAATGAGAAGTCTCAACTCATCATCCCAATGAAAACTTACGATTCTTGTGCATGCAGTAGTGGCGTAGGCTTCAACCTTCTCTCCCTGAATCTTGTCTTTATACTTGATAGGTTTATGCGATGCCTCATACTTAGCCATGTTTTTCTTCCAAGTAATAACCCAATCTGGTCTAGTATCAACAGGCTCTGTATGTTGCACATCAGGATCTTCAGCAATTGGTTCTTGCATGACTGGAGCTTCAGGATCTTGGACTTGTTCAGACCTGTCCATTCTATCAAGCTTAGCTCTGAATTCATCAATACTAAACCCTTTGTGCTCAGCATCTTTATCCACAAGCCTTGAAGCTGTAACTGGCATATCGACTTCTGCGATATCCATCCAGCTCTCATCACCATAGATTATCTCACCTTCTTCCCTCACAGCATCAGTTGTCTTAGAAGACCCTACCATACCAGTTGCAATCTCATTCAGAGACTCTATTGCCTTGGTCAGATCCTCTTGATGTTTATTGCCTTTATCTTTTGCTTCATCCGGGTCTTGATTTTAATCATCATCTTTCTTTTTCGAAAGCTCGTCACCCTTACAGCCTAGATTTGGCAACAATTTCTTTTTCAACAAAAACTTCTCAAACAATTCATTTAACTCTGATTGCATCACACAATCTAGCATGACATCTTTAATCTTAGTCATCTGTTCAGCTACTCTAACTACTCCTTTATTCGCTCTAGTAGCCGAATTTTCTGCCTTAGTAGCTTCACAACGAACCATGTCAAAGTTGGACATGAGAGTGTTAATAAAGTCTTGATGATTCTTTCTTTCATCATTAAGAGCTTTCTTTAACGTCTCAACTTCCTTTTGCTTTCTCTGCATCTCTTTCTCATGGCTCTTCTTTTGTTTCTCCAACTCATCAAACAAACCATTAACTCTAGCCTCTAACACCGTCATCTTTCCTTTCATGTCAGCCATACCAAACACTGGTGGTAATATAGGAACTTGACGTGTAGTCGCTTTAGTTCTTGGTTCAGGATTAGGCACTGAATCCTTCATTCTATGAGTTGTAGACGGCCTTTCAAGATTTACAGTTGTCTTCTGAGATCTTCTTGGTATCACTGTCTCTGCATGTGATTCAACTGATCTCCTAGACCTCTATTCAGGAACTCTGCTTGATACTTCTGGAGCTTTGATCGTCTCATCTACTCCACTAGCAGCAGTTTTCTCCTTGACTTTCAATTCGATAACAGTTTTCTTCTTTGGAGCAGGTACCTCTTCAACTTCTGGCACCTCAGATTCCCTAGAAGACTCTGTTCGTTTCGTTTTTAGACCTGAATCAGATGAAACTTTCTTTGAAGCACCTTCAGAAGTACTAGCAACATGATCAACAATATCTTCATGTACTTCTGCTTCTTTTTCAAGAACCACATCTCTCTCAACTATCACCTCTTCTGTGCCTTGAACCTGTGATTGTGCTATGTCACCCATTGGCACATCTGGCATCACCATCTGTAGAGGAACTGGATTAGCTACTGGCTCATGTGGAACAATCTCAGTCCTGAATCTGGCAAACTCTTCAGCTGTAGGTGGATTGAAATTAATATCCACTAGAGCTCCAAACAAAGGAATATCTTGAGCACCTGGATCACCATCAAAGCGACTCTTAAGCTCATCATATGCCCTTTTTACAATAGATGTCACTTTCAGGACTGACTTAGTAGCAGGCAGATTAGGAATATAATGATTAATGATCATCATAACGAATCTAGGATAAACCATAAACCTATGCCCTTGCCTGGCAGTTGTTTGTTTCCTCAATTCGTTGAAGAAATACTTAGAAAAATTATACGGTTTGTTGTATACCAGACCAACCATCTGAGCTTGAGATTCTTGATTAAGCGTATCCCATCCGGTTCTTCTACTACACAAACTAACCAACAATACGTGCGCTAAGTATCTCCACCTTCCAAAGAATTCGCGCTTCTTCAATGTTCCTATATACAAGTCATCGGCATATCCCATCCTAGTAAATCCTCCAACAATAACCTCTCTACTAAAAGTAGTAGGTCCATTCTCTCCTCCTTCTTGATCTACTGTACCTAACTTCAAGATATCAATAAGATCGGAAGCCGAGAACTTAATGGTCTTGCCCGCAACCACTGTCTCTTTTATCTCCTGAGTAGCAGTCTTTTTATGCTTTGCATTTTCCCAGAACTCTACCAGGTATGACTCATATAGCACAGGTGAATGAGTAAGAATATGGTGAATTCTTGACTGCTTCAAAAACCTGAAAATATCATGATAATATTCTGTTCCATCTTGATTCTCGTCCAAATTAATCATAAAGTTATGACCTGATACAAATTCTCTTGCCATTTCTGTAATCAATAACAAATAATTAATTACTCAAATAGACATAAAAATTCATATGCATAACATACACAACTAAAATTATCCCGGTAATTTAGTCAAAGGCATAAATTATCCCTGTAATTTACAACATAACATAAATTATCTCTGTAATTTAGTTATAGATAGATTAACTTATTTTCAAATCTTTATAAACATAAACTTTTGAAAATCTGTTAAATTAACTTAAATTATCCCTGTAATTAAGTTAAAGATAAATTAACTCATTTTCAAATTTTTATAAAAATAAACTTTTGAAAATCTGTTAAGTCAAAAATACAAGGTCGTATCCCTGTACGAGGTCGTATTTCAAGGTCAAAATACATGTCAACCAAACTCTAAAATACGAAGTCGTATTTTCCAATTTGGCCACGTATTTGATCAGGTCGTAAATCGGCATCGTATTTCGAAAGTCAAACCGGTCAAAATAAATTGACATTTACGAGGTCGCAAATCTGGGCTAGCAAACCCCCAAATGTGAGTCCGTCGCACTGTTCATCTTCTCCAACACGATTTTGCGATTTACCCAACCAAAACTGGTAAAAATTGTTTCTTTATACTCGTATTCAAACGATAAAGATACCCCAACCCTTATTTTTAACCAAAAACATCAAAATCGAATGAAAATTTAAAAACCTAGTTCGAAAATTTCGAACTCTATTTTCTTGATTTTCTTGTTGCATGGTTAACTATAGGACGATTAGATAGTATACCTAGATTCAGGTTTTCTTTTTCATGGATAAAATCTTCTCATTGATTTTTTCAAATGATTCAGAAAACTTTCGGTCAAAATCAATTTTGCACATATTAAAGATCTGAGATTCTTTTTCAGTTTGGACTGAAGCATTTACACTTTCACATATAGAACTCACAGAACATCCAGATGGATCACAAACTTTGGGGTCTATCTTGGGTTGGTCAATGATAAAGTGATTTTGAGTCTGCAGATTGTCTATCAAAGATTGCTTTTCATCTAGAGACTTTTGCAGATCCTTTATTACCTTTTCCAAAACTTTTTGTGGCACATAAGGTCTCAAGTTTTCAGCTTTTGGAATTTGAATAGTTTCTTCTAAAGGTATTTCTTTAAAACACTCAAGAATTTCAGGAATTACAGCCTCATGATTTTCTTTTTGAATTTTGTGTTTAGGGTGACTGAAAAAATCATATGACTCATCCATTAACTCATAGTTAAAATAGACTTTTGCACCCTCTTTTAGAGAATCATCAGTCTCAAAATCACTATCATTCGGTCTCACAAACTGGTCAGTCATCCCACATCTCAAATAAGATTCCTTATATAATGATGGGACTTCTTCTTGTGCTTTGAGCAAATGATTTGGATTGACATAACCTATCCCTGAATTGAATAAAGTTTTCGAATTTCTTGGCCTATTCAAAAATATTTGTTGATATGATCGATTAATCTTATACAACTTGTCTTGATAAGACTTGATTTCGGCTTTAAGCTCATCATTTTCTTTATCAAGTTTTTGTTTAAGAGAATCTTTTATACAACACTTATATTTTAGGTCAGAAATTTTGTTTTCAAATTCCGTCAAATCAGGGATAGATTCTTTCAATTTCACATTTAAAGACTCAATGTCCTCAGCCAATGCATTTGCTCGAAACATCTCATTGGTCTTTTTGATTTGAAGTTGTCTGACGGTCTTGCTCAGATCAAGAACTTTGGTCTCAAGTTCTTGTTGTTCAAGATGCAGTTTAGAGTTGGGAGTAAAAGTGACTGCTGCTTTTTCAGATTTCAAATTCTCAAATTCCTTTTGAAGCAAATCAAATTTACTTTGAAAATCTTTTTCTTTGTCTTCCAAATCTTTCTTTAAATTTAAATTCTTTTTACTCAACTCCCTGCAATCTTTTCTTGCTGTTTCACTCATGTCCATGTAGTGTTTTAACACTGATTTGGGAAGAGTTAGTACCTGATCATCCTCTGAAGAACCTTCCTCAACATCATCCAACTCCTTTGATTTCTTGATCTTCGTCATGAAGCACACATTTGCTGCAAGTTCGTCTGTCTCCTCATCAGAAAGATGTAACCACTTGTCATCTTCAGCGAGCAGAGCAATTCCACTTTCCTCTTGTCTTGCTAGCAAAAGTTTATACTTATAGTACTCGGAGTTCTTCTGTCGAGGTTTAGTGCAGTTGATAGCAAAATGTCCAGTAAGACCACAGTTGTAGCACTTCTTGTCTTCATTCCTTCTCTCCATTACCTTTTTCTCAAACTTCTTCTGATTTTCATACTTCTTCTCACCACCAACAAACTCTTTCTTCTGATCAAACTTAGGAGCATTCGCATTTTTTGCATACGAAGAGACTGATGAAGTCCTAAGCTGATTATTTGTTGGTTTCTTCTTGAAAAATTTCTTCTTAAAAGCCTTTGTGAAATAAGCGAGTTCTTTGTACATCTCTTTTTGTTTCTCATCAAGATCACAATCACTCATTTCACTTGAATCAGAATCAGTGTCATATTCAACAAAACTTTGTCTTGACACTTTTGAAGTCTTCTTCTCAGCTACTAAGGCTAATGGATCGGAATGAGAACTTTCTTCTTTCCTCTTCTGGATCCTCTGAACATCCTCAACATTCAGCTTTAGCTTCTCATACAATGTGTGAATGGTAAGTTTCCCAAAGTCTGATTGTTGGTTGAGTTGAGTTCCATACACTTGCCATTCCTCTTCCAGATTTTTGATGAATTTGATGTTCAGCTCCATATTGGTTCTCTTCACATCATTCTTTCTAAGCTCATTGATGACATTGCAGAATCTGATGTATACCTCATTCAATGGTTCACCTTTTTGTTGTTTGAATGTTTCATACATGTTCAAAACAGTCGACAACCTTATGGTGTTTGATACATCAGATCCTTCCATCTGCTTCTCCACTTCATCCCATATATCTTTTCCTGTTTCATAGGAGTCCACATTGCAGTAAATGTCATCAGGAAGTGCTTGGTAAAGATAGGCAATTGCACTTTGGTCAGCCTCAACTCTGTTTCTCTGATCTGTGTTCCAACTCTCTTCAGGTAAAACTTCTCCATTAACTGGGTTCTTTGGAATTTCAGGACCATCTTTGTATGATTTCCTTAGCAGTTTTCCATTCTTCTGCCTGTCTATCCAGTTCAGAAACCTTTTCTTCCATTGAGGATAAGATCCTCTAAACAAGACAGGTGGTCTTCCTTCAGAACCAAGTGCTAAAGCTTCCCTTGAAGCCATTTCAAGCAATTAAAAGACTTAGAAAAATTTGAGAATTTTCAATTTCAACTAAATGCAGAGCTTAAACCTCTGCAAATAGAACAAGTAAGAATATTAAAAATTTTGAAAATTTTTGATTTTCCTACCCACGCGAAGAATATTGATGAAAAATGGTTTTGAGAAATTTTCTTGAAAATTTTTGATTTGAGAATCTTAAAAACAACTAAGTGCCGAGCTTAATCCTCTGCAAATGTTGTAAGTGACCAAGTTGCAACCCAAGTAGTCTGATCAACAATCAAAAACAACTGAATGCCGAGCTTAAACCTCTGCAAACAGCACAATTTAGAAAGTTACTTGGTCGAAGAACCTAATTCAACTATTTGCCGAGCAAATGTCTCTGCAAATAGTACAAATAGAACTTGTACTTAGTCACACCAATCAAAAACACTTGTTTGCCGAGCTTAAACCTCTGCAAACAATGCAAGTGGCACCAGTCTCGAATCAAGACTTCTCAAAAACAACTATTTGCCGAGCAAAAAGCTCTGCAAATAGAACAATTAGTCTCAACACTTAACCACAAATCCTTGAACCACCTATTCGCCGAGCAAAGAGCTCTGCAAATAGAACAAGTAACCACAACACTTAACCAATTTTCTTGAATTAACTATTTGCCGAGCAATAAGCTCTGCAAATAGAACAAGTGAAGATCCAGTACTTAGCCAAAATTTCTGAAACACGTATTTGCCGAGCAAACTGCTCTGCAAATAGAACAAGTAAGAATATTAAAAATTTTGAAAATTTTTGATTTTCCTACCCACGCGAAGAATATTGATGAAAAATGGTTTTGAGAAATTTTCTTGAAAAATTTTTGATTTGAGAATCTTAAAAACAACTAAGTGCCGAGCTTAAACCTCTGCAAACAATGCAAGTGGCACCAGTCTCGAATCAAGACTTCTCAAAAACAACTATTTGCCGAGCAAATGTCTCTGCAAATAGTACAAATAGAACTTGTACTTAGTCACACCAATCAAAAACACTTGTTTGCCGAGCTTAAACCTCTGCAAACAATGCAAGTGGCACCAGTCTCGAATCAAGACTTCTCAAAAACAACTATTTGCCGAGCAAACAGCTCTGCAAATAGTACAAGTAAGAACAACACTTTAGCCAACGACTTCTGCAAATACGAGTAACCAATACACGACAAAATAGTCGGTTACTAGTTATCTTCTTCGTTCAGCCAAACCCTTATTTGCAGAGAAGACTGTAAATCTTCGATATCTTTTTCATTTTTGAGAATTAAAAGTTGTATTTTATATCAAAATGATCAGAAATCCAATGCGCACAAATCCTCGAACAAATTAGATGCTAATTTCAACTGAAATTCAAACCCACACGAACATGCGATTTGTAGAGCTCGAACGAAAATGACTCAAATTATGAAATTAGCTTCTGAAATTGATAGCGAAGGAAGATATACAGATATAAAATCGATCAGTGAACAAAATTCGAACAAAAACACACTTAATTTGCAGGAATCACTGAAACAGTGAGCTCTACAAATGAACCTTTCAGAAAAACAACTCAAATTCTAAAATTAAGCACAAATTAAGCTTGTAATAAGCTTTTGGATCGCTCAGATATGCTGATTGTGCTCTGATACCAATTGTAAACAGTAGAATTCGAGCTTTTGTGTGTGTAAGTGTGTGTGTTAATGGCGGTTTCTAGTGAGAGAAAGTAGAGAGAGAGTAGAGAGATGTCAGAGAAAGATTGGATAGTATTATGGGTTGAAAAGTTACAAAATGCTTAATGTAAGGGGTTTATATACATATGACTAATTTACACTAAGCCCCCTTCCATACTTAGACATTTACATTCTAAGTACAAATATACAATAAGTAAACAAATCAACTACTACATTTATATTTCTAACAACTACCACTAATTAGCAATGAGCCAGTGATTGAAGTTGTTGAATTGGAGATTTGTTCCTCCTTTCTTGGTAAGGTATGTGAGGTTTCTTATGATGATACTAATGTTGCTAACTATATCTTGCAGGATTTGGAGGATGAAGTCATAATCGACTTGGATGAGGAGTTGGTAACTGGTCCAACAAAGAGGATTGAGCTTGAACACACCATAATGGATGAATTACCGACAGTTCAAGCATGTACTAAATTGGTGAGCAAAAAGAGGAAGCTAGAGGGAGCATCGGCTACTTTCCTCATTGATAAGTGCTCAATTGTCTCTCAAGAAAGTCGTTTTTATACTTCAGGTAACCCAATATTGTTTGAGTATAATAAACGGTGATGGGAAGAAAACTCGGTTCTAAAAATAGATATGATAGATCATGTGAGTTGAGATTTTGAAAAGGTGGATTTTAAGGAATGGGTAATGATAAAAGTTAAGTTCACAAAATTTTCACCTTACTCGTGTAGGCCACCAGACTTTTTATGTCTTTGTGATGTTAACAGTTGGATTTTGACAAAGGTGAACGGTAATTGTTTTTCACCGTTTAAGGGTAGACCGCCCAACACTCTAAGTGTGGGGGCGTCAGAGACCCCATCATGATGATTTTTCGGGGTAGGAGTCTAGCTAACGACTCGTAAATAAATTAAGCGCTTCTCGGGAGGCAACCCGTGTCTTTTATTTTGTTATTTAAATTTAAATTTTGCATTTTTCTTTTTGTTTGTGTTTTTGAATAAACTCTTAGTTGTTGGTTGTGGTTATGTTATTTGATTGGTATTTCTAGTATGCGTTAATGTGTTTGTTCATGCTTGATAGCAAGTGATAGTCATATGCATATGCTGCAGCACTCATTTTTTTTTTGGCATCATTCAAGCATGGAACACCCGTCATACCCGGCAAGTTTTTCTTTTTTTTTTTTTTTTTTTTTTTTTTTGCTGCAGCACTCATTTTTTTTTTGGCATCATTCAAGCATGGAACACCCGTCATACCCGGCAAGTTTTTCTTGTTCTTGATTTCGCTTTTTGTTTACTTTCCCCTATTTCCCATAGTTTATCTTAGTTCATTGGACATTGAGGGCATTGTCCAACTCAAGTGTGGGGGGGTGGTAAATAGGAAAAAGTCGGGTATTTTAGAGGAATTTTTAAACTTTTGCATGCTTGTCCTTGTAGTTAATTGCTTTTGTCACCTAATTATAGATATTAATGAGCAATTTGACTACACCCTTGGTACAAAATTTAATTGGTGGAATGTGTCTTGATTGATTAATTAGGCAATCCCTTCTGGATTAATAACATGACTAGCACGCTTATAGCACCAAAACACCAAATTTGTGAGATTCTTGATTCATTTCTAGATATGCTAGGTGTTTACGGGTTTGGATTTATTGGCCTTGTAAATTTGTCCCTCTCATAGGCTTTTGGATTTATCCAGGAGTAAGGGTTCTATTTTAGAGTTCTGAACTGTGACGTGCAAGTTTGAGGTTGATTTTCCATTTCCGGATTATTTTCATTTGCTATGAGTGTGCCGGTGATTGCGTTGATTCTAGAACTTCTCCTGGTTGATCGTTCCGTGTTATTTATCAGAAGAGGCAAATTTAGGATAAAACCTTTGTTCTTTGTATGTTCACCTCTTGTTTCGTAAAAAAATTGTTATGTGCATGTTTTGTTAATGTGCTTAGTAGCTAACTATACTGGTTAGTGAACCTCCTGTTAAAACCTTTATGTTGCACTCACTTTTAGTGCAAGAAACAATAGAAAACATGTTGTCATTAGCCTGTTCTTTGTTATGAAATCCACCCTTAATATACACCTTTTCCTAGCCATACCGATAGTCGAAGTCCTGGTGGGTCATTGGTTGCCTATGCTAGTGGATGGTTTGGGGTTGTCCTTTATGTCGGGTTGGGATATTCTCGGTTACTGGGAATAGATTGATTTAGTCATGTTTGTTTGGATAAAGTCTGGATCGTTCATTTGAGCATATGAGTATATGATTTGTCACTATTTCAACATTATTAAGAGAATGCCAATTAGTCAGAGTAAAAGTAGCTCACAAAAAAAAAATTGAAAAAAAATAAAATGAAAAAAGAGCTTGGGCTGTCAGTTGGTATTTCTCACTTTTGGTCAAATCATTGCTAAGTTGGTTCATCAATTACACCAACAAATGCTTCATTGTTTCTACAAATTATCGAGTTGAGTTGGTACATCTTTATAACCAACAAAAGGTTTATATTGCATACTTTTCGATTATCATATTTAGGTTGGCAAGTTCGTTTAAGCCAACATGGTTAGTCTTGGTTGATTGAGTTGTTGATTGTCATACACCACAGTGGTGTCGGTTTTTAATCTTTCTATTGGGGGTATTGTCGGGACAACTTATCGGGTTTTGGACCGTTGGCAACTAATGACATGGGATTTTATGGATTAGACTATTATGTAAAAATTTGTTAAATGTTGTGTTATTTTCTTTTTAACACCATTTGTTATTCCAAATTTCCATTCCCTTTTAAATACCTTGTTTAGCCCCAGAATTCATTGAAACCCTTGAAAGACCTCTTCTGATAGACGTTGTGGTGCTTGCATCATGGCGGTGAAGGAACGAACCTAGTACAAGCCTATGGAAAAAGATTATGCATCACGACTTGACATTGAGTGATTATTCAAATATTCAACCCCAAAAGTAGGTTAGTTGGAGTAGTATAGACGAGATATCACTGATTCGATTCTTTTGTGTTTAGTCGTGTTATTAAGGCTTGTATATCAGTTAAGTATTGTCAAACATTCCAGTTTTCATTTAAGATTAAAACTTCTTAACCATCTCTTTTCATTTTCATGTATGGTTTATCTTCTTTTTGATTACTGACATGTTATTCCGATGTATGTGCCAAGGTAATTAAAGATTTTGAAGTTTGGAATTGCTTGAGGACAAGTAAAGCTTAAGTGTTGGGGAATTTGATGTGACTATATATATACATATTTCCCACATAGTTTTTAGGCTATTTTATACTTAATTATTAGTCATTTGCGTGTATTTTCGATGCTTTATGGTATGTGCAAGTGTTTCAGGTCCATAGCGACTTGAAAATGGGCTAAATGAAGATTATTTATGAAAGAATTGAAGAATGCGATGTATGTGACACATAAATATTGAGTAGACATGGCTCGGTTAGAAGATAAAAGAAGTACATATTTAATGGGCTAATGTTGGGCTGTAGACAATAAAAGAAAAGAAAGACTTTGAAGCAGCTCAAATATATTATTCTCGTTTTATTTGTGAAGTCGGTCGAGAAAGTGTAGACCGAAAAGGACAAGGATCAAAAGCCCATATTTGGTTTTTAAATAAATGGATGGGCCTTTAGCCATCTAGATGAAGAAGTCGGTTGGAGCAATATGGGCCTAAAAGTCATGAATTGAAGTCGGCTAGATAGGAGAGTTTTTGAGGGGCGTGAAGCGGAGAGTTCGTAAGGAGGGTTTTTGGTTTTCGACTTAAGCAGCCGCAAGAGACAAAAAGCGAACAATTACTCTTTGGTTTCGAATTTGAAGTAGCAGCATCACACCCGCAATTCTCGTTTGTTTCTATTAAACTCTTTTATTATAATTATTAGTTACAATATTACAAGACTATATTATTATACGATTATCACTATGAATTCTATTTATTTGATGGTTGTTAGTTTTATATGTCTTGACATGAGTAGCTAAATTTCTTAGCACCTACTTGGATAGTGAACATGTCATAGGGTTGTTTGATGTGACTTGCATTTGTTGAACAAGATTTTTATGTTTAATCGAAGAACCACATTTATTTGAGTTTAAATATTGTTTTTCTCTTTTATATTTATTGATTGATAATTGTAATTAGAAGTTCGGAAGAAAGCTTTTAAAGATTAAATCATAAAATCAGCTTAGGTTCTTAATGCTTAATTGTTTTGAGTAGAAATTATTCGCGGAAGCGGTAACTATATTTCGAGCAATTAAAGTTTCAAGTATAACGGAAGTTCATCTTGTCTACCTTTTAAGTCGTTCAACAATGCAAGTAATGTTTAGACCCGATGATTGGCATGTAAGCTGATCCAAGTAGGTGCCCTTTTAATATTATGGTTACAAAAATCATTTTTACTTTCGTCTTCCGACGAACCCTGCCCCGGTCATACCGGATTTAATTTATTTACTTTTATTCTTGCAAAGTGACAATTCGGTCACAAAACCCCCTTTCATTTGAATTACTTTATTTTAACAATTGCTTACAAAGTCCTTGTGTTCGACCTCGGATTTACCAAGTCAACTATATTGCATACATCGCAAGTGTGTAGTAGACAGTAGCTAGGTATTTCGTGTTTATAAATTTAAGACTAGAAATTACACATCAACACTCGAGCACTACCTTTTAAAGTAAAATGTTTAAGATAAACAGTTTCCTTTTCTGATCTAGATTGCTCTTTATCAAAAATAGACATATTACTTAACAAATGTGATCCGGTTGATTTAAATCATAAAATCAGCTTAGGTTCTTAATGCTTAATTGTTTTGAGTAGAAATTATTCGCGGAAGCGGTAACTATATTTCGAGCAATTAAAGTTTCAAGTATAACGGAAGTTCATCTTGTCTACCTTTTAAGTCGTTCAACAATGCAAGTAATGTTTAGACCCGATGATTGGCATGTAAGCTGATCCAAGTAGGTGCCCTTTTAATATTATGGTTACAAAAATCATTTTTACTTTCGTCTTCCGACGAACCCTGCCCCGGTCATACCGGATTTAATTTATTTACTTTTATTCTTGCAAAGTGACAATTCGGTCACAAAACCCCCTTTCATTTGAATTACTTTATTTTAACAATTGCTTACAAAGTCCTTGTGTTCGACCTCGGATTTACCAAGTCAACTATATTGCATACATCGCAAGTGTGTAGTAGACAGTAGCTAGGTATTTCGTGTTTATAAATTTAAGACTAGAAATTACACATCAACACTCGAGCACTACCTTTTAAAGTAAAATGTTTAAGATAAACAGTTTCCTTTTCTGATCTAGATTGCTCTTTATCAAAAATAGACATATTACTTAACAAATTGTGATCCGGTTGATTTAAAAAATCATTATTATCAGGATTAGTCTTACTATCGGTAACCTTTTCCATTCCAGAAATATTGCCACCCTTAGCACCAGCAAATCCGACGTATGCACCAAAAACATTTACAAAATCATTATTATCAGGATTAGTCTTACTATCGGTAACCTTTTCCATTCCAGAAATATTGCCACCCTTAGCACCAGCAAATCCGACGTATGCACCAAAAACATTTACAAAATCAGTAAGGAGCTTCTTATCTCCTGTCATGTGCCTTGAGCATCCGCTATCGACAATCCACAAACTTGTGATCTTCCTTAGCTGCTCCTCTTGTTCCGGTGACTCAAGATTTGCCACAAAATTGACAAGATCTTCTGTACCTAGATTCTCAGGTATATCGACTTTAACTTCTTCTTTGACATCGCCCTGTGATGTTTCAGCCTTTTCAGGAACAACTTCTGAACTTTTCTTCTTTGACCATCGCCCTGTGATGTTTCAGCCTTTTCAGGAACAACTTCTGAACTTTTCTTCTTTGACCCAACTGCTCGAATTGCTTCCTCTTCAACTTCCTCATCAGTAGTACCTATTCATATAGTATGAATAATCTACTACTGTATCCATAGTATCTGTCTCAATCACTCCAGCATCATAGATAATCTCGGCTAAATAAGCTTGATGGGTATCTTCAGTATTTTCATTACTACCCCAGTTATATGTACCATCACTCTGAACAACCAAAGCTCTTGAATTATCAACGGTTCCTGAGTTTTGATTTCCAGAATTGTTATGCTGCCGATTCTGACTCTGGTATTGGTTGTTATACCCACTTTGATTTAAGTTCTGTCTACCGGTTGATGAGTTGTTGTCACGTCTTGGTCTCTGACATTCTCTAGCGAAATGTCCAAAACCATCACAGTTGAAGCATTTAACCTTTGACTTGTCGAAACCCAACTTTCCATCATTCATCTTCCTACCAGTTCTATCAGCAAATCTCTGAACCCGTACAGTCAACATAGCAAGCTGCCAGTTCAAATCCATTTCTTCTAAGTCATATGGATCAACTTGTTTGTAGTCTTCTCTTGCAAGATCTGAATCAGCTAGCCTTTCTCCAATCATCTTTTCTTGATTAGAACCAAAAGATGCGTGCATGCCTAGATGTCCTTCAACTGATCGACTATTCATAGGCAAATTATGACTTCCACTTGGAGAACTACCTATCTAATTTCCCTTATATTGCTTTACAGCACCATCTGGAGAAGATACATTGCTGACATTCTTTTCAGAGTTTACGATCAAACTTTGACTTTCATTTTCTCCACTATAAAAAGCAGTCACATCACTACTGGTTACTGATGCTGGTGTCAGTGTCTTTCCATGCTATAATTCAGGTCTCTGAACAAAATCACTCTGACCAGCATTCTTGGTTTTCCTCTTCATGTCCTGAGCCCTCAGCTTCTTGATAATATCATCCAGAGTCCAAGTTGAAAATTCTGGATTTTGTTGAATAGAAGTAACATAACCTTTTCATTTATCCGGAAGAGCATCCAATAGCTTCTCAATCACTTCATCTTGATCCGGCTTATATCCAAAATAGGCAAGTTCAACTAGAAGATGACTGTAACGCTTGATGGTTTCATCCAAAGTTTTTCTTTAAGTCCACTGAACACATAATATTGCTTCTTCAGAAGTTCTTTTCTCCTCCTCTTCAGATGAACATCTCCTTCACAGTGTTCTTTTAAAGCATCCCAAAGACTTTTAGATGTCTCATACTTCTCAAATAAATGCAAGTAATTTCCTTGTAAAGCCATTCTAAGTGATCCTAAAGCTTTATTCTGAGCTTCATAATCCTTCTTGGCTTCTGCTGTCATTTGATCATAAGTAAGATACTTGGGTTCACTTGGTTCAACTCCTTTATCCTTATCAGCTTCATTTGGCTCCATTGTAGGAAAAGTATAACCCTTAATGATGCAATTCCACATCCTTATATCCATTAGTCGACAATATGATTCAAAATGACCTTTCCAGTTGAAATACCTCTCTA
This sequence comes from Erigeron breviscapus, assembly GCA_034093135.1. Classification (NCBI taxonomy): domain Eukaryota; kingdom Viridiplantae; phylum Streptophyta; class Magnoliopsida; order Asterales; family Asteraceae; genus Erigeron; species Erigeron breviscapus. The sequence goes on along the minus strand of CM067170.1, from coordinate 126,090,952 downwards.
AACTTAGCAACTTTGGAGGTACGTTGGCCCGGCCAGTTTCATGATCCATGTGGACTAACTGATTAATAAAAGCTTGGTTATTAGCTGCCATCTCCGAAATCGGTTAAGTGTAGAAAACGAAGTTCAAATGGGGCTTGAAGTTCAAATAAGATTCGAAGTTCAAATGGGATTTGAAGTTCGAATAGATTCGAAGTTCAAATGGGATTGAAGTTCAAATAAGATTCGAAGTTCAAATGGGATTGAAGTTCAAATAGATTCGAAGTTCAAATGGGATTGAAGTTCAAATAAGATTCGAAGTTCAAATGGGATTGAAGTTCAAATAGATTCGAAGTTCAAATGGGATTCGAAGTTCAAATAGATTCGAAGTTCAAATGGGATTCGAAGTTCAAATGAGATTCGAAGTTCAAATGGGATTGAAGTTCAAATAGATTCGAAGTTCAAATGGGATTGAAGTTCAAATAAGATTCGAAGTTCAAATGGGATTGAAGTTCAAATGAGATTCGAAGTTCAAATGGGATTCGAAGTTCAAATAGATTCGAAGTTCAAATGGGATTCGAAGTTCAAATGAGATTCGAAGTTCAAATGGGATTGAAGTTCAAATAGATTCGAAGTTCAAATGGGATTCGAAGTTCAAATAAGATTCGAAGTTCAAATGGGATTGAAGTTCAAATAGATTCGAAGTTCAAATGGGATTGAAGTTCAAATAAGATTCGAAGTTCAAATGGGATTGAAGTTCAAATAAGATTCGAAGTTCAAATGGGGCTTGAAGTTCAAATAACGAAGTTCAAATGGGGCTTGAAGTTCAAATAAGATTCGAAGTTCAAATGGGATTTGAAGTTCGAATGAGGATAAGGTTCAAATCGGGTTTGACACTTTATAGATCCTATATTTTCGAATGAAAACTTAGCAACTTTGGAGGTACGTTGGCCCGGCCAGTTTCATGATCCATGTGGACTAACTGATTAATAAAAGCTTGGTTATTAGCTGCCATCTCCGAAATCGGTTAAGTGTAGAAAACGAAGTTCAAATGGGGCTTGAAGTTCAAATAAGATTCGAAGTTCAAATGGGATTTGAAGTTCGAATGGGTCTGAAGTCCAAACGAGGTTCAAGGTTCAAACGAGGTTCAAGGTTCAAACGAGGTTCAAGGTTCGAACGAGGTTGACGTTCAAACGAGGTTCGAATGGGACTTGAGGTTCGAATGAGACTTGAAGTTCGAATGAGGATAAGGTTCAAATCGGGTTTGACACTTTATAGATCCTATATTTTCGAATGAAAACTTAGAACCCTAAATATTGTCACGGCCGAAATATGGTTTTAACACACTAACCTACCGTTTTTTATTTTAATGCACAAAGCTTTGTGCAAAACGATCCAAAACGTCTGTAATATCAAAAAGCAGTCCTGAACATTTGGTTAGAAAACCCGAGGCTCTGATACCACTTGTAAGTCCCCTGGTAACTAGATCGTTATAGGAATGCTATGATTATGTTGGAGTGCGGAATCCTTCAAGATAACCTATTTGATATTACTATCACGGTTTTTGTGTATTATTTAGCTTTTCGGTTAATTACACACTGGTAATCTACCCTAAAGCAATGAGAATTGATTTCGGCAGAGTTTCGGCAATATGAGTCAATAAAGATGATTTTCGTTGTTATGAAACTCGACTTAGGGTTTCATATATATAGTGATATGCACGAGCCTCATTTGGGCTGGGCCCCAAACGACCGTTGGTTGTGCAGCCCGTTGGGCCTTCACATGAAACGCTCACTCATATGAGTTTCAAATGAGGAGCCTCGAATAGGGAAGCCTCATATGGGTAAGCCTCATATGGTCTAGGTTCTAATGAAACACTTAGCATATTAAACATGTACCAACATTAGATAAACACGTAAATAAACATTAAAGTCCAAAACATAATGTCCATATCTAATGTCCAATTACAGACTCGATAAACAAAACGATAAACTATCTAGATTGCTAAATGTCACACAAAAGTGCACTTACACTTATCCCTACTCGTTTACCCTAAGTATAATTTAACAAAAATTATATATGCATCCAACTACTAGACATCTAATGGGGACATAGTAATACCGCCACCAATACAAGAAAAAACTAATGATATGGTACATATGAAGTAACATAAAAAAAACAAAAAACACCCATGACCGCCTCTTAGGATGATCGCACCCACAAACAAGTCTATCATCATGGAAAGGATGAAGCTAATCATGTCGGTGGCTCTAAAACGGTATGTGTCTCTCATTGTCCTGCTGAGCTTCAGGATCCCAAGAAGTGAGCCCTTAGTCTAATCCTGGAAAAACCAAGAAACGCGTAAGGAAACCAAGTCAAACCGTACCCATTACACCAATAAAAATAGGTTCACCGTCGAATAGCGGTGATTTAGAAGTAAAAATAGGGGATAAACAACCAACTCCGCCTAACTCACCGTTTAATTCACTACCGAACTCACCCATGGGAGACGAAATTCACCGTTTCGATAGGGCCATAGGAGAGAGTGCTCGAGTCGTTGCACCTAATAGGGGCTCGGCCATTCGACCTCCACCCACTGCAGCAAATTTCAACGTCAAAGGAAATCACTTGGATCAAGTTGAAGCAAATCAGTTTGACGGGGTATTGAAGTGGGATCCGTATGATCATATTGAGAAGTTTGAGAAGGTGTGTAGGTTGTACAAGTATGGAGAAGGGCATGAGACATATGTCAAGCTTGAGTTGTTTCCATTGTCGCTCACAGGACAAGCAGCCGATTGGTATGACGATCTCGAGGAGAACATTTTCAAGACGTGGGATGAGTTAAGAGAAGCCTTCATTGAGCGGTTCTTTCCGGCTCAATTAGTGTAGACGTTGAAGCTTGAGATTAGGGCGTTTAAGAAAGCGAAGGACGGGGATATGGTTGATGCTAGGAAGAGATTGAAGGAGTTGCTGAGAAAGTGTCCCGGGCATGGAATTCAGTTGGATGAGTACATTCTTATTTTCTTTAGGGGTTTAGATCGCTGAACTCAGAGGGAACTAGATTGGGCGTGTGGAGGTAATATCAATAATGTTACTTTCAACGAGGCCTACAAGATTATGGAGGACATGGTTAAGACTAGTGTGACTCGAGAGGCGGGTAGGACTAATCCAGAACCTAGTAGGACAATTAGGAAGAATGTGGCTCGGGTTGAAAGTAGTGGAAATGAAGAAGTAGTGAAGGTAATTAAGGAGTTATCGGATAGGATTGATAATAGGTTTTCTATGGTTGAAAAGGACTTGAAGACTGCAGTAGAAGGATGTGATCATTGTGGTGGCATGCACTATACAAAGGATTGCGAGTGTGCACCTAAGGAGGATGCTAATTATGTTCAAAATCAGTACCAACCTCCTTATGCCTCTCGGGGGCTGTTTCAACGTGGTAACGACTACCCACGACGGTTCCAGGGTAATTCTAACTTCAATTCTAAGTTTAATAATGCAAGAAGTAGCCGAAACACGTGGTTAGGAGCTGTCCAACCACCACCATTAGGGGCTGGTCACGCGACATCACAGCCTACCGTTGAAGATCCGAATGCCGGGCTTAGGGATCTTATGAAGAAGTTCATGACAGACCAAGAGAAGAAGAATGATCAGTACCAAATCGACATTACAGCCTTGAACGAGAAGATGAATCTCAACATCAAGAACCAACAAGCGGCTGTAAAAGACTTAAGTGTTAGGATAGATAGGTTGAGAAATTCAAATCGACAGCAAGGAGCTTTGCCAAGCAACACTCAGCCTAATCCTAAGCCTTCAGGTTCAAATGATCAAAGCCAAAAGTACCAACCACCAATTGGTAGAAGTGAACACGTTAATGTGATTGTGACTCGATCCGGTAAGGCCTATGACTCGTCTGAACCTAGTTCTAGTACTCCTAATGTTTCTGGGCAGGTGTATGATAGGAAGAAGAGGAGAGAATCGACGAGGAGATATAAGTGGAGCCAAATCCAGCAGTGAAGCAGCCGGCCGATCCAACTCCACCGGTTGATAAACCGACAGTTGTGAAGCCTGTCGTGAAAGCCTACCAACCAAAGATTCCTTTCCCTCAACGATTGAGGAAGGAAAAGCTTCAAGAGCAATATGGTAAGTTCTTGGATATGATTAAATCCGTTCATATTAATGTCCCTTTGGTTGATCTCATTTCAGGTATGCCAAATTATGCTAAGTTCATCAAGGAGCTCGTAACGGATAAGAAGAAGTTAGAGGAAGCCAAGGCTACTTTCCTCAACGCCGAGTGCTCAGCCGTAGTTAAGAATAAGCTTCCTCCCAAGCTTGAAGACCCAGGGAGTTTTGTGATTAAATGTTCTTTTGATAAGTCTTTTAGTTGTGATGCATTAGCCGATCTAGGGGCCAACATTAATTTGATGCCTTATTTTGATTATCGTAAGCTATCTTTAGAGGCGTTGAAACCAACTCAGATGAGCATTAGGCTCACCGACCATTCATTTCAATATCCCATGGGAATTGCTGAAAATATGTGTGTTAAAGTAGGTCATATAGTTTTTCCGGCCGATTTTGTGATCTTCAGAACCTTAAACTTCTTATTGTTCAAAAATCTAAACCGTAAGATCTCTGTCTTATTGTTCAAAATCATTGACCTATAAACTCCTTGTTTATCCGTCAACTTATCAGAAAAATTAGAATCTTAAGAACCTTGTCTTATCATTCTATCGATACTTATCTAGAATCTTAAGAACCCTGTCTTATCATTCTACGGATACTTATCAAAAATATAGAATCTTAAGATCTCGGTCTTATTATTCTATGGATAACCTAAACTAAGGTCTTCCAACGCAAACTTATATAGATTCCGTTTCTAAAGTCACTTATCTTTAACTCTGTAAAAACATCTAACTGAAACCTAATCTCTTATATTTTTGCAAACGAGATCTTAATCATGCAAAACTCCCTTTTACCATATGGAATACTCCTATGATTGCCTCATCAAACTAGTATTCATCTTGGTTAAACTGGATAACAATTATAAATACTCCTATGATAGCCTCATCAAACTAATATTTATCTTTGTTCCGGATATATTTGCATGATCCATATCTTGCTTCCATGGTGAGATCTTGCTCGACAACCTACAAAAACGAATATTTGTCCGCTGTCCTGCACATCTCAACACATACACATCAAATCTTCTCAAAGTAAAATCATACAATCTGAAGAATTGAATAAAGTAGCAAGATAAAAATGAATATACTTAGCAATCTATTATTAGCCTAAATCACTTTAAGGTCAAATAATTCACTGCAAGCACTTTCAAATTATGCACATAGTTTATCAAAATTATTTAGAATCTCTGTTCCAAATCTTTTTGATTCAAAAATCTTTCAAAGATCAAATTCAAAACTATGAACAACTCTGTGTTCATTCTAATGAAAATCTTCTTTCTAAAATATAAAATGATTCTTTTAAAGATAAAATTCAAAAACTATGAACATCTCTGTGTTCATTCTTAAGAAAATCTTCTTTCTAAGAATCAATGTAAAAGCATTAACTCAATATCTGTTTATTGAAATTAACAACTCTGTGTCCTTTTCCTTAAACCCATATTCTGTTAATGTGACATACTTTCTTTTAGCTTTTGATCACAACACTATCGCTTAACTACCCTACTCGTTTATTCATTGTTCCATAAGAACGTAGTTGAGTCCTCTTGGAAACTAGATTCTATTTTGACTATATCTCTCGTGCAATAGGAACTTTTATTTAAACAATACAATGAAAATAAAAATTTAAACATTTCACGAAAAACACAAACACACACACACACACAAACACTAAACATAAACGAATAACATAGTTACAAGAGCTAAAGTTACTGCTGATTAGATCAGATTAGCATGTTACATAAGCCTACTAGCGAGAAATAATTCTCTTATTATTAGTTATGAACAGTGATCCAAAAACGATTACCAATATGTTTGTCCTCTTAAACACTCGGTACTTCCAGTCCCCTTTTTGGTTTGTGACACTTTCGACATACCCTGCTAAGGACAGTCACCATGCAACCCGAGTAGCCTAATATGTCACTTAATCACGTTTGCGAACTTATGTGCCCCATATTCAGATACACTCTCACAATCGACACAAGCACTAAAATTAAGACATTTGGTGAGTAAAGTGAGAAAGTCTTTAAGAATCAAGTCAGCGGTGACAGGTCGGTGATTCCTCACGCGCAAAGCGACTTAACTTGACTCACGTACGGAAATATACTCAACATTGCATAATGCCAAGTACATGCATATTTGTGACATTATTTTAAGCACTTATGAAAACCCATGACTTTCGATGAGACCCGTGTAGCGAACTTTCTGACAACCTATCCCAAGTTGGAAGCTTTAGGTAGGCTAGGTATACAAAGACACCCCAAGGACTTACTTGTTCGAATCTCAAAGGCCACATTAGCTTCATATTTTCAACAGATTTATAGTTTTATTAGATATTTGCATATCTTGTCACAAATATACATCCAAAAAAGCAATACATACACATATATGTACCCGAGACCTTCTATATAAAGACCAAATATTCATAATTACAATGCAAGATCTTTCATAAGATTTAAAGGACTTGTCTATTTTAAGAACAAGCATTCTCAGCCATATATCTGAATACGTTTCCCATAAGAACATTGTATATATTAAATTCAGATTATAAGGAAACCTTGGTACTTTGTGCCTATCGATACATCATATAATGGTATCACTGAACTAAGCAATTTAAAGTACAATTAAGTAGGCTTAAAAGCTAAAGTATCGTCACGTCTAATTATCTTGATGCAGTGACCTTACTCTTTTATTATATTTCTTTTTCTTTTCTGATTTTTCTGATTTTTCTGATTTTTATTTTGCTTTTCTGACACTATCTGACACACATACATTAACACCAACACACACACACACACACAAACACTAAACATAAACGAATAACATAGTTACAAGAGCTAAAGTTACTGCTGATTAGATCAGATTAGCATGTTACATAAGCCTACTAGCGAGAAATAATTCTCTTATTATTAGTTATGAACAGTGATCCAAAAACGATTACCAATATGTTTGTCCTCTTAAACACTCGGTACTTCCAGTCCCCTTTTTGGTTTGTGACACTTTCGACATACCCTGGCTAAGGACAGTCACCATGCAACCCGAGTAGCCTAATATGTCACTTAATCACGTTTGCGAACTTATGTGCCCCATATTCAGATACACTCTCACAATCGACACAAGCACTAAAATTAAGACATTTGGTGAGTAAAGTGAGAAAGTCTTTAAGAATCAAGTCAGCGGTGACAGGTCGGTGATTCCTCACGCGCAAAGCGACTTAACTTGACTCACGTACGGAAATATACTCAACATTGCATAATGCCAAGTACATGCATATTTGTGACATTATTTTAAGCACTTATGAAAACCCATGACTTTCGATGAGACCCGTGTAGCGAACTTTCTGACAACCTATCCCAAGTTGGAAGCTTTAGGTAGGCTAGGTATACAAAGACACCCCAAGGACTTACTTGTTCGAATCTCAAAGGCCACATTAGCTTCATATTTTCAACAGATTTATAGTTTTATTAGATATTTGCATATCTTGTCACAAATATACATCCAAAAAAGCAATACATACACATATATGTACCCGAGACCTTCTATATAAAGACCAAATATTCATAATTACAATGCAAGATCTTTCATAAGATTTAAAGGACTTGTCTATTTTAAGAACAAGCATTCTCAGCCATATATCTGAATACGTTTCCCATAAGAACATTGTATATATTAAATTCAGATTATAAGGAAACCTTGGTACTTTGTGCCTATCGATACATCATATAATGGTATCACTGAACTAAGCAATTTAAAGTACAATTAAGTAGGCTTAAAAGCTAAAGTATCGTCACGTCTAATTATCTTGATGCAGTGACCTTACTCTTTTATTATATTTCTTTTTCTTTTCTGATTTTTCTGATTTTTCTGATTTTTATTTTGCTTTTCTGACACTATCTGACACACATACATTACGACACAAACATTGACTCATTTTACAAAGTTTTTTGAGAGACACTGTCACTATAGATTTCTCATTCCAATCAATTGGACTAACAACTCGAAACGAGTTCGGTCGAAAGCCTTAGTGAACAGATCAGCTAAATTAAGTCACTCGGCACCTTTTCTAGGACTATTAATTTCTTTTCAGCACAATCACGTATAAAATGAAACCTTATGTCTATGTGCTTAGTCCTACTGTGCTTAACAGGATTATTGGTTATGGATATGGTGGATTCATTGTCTATCTTTATGGGAGTACAAAGGAAATTCTGACCGTAATCACGCAGTTGTTGCTGAATCCATAGAACCTGTGAACAACATCCACCAGCTGCCATGTATTCCGCCTCGCAAGACGAGATTGCAACAGAAGTCTGCTTCTTACATTGCCATGAAACCAATCTTCCCCCTAAGAACTGACATCCACCTGAAGTCGATTTCCTATCAAAATTGCAGCCTCCATAGTCAGCATCTGTATAAGCCACAAACTCAAATTCTCCCCCAATTGAATACCAAAGACCTAGTACTGGTTGCCCTTTGAGGTAGCGAAGAATTCGCTTAACAGCTTTCATGTGACTTTCCCTGGGACATGACTGAAAACGAGCACATAAACAAACCGCAAACATGATATCTGTCTTGATGCTGTAAGATACATCAATGAACCTATCATGGCCCTATAACGAGTAGGATTAACTTCTGGATCATTGAAAGAAAACATCCCAAGTTGATGGTTCTTTTGTATAGGAGTATCCATCGGTGAAGTATCTTCCATGCCAAATCGTTTCAAGATATCTTGTGCATACTTCGTCTGATGAATGAAGAATCCGTCCTTTTTCTGTTCAACCTGCAAACCTAAAAAAAAGTTCATCTCTCCCATAGCGCTCATTTCAAAAGTCCCTTTCATAATCAGCTCAAATTCCTTGCACATCTTTTCGTCTGATGATCCGAAAATAATATCATCCACGTAAACTTGTACAAGTAGGAAATCCTCTCCCTTCCATTTTGTAAACAACGTACTATCGATCAATCCTCTTTCAAAACCATTCTCAAGAAGATGCTTCGACATTTTGTCGTACCATGCCCTTGGAGCTTGATGTAATCCATACAAAGCCTTATTCAGTCGATAGACTCTATCAGGATGATCTGGATCTTCAAACCTGGCGGTTGAGTAACATACACTAATTATGCTAGAAACAAGGGAATAGCTTCTAGCCTAGCAACCGGTGCAAACACCTCAGTGTAGTCTAACCCATCCTGTTGAGCAAAACCTTGAACGACTAGCCGAGCCTTATTACGTGTCACAATGCCTTTTTCATCCTTTTTGCACCTAAAAACCCATCTGGTGCCGAAAGGATACTCTCCCGGAGGTAGATCAACAAGCTCCCAGACATGGAGTTTGTCAAACTGAAGTAGTTCCTGCTGCATTGCTTCAACCCAAGATGGATCTTTTAAAGCCATTTGAATATTACTTGGCTCTTCTTGAGATACAAAGCAGCTGAACATACATTCATCAACTATACCGGTTTCTTTCATCTCTGCGAATAAACCAGATAGCTTATTAATTTGAGCTCTTGTCTTAATCCTTGCACTTGGTTCACCAATAATGTCCTCAACTGGATGATACTTGTTGACTCTATGCTGTATAGCTTTATCAACTTGAAGATTTACACCCAAATTTAAACCTATTTCTCCATGAGGAAGTGGAGTAACTGGTTCCAATTCTTGTGCACTTGTATCTTCAGTATCCTTTGATGAACCATCTGCATTGATGTTGCGAGAAGTTGACACAAGCTCTGTATCTTGATCTTTTCTTGATACCTCATTATTCTTTGATGTTGTAGCAGTCGCGGATTCTGAAGGAGTAGTAGACCTTGCTTCGATATTCTGATCACGTAGCAATACTACATCATCCACCTCTGAACTACCTGCACCAAAAGAAATAGGACCATTAAAGGAGGTAAACACATCATCATAATTAAACAAGATAGTAGACCCTTGATGCACAGGGGGATTATAGCTAGAAATAACGACATTGTAACCAACATCAACTATTTCAGCCTTAATGTTGTACACCCTCCTATTTGGGGATCCCGGAATGTAACCAAGAAAAATTCCCTCTTCAGCCTTCTCGGCAAATTTGGGTTGGTCACGAACTTTTAAAAATGTGCATGGGACTCCAAAAGGTTCCAACCCAGTTAAATTTGGTTTTCTATTGTTTAAAAGCTCGTAAGGTGTCTTATTAAATCTTTTAACAATTAAAACCCTATTTAACACGTGACAAGCAGTGTTAACTGCTTCCCCCCAAAACATAGTAGGAAGCCTTGAATCAGCTAGCATAGTCCTGGCGGTCTCTATCAATGTCCTGTTTTTCTCTCTGCTACTCCATTCTGTTGAGGCTCATAGGGTGCACTGAATTGATGCTCAATTCCTTTGCTCAGACAATATACTTCCATAATCTGATTCTTGAACTCTGTCCCGTTATCACTTCTGATTCTCTTCACTCTTGTGTTGTACTGATTTTCAACTCTTTCCAAGAATTCCATGAGGATTTGAGCAGCCTCATCCTTGGTCTTCAAGAAAAATACCCACGAGAATCTAGAATAATCATCAGTAACTACTAGACAGTAGTACATAAACCCTATGCTTCGAACATTTACTGGTCCAAATAAATCCATGTGTAGTAGCTGAAATTGAGCGGCAATAGAATTCTGAGTCTTCGGCTTGTGTGACTTTTTAGTTTGTTTTCCTTTTAAACACGGCACACATTTATCCTCTACCATAAATCTCTTATTTGGAACACCGAGAACCAATCCATTGCTTGTAATATAATTCATTTTTCTGAAATAGATATGACCCATCCTTCTATGCCATAGCAGAGACTCATCTTCAGAAGCTTTGGAGAGCAGACAAACTGGCTCCACTGAATCAATTACACCTAATTCAAGACCATAGATGTCCTTCTTTCTTGGAGCCTTCAGTAAAATCCATTCCTCTGGAATAACATAACCTGGTTTCAAGATAAGAGCTTCCCTTTCTGTAAAGTGAACAGGATTCCCTTTGTCGCATATTTGAGATACGCTCATCAGATTATGCTCCAGCTGCTCAACAAAGTTCACATTATTCATTTTAATCTTCCCATTGACGACTTTTCCAATACCAGAAATACTTCCGCCCTTGGGACCAACAAAACTAACATAAGACCCTTTAACAGGTGTAAACTCCGTTAACAGTCTCTTGTCACCAGTCATATGTCTTGAACATCCACTATCGACAAACCATAACACTTTAGTTCTCCTTAGTGGCTCCTTATGTTCAACAACCTCAAGATGTGCCATCAAGCTCGTCTCAACTTCGGCGACATCTTCGTTCTCAGCTCTTACTGGTTCTGATGATTCAGGTTCCTCTTCTACCCTCTGATGAACACTACCATGATCAATGGCACATACCATAGGATCAAATGAATTATCAGCAAGATCATTCATTTCTTCATCAAGGTCTTGAATTATTGCCATGAATGCATGATTCTGATCATCGGTACTAGTGAACCCCAATTATAAGTACCATCAGATTGAACAACTAAAGCTCTTGAGTTGTCTGTTTCTCCTGAGCTTCGGTTCCCAGTATTAGCATATTGATGTCCGGAATTCTGACTCACTATAGAACCACTTTGATTGAAGTTCTGACGGCCTGTAGCTGAATTGTTGTCCCGTCTTGGCCTCTGACACTCTCTTGCAAAATGTCCAAAACCATCATAGTTATAACACTTCACCTTGGTCTTGTCAAACCCTACTTTTCCATTCACAACCTTCCTTCCGGTTCTATCTGTGAAACGATGAACTCTCAATGTTAACATAGCTAATTGCCAGTTCAGATCCATTTCTTCCAAGTCATCTGGATCAACTTGCTTGTAATCCTCCCTAACCAAATTAGGATCAGTTAGTTTTCCTCCAATCAACTTCTCATGAGCAGACACAAAGGAAGCAAGCATGCCCAAATGTCCCTCAGCAGATCTTATGCTCATCGGCATCCCTGTGTAACCAGAGCTTGGAGAACTACTACTCTGAACCCCATTTTGCACTACCATGGCTGATTCCGGAGAAATTACATACATCAAGTTGCTGTCAGAATCCATTGACATCTTCATCTTGTTATTCTCTCCACTGTAGAAGGCAGTAATCCTTCCACTTGGAGATTTTCCAGAAGCAATACTAGGCTTATCAACTTTGGGCGGTGAATTGGCCTTTCCGGTTTCATGATCCATCAGAATTAATTGATTCAGCAAAGCTTGATAGTTTGCGGGTAACTGAGACGTCATTTTCTCCGAGCTAGTAAAGTTCACGAACTGTTCAAAAATAAACGAGGTCGTAAAAGTTTACGAGGTCGCAAAGAAAAACGAGGTCGCAAATAGTTACTCGAGGTCGCAATTGAACTGGCGAGGTCGTAATTAGCTACCCAGGTCGTAAATAGAGCTGGATGAGGTAATACAAGCCCGCGGGGTCGCAAACGATGCTGAAACCTTTATTACTCTTGACTTCGAAACCCTAATACCCAAAACACCTTCGACTGTTGTAATTGTCAGACTACTACTCTCTCCTTTCTGCAAATCTGATGAGATCTTCTTATGCCAAGATAGGGTATAGAAGGTACTCCTGATTTCCCTCCAAATTTTTGCCTGCCAAAATATGTTCTCATGAAACTTTGAATTCCATGTAAACTTTGGATAACATGATCATAAGAAAATTTTGATGATTCCTAAAATTTTTCGCCAAATCCGCGTCGACAACGGATGAAAATTGACCTAAAATTTTTCGAACGCTACCAAACTTCAAATCTTCATGTTTCATCCCATTCTAAGACCTTGGGAAAAAATTATTTTTCCCGCCAAAAGACTCTTCAAATAACCTTCTCCAACTCTGTGATTAAAGTCTTCTGATTAAACAACTTGAAACGCATAAGAACTCCTCTTTAGTGTGTGGACTAGAACTGCTGCTGCTTGTATATGCGAGGTCGCAATTTCTGAGCAATTGCGAGGTCGCAACTTACTTGTTCTTTACGAGGTCGCAATTTAAGAATCAATTGCGAGGTCGTAATTCTACCAGGTAGCAAAACTTCCTGATCAGCATCTTATTCGAACGACAGCAGCTCTTCTTTTCCAGAAACCCTAATTCGTCCCCAACCTGAAAAGCCACGAATCTGGGTCTGCCTCAACATGCAAAACTAATCAGATCTTGTTTTCATCGTTACAAAGCTTTAACACTATAAAGCGTGTAAGGAGGAAAACACAATCTGATATAGTTTCACACGATCAGATCTCAAAATAAAGATTTCGGTCGTAAACTCCATGAAAAAATCACGGCTAGACGACCAGATCTCAATACTAATGTTTTCGGTCGAGAACTCCGTGAAAGAATCACGGCTAGACGACCCTAAACGATACGTTGTCTATCACCAACAAGCTATAACCTTCCGATACTAAACCAAGAGGCTCTGATACCAATTGTAAGTCCCCTGGTACGGATCGTTAATAGCTTGCTCCAGTTATCTTGAGGTGCGGAATCCCTCACTATAACTTGGTGATCAACAATAAGCCCCTAGATCACCTGCTGCCTCGCAGATCTTCTTCGGGCTAGCGGAACAACCTTTGACGACTTAACCTGCACAAGTATGCTTGATATTTCGACAAATGTTCAACCCTAATCTCTGTTAAGGTTCGGTTTATATAGGTAACACCCGACATGGGCTTCAGCGAGTTGGCCTCGCAAATCCAGCCCAGCCCGTCACTAATGCGAGGTTGCATTCTGTGATTGGCCTCGTATTTGACCCTGCAAATACGGAGTCGTATTCCCTATGTGAAATGCGAGGTCGCATTTCACACTTAGCAGATTTATTACACATTCAATACTTAAACTTAATCTAGTATTCTATGCATAATACTAAGTTCATTAATGACAATCACATTACAAAGACATATAACAATATAAGCCCAAACAATCTAGACTGCTATTGACATAGATGTGCACTTACAGGTACAATCAATATGCATAATTGTTATCTTAATAATCAAAACAATTAGTTAATTGGTGAAGTTATAAGAGGCATCTCGGGGTACCGGTCTTAAGTAATGGATCTAGTTGATTAAGGGGATTAAATAAAGTAACGAACTTGACAGGTACGGAGTGAGTCTTTGTTTGGTTCTCGATTATAAGTCGTCATATTTGAATTGGTCTTTCATTTAAAGTGCAACCTGAATTTGATGTATCATGGAGTCGAAGTAGATGACCTTTTAATATTATTGTTCTCGATAAATCTTTTCAAGTTTATTTAGTTTTCATTTTAGTTTCGGTTTAATTTTCAAATCAACTGACGGGGGTCATAAAACCTAAAAGCTTTTTGAACTACTTAAAACTCGCTTATTTCTTATACAGTCCCTGTGGATTCGACCTGGACTTACCCTTTAAACTATATTGCAAACGAACGGGTACACTGCCCGAGAGTGTGTAGTAATCAGTTAATTGGTATTTCTTGTTTATAAATTTTAAAACTAGATTTCACACATCATTGCTATAGGCTTTTGCTGAATTTTTTACAAACTGTAAACTCATTTCCTTTTTAAATTGGAAGTGTTATATATTTTATAATACAGCTTTATTGTCATTTACGGTGTTGTTTAAAGACTTAAAACTTGATTGTTATTTACATTGTAGTTTAAGACTTCAAACTTGCTAAGCAACTTAATTTATTATTGCAATTGTTTGATATGTGAAATGTATAATTTGAGTGATTGTCCTATACACTTGTGATATATTTTTTCTTTCTGTTGAGTCAAGGATTCGCTGACCAGACTTGGTCGCTGATGATCTTCATCAGCGAACCATCAGCGAGTCCAGTGACTCTCTGTCAGCAAGGAATTCTTATCCAAGTTGTAAGTCAAGGCGGGAAGAATTCAAACAAGAAGAAGACAAGAGTCACATGGTGGTTGTTCCAACTGTAATGTACCTGTATGGCAAAGGTTCAGTTAAATCCAAAAAGAAGGGTTTCTCTCTCATACCCGATTTGGTAAAGAAGACAAAGGCGTCTATCGCATGTACTTCAAGCTAATAAGAGCTCGACAATCACCATCACATCACTATCAAGACAAGGTTGTGTTGCCCTAATTCTTCCCTATATAAGGCAACACAGGCGCACACAAGAATTGTGTTTGTCACCACAAGTGTGTGTCACTTAGAAAGTTTATCTTTCATTTCTCTCTTGTAATTGTTTAAGTTTCTAGTTAGTCTAAACTTAACAATTGTATTTTCATTTACATGCTTGTAAGTCAAGTTGTAATATCGACCATGTATTCACTATTTAATCAATGATACATATGATTAGACTTGCATAGATTGTGTTCTTAAATTCTACTCTTGTTCTTGTTCTTTACTTTCAGTTATTTACATTCTTGTCTAGTTAATTACATTAAGTTAAGCAAACAAGTGGACTGTCACTTTCAATTCTAGTTTGGCTGAGTTCTGTAACCTATTAGTGTCTTATGAGATGAATATTTGTGTTAGTTTTGGACCGTCGTTCTAAGATTGCCGATAAACTCAAGAAGAAACTGATACGACCTAGTCCAATCAAGCAACCCAATACAAATTACTAAAGTCTTACATGTTTTTTGGATTAAAGGAGTCCGGCATGTTTATGTTTAGTTGCATGCATAATATTAGGAAACCAATAGTAGTTTTAACTTGTATATGCACGTTTACTTTATCATTCCTAAAGTCTAGAGTAGGTACTTATGTTTTTCACCTATTTATATGTAACTTGAATTTGGAGTGAAGGGAATGAAGAAAAGTTTGGTACCTATCTCTGTCAATTGTTGATAGGTTTTAGAAAGAAAAACCACAAAAACTCTAAACAGAGCAAGACAAAAAACTTTTCTTCATTCCCCATTCACTCTAAATGCAACTTACATATAAATAGGCAAAAATAATAACCGCCTACTCTAGACTTTAGGAATAATAAAGTAAACATGCATATGCAAATTAAAACTACTATTGGTTTCCTAATATTATGCATGCAACTAAACATAAACATGCCTGACTACTTCAATCGAAATACATGCAAGACTTTAGTAATTTGTATTGGGTTGCTTGATTGGACTAAATCGTATCAAAAACCTTTGCAGAAAAATCACATCAAGGTAATAAAGAGCATGGCTCGCAAATGGCAAAATGAACGAGACAAAACACGCAATATTTTGTACCAATAAAAAATTGTAATGTTTGTACAGACGGGGTCACGTCATCAAGAAACAATTATGTCAACATGACATTGTAGAGATAATTAGCAAGGTAAATAGGATAGGGGTCTCTAAAGTTAGAATAAACTTTGGAGGTGAAGTTAGAGTTTCCTTAACCTTTGAATTGAAATTAAGGTCAAAATTTAAAGATCAAGTTTAAATCTTGACCTTTGATTTTGATCCAAAGGTTTAAGTTGATCCAATTTTAAAGGATCTTTATCCAGTTAAATATAACCACAAAAATTATGTTTTATGATAATAATATAACGTTTCAAATAAAATGATATAAGAGGCGTTACACATTAAATACACTTTGGAGAACTTTCGAGTTTCGACCTATTTGACCCATTTCTTCTTTGTACGTAATCAGTTTTATCTCAGAATTCTAGTTAAGTTTCATTTCTACCAAAATAGCTAACAGGGGAAAGTTGTATTCTAAATATATAACCTCCTAAATAAAAATATATTATTTTTGTCATACTTTGCAAAATAATTATACCCGACCCACCCATTTAACCAACTCCAATGTAAACATACAACTCCAGCATTAATAAAAGCAGCAAACTAATACGAATCTTCATACAAATTGCACACCTAAAAATTTCAGGTGATGATACAGAAACATCACGTTTTGGAAGAAGAAAGCTGCTCCTCCCTCAGTGTATCTCCAAATCCAGAAACAAAAGCCACTAGAACCATCCTGTAACTTTATCCAACACATCGTTACCATATAAGCTTCAACAAGAAACTACAAAATGAATTATATATGGGGTTAAAATGCACTTACTTATAAAGCCATATATATTGGATAAAAAACTAAGATAATTATATGAATGTTGATATATATATATCTAAAGATAGTACATTAACAGCTGTGAAATGGGTTTATGCCTAAAAGAGTTCCATTGCTCTTCCTTTTATAGACCAGCGGCCATTCAGCTCCCTCTTCTTTCTTTTTGTATACATCAAGTCCTTCTATGTTTGGGTTAGGTCCAGAAATGGTCCTCCAACTTTATGTTTCCATGAACATGCAAGTAAAGAAAAAGTCATACAATAATCTTTGTACCTTCTAACACAGGGTCTTAATTGATCAATTACAATTATACCAAGCATAATAAAACTTTGTATTGGTAATGGGTGGTATGAATTTTGAAAAGGATAGTTATCTAGGTTCTCCAAGAAGTTTGTATAAAGTAATATATATACCTGGAGTTCCCAACACAAAGAGGCCTCATCTCCCAGTTTTTTCATTCGATTGTTTTGTTTTATCTATATTTTACTGAAAAAAACCTATATTTATTAAACCGGTTATGTCCGATTATTTTTCTTAAAATTTTTGGGCCTCTCGTTTTTAAATCTAAAAGTGTTAGACCGTTTTGATGTCTTAATGAGTTTAAAAGTCTATTAACAATTGATTCTTTTAACTTTCATATCTCATAACCCATAGTAATTGAAGAAAACTTCATTTTTGGTATTATCATTATTTGACCCGCTCTCAACCGGATGACCCGAATATGATATTCGAAACATAGATCAGAAAAAAAATTCTAGGCCCTCCGTCCATTTAAACTTCCCGACCCACCAGTATCAATACCGAGCTTTGCCAAATCACCAAAGATCAACATTGACACAACCAACATTTTATATGAGGCTTATACGTTCTTTGAGAAATGTGTGTGAGACTTGAAACCTAAAGGCCATTATTTTAAATACCAGTTTTTTTGTGTTTCATTTTAGATAGCATGACATATGTATGGTAGTTTTTAAGAACGGTGATATCGTTACTTGCCTTTGAACTGGTTTGTATTTCAATTCAATTGTTTTGTTATTGTGTGGATGGAGTCATTCAATGTTTTCATATATTTCTACATGTATCATTAAATGAACGATTAAATGAATCACATGTTAATGTTCAAAAAAAAATGAAAAAAAATGAATCACATGCTAATGAACTAGGGGTGGCAATGGATGAATATGGATTGAAATATTGGATCATGATCCGATCAATTAATGATCCAACTTAAATGGATCATGATTCGATCCATGATCTAAGTAATTTTAAACGGATGGATCGTTATCCGGATCGATCCATTTATTTTTTTAACTAATAAACAAATTCATATTAATAAAAATGTGAATTACAATAGTAAAACTAAATTTTATGAAATCTTGTACTTTCTCCATCACCATTTGTACATCAATCTGGACTAAAGAATTCTCATTCTAAAATTATCATTTTACCTTTTTTCCATTTACTCGATCAAGTCAAAGTCATTCTGAAAAGTAGAAATACCATAGGAAAGGATTCTCTCAAGTTACCCTAACATGACTAGTCATTCTAGGGTAATTTTGACCCTTGGATGAATATCTAGGGCCAAGATTCAAAGATGATCTTTGAATCTTGCCCTTTGATTTTCATTTAAGGGTCAAGTTTTCTCCAACTTGACTCGAGTTCGGAAAATAACTTGAGGGGATCCCTTCCCAAATACCATAATAGTAAACACTTGTTGGCACAATATACAATAACTAGTTAATTAAAAATCGCCATTGGAGCCCGACATCTTTTGTTCAGCTGGTATACATATACAACAAGTGTATATACAAAAGCCGTTTTTGTATTTAAAACAATTCCGAGCACTGGACTGTCTTTGGTCATGTATGTGGCCTTCCGGTGGACGATGGTGTGCATATTAATTTGTTGATTGTATGTATATTCATCACGTATTACACACACACACACACACACACATATATATATATATAGGGCTAATTACTTGGAAAGTCATCCAACTTGTCACAAATACCTTTTCCGGGGTCCCAACAAAAAAAAGTAATACCTTTTCCGGGGTCCCAACAAAAAAAAGTTTTAATGTGGGGTAAAAACCCGGCTAAAAAACGTATTAAGGGGTTTTACCGGATAACATTGCTTTTTACCCGGTTATCTGCCAAATCACCAAAGATCAACATTGACACAACCAACATTTTATATGAGGCTTATACGTTCTTTGAGAAATGTGTGTGAGACTTGAAACCTAAAGGCCATTATTTTAAATACCAGTTTTTTTGTGTTTCATTTTAGATAGCATGACATATGTATGGTAGTTTTTAAGAACGGTGATATCGTTACTTGCCTTTGAACTGGTTTGTATTTCAATTCAATTGTTTTGTTATTGTGTGGATGGAGTCATTCAATGTTTTCATATATTTCTACATGTATCATTAAATGAACGATTAAATGAATCACATGTTAATGTTCAAAAAAAAATGAAAAAAAATGAATCACATGCTAATGAACTAGGGGTGGCAATGGATGAATATGGATTGAAATATTGGATCATGATCCGATCAATTAATGATCCAACTTAAATGGATCATGATTCGATCCATGATCTAAGTAATTTTAAACGGATGGATCGTTATCCGGATCGATCCATTTATTTTTTTAACTAATAAACAAATTCATATTAATAAAAATGTGAATTACAATAGTAAAACTAAATTTTATGAAATCTTGTACTTTCTCCATCACCATTTGTACATCAATCTGGACTAAAGAATTCTCATTCTAAAATTATCATTTTACCTTTTTTCCATTTACTCGATCAAGTCAAAGTCATTCTGAAAAGTAGAAATACCATAGGAAAGGATTCTCTCAAGTTACCCTAACATGACTAGTCATTCTAGGGTAATTTTGACCCTTGGATGAATATCTAGGGCCAAGATTCAAAGATGATCTTTGAATCTTGGCCCTTTGATTTTCATTTAAGGGTCAAGTTTTCTCCAACTTGACTCGAGTT
>CM067170.1:125938779-126069784 GCA_034093135.1 Erigeron breviscapus | reverse complement strand
CTTCTCCAAAATACAGTACCAACATCACAGTTAGAACTCCCAACAGAAAATGTCAGTGCATCGTTCCCAACTTTTGTTGATGCAGTACATCATGGAGTTTCATCTCCAATCCCAATGAACCCTTTATATCAAAACTTCTCTTTCGATACCCCAGAAGCAACATTCCAGTTGAAATCAACATTCCAACCGGAACCATCATTCCAACCAGAATTTTCCGAGGAGGGTAACAGGGCACCAGGCAAACGTCCAATGTCAGACTCGCCCACACTATACCACAATCCAATTGGTGACACATATTATGAGGTCTCAACCTCGAACAGGGTGGAACCGGTTGATACGATAATGAATCATGGACCAGAGTTTGAGAAGCACGTAGAAGACTCATGGCTTATATTTGCAAGCTTTATAGTCGAAAGAAAAAGTCCGCAAAGGTATCGTCCTCAAAAGCCCAAAAAAATGTAAAGTCAAAAAGGTCTTACCAGTTTGTGAAACAAAATACTACTTTGGTAGTATTTGGGGAAGAAATGAACATATCAGAGATGCCAACACCGATATGCTCATGCACAGGGATATCTAGGACCTGTCGCGGGTGGAGTACAGAGGGATGGACCTCCGTTTATTGTACAGCTTCTCTTTCCATGTATCCGTTGCCAACATATGTCGGGCCAAGTCGTATTGTAAGGTTGCCGGGGAGAAGAATGGGTTGTAGTACATTCTCAAAGGTCATAGAGAAATTATTGTTAGAAGGGTATGATCTTGATTGTCCAATTGACTTGAAAGATCATTGGGTTAATCATGGGACTAACAAGTATGCATTGAATAGATAATCGTGTGATCTTCTTAGATTCAGGAATTTGGCTACTTAAACTATAAAGTAGGATTACATAAACACTTAGTGCTTTTCGTATGTCTATTTCCCTCTTTTCTTTATTGCGAAATTTATATATAATTTGTTTGTAGTCAACACTTTTATTATTGCTTATATCAAAATAGTCTGATAAAGCCATCCTACTTTATCTTGTTTCATCAAGATCCAGATATCTTATTTGTTGTCGGCCATTTTGAAAAATTATTTTCATTTGACGTCATTGCTTACGTTATATGAGCGAATAGTACCTCTCAGTAAAATCATGTATTCTTATTCTAGGTACAAGGCCAATATAAGGTGAAATCTACGGGATTTGATTCCTGCATATAATCACTTAAGTTCATAATCTTCTACTACTATCCTATTTGCTCTTTTCCAGCCATTTTCTTGAACACATTCATCAAATTACTAACCTAAGCTCCATGTTCATAAAAAAAAATGCCTCTTAACACACTAGATCTATTAATATTTCATAATATCTCACTTTACTTAAACATTATAGTCTCCAAAAATCTTAGCTCATTCTATCAGTCAATCATAACTATAAGTTTGAACTTAGTCTATAGTTAATAATAAATCATTGGTCTACAATTATAGATTATAAGTATCTAAGACCTTAATAAGCATGTATTCTAGATCTTATTCTCATACATTATTCATATCATAATACTAAGGCAAATGTACTAATGTCTTAGCTATCATGCCATCATGTCAAATTCATAATAACTTATCATTATTCATATCATAATACTAAGGCAAATGTACTAATGTCTTAGCTATCATGCCATCATGTCAAATTCATAATAACTTATCATTATTCATATCATAATACTAAGGCAAATGTACTAATGTCTTAGCTATCATGCCATCATGTCAAATTCATAATAACTTATCATTATTCATATCATAATACTAAGGCAAATGTACTAATGTCTTAGCTATCATGCCATCATGTCAAATTCATAATAACTTATCATTATTCATATCATAATACTAAGGCAAATGTACTAATGTCTTAGCTATCATGCCATCATGTCAAATTCATAATAACTTATCATTATTCATATCATAATACTAAGGCAAATGTACTAATGTCTTAGCTATCATGCCATCATGTCAAATTCATAATAACTTATCATTATTCATATCATAATACTAAGGCAAATGTACTAATGTCTTAGCTATCATGCCATCATGTCAAATTCATAATAACTTATCATTATTCATATCATAATACTAAGGCAAATGTACTAATGTCTTAGCTATCATGCCATCATGTCAAATTCATAATAACTTATCATTATTCATATCATAATACTAAGGCAAATGTACTAATGTCTTAGCTATCATGCCATCATGTCAAATTCATAATAACTTATCATTATTCATATAATTTACAATCACGAAACATTCAACACTATATAAATAAAAGGGGTCAAGTCATAACAAGGTGAGTAAAGCATAGTCCGAATTTTAACTTCAACATTCGACACATTAAAAGTGTTTGTATACAGGGTGTACCATCGGCTAACCCTCCACACCGTTAATATATAGAATGGATGTCCAAAACTCGGTTCCGATATGTTCTCTAAGTGTTGACCAGGTATGTATACAGGGTGTACCAGCGGCTAACCCTCCACCTAACCAACACTTATTAAGCATACCGGGTTACCTACTATACTTTATCCACGAGGCGCAATCCATGAAATCATTAACTTTATATAACATAGGATAACCATAGATTTGTTGATCAGGCTCCTCTAGGGTTATCGAATGTTATACTCCATTAATGCCATCATTTCATTTTGCTGGGGGACAAATAATAAATGCATCCAAGATTTCACACACATCAACGTTTATCACAAAAATTCCACAATTCACGGTGTATCCCGACACTATCATATACGTCCATCAAGTTGTCATATAACAATCAAGTCATCAAATCATAAGTAACCTACGAACTCCGTTTAAACCATTTTTATGCATCATACAGGTTCATGTTGCACACAAAATTTCCTATCATGCATGCTAATATGAAATGTGGGTGCAATGGCTATAGACTAGGTCAATCCACCTAATTCTCTACAACCACGGCTTTGATACCATTCTGTAACACCCCAACATGGCGGAATCATGGGGTATCACTTAGAAAAGCACAGCACGACATGGGAATTATGTAGAGTCAAACTATATGAAAACATAGGATTGAAACAATCCTTAAACTTGTACAAACGTATACAATCATCAACATTCATCGAAATACATGTTCAATCAATAATAAAAGGCAATTCAATCGATAGTAGTTGATCCTAAAAGTAACCCATAAAAGGGAAGTAAGGATCATGGATCCAGAAAGTCCAAAGCTAGTCCAATCCTAGCAAGTAAGCATGCAATCATCCATTTTGTCTCTGATTAACTTGATTACCTGAAAAGTGTACTAAAGAGCGTCAACATAAAGTTGGTGAGTTCGTAGGGACAAGTAACAGGAAACAAGTATGTATCGGGATAACAACCGTTAACAATAAGTGAGGATTAGGAGAACTAATCACATCCAAGGAAAACCTATAAGGTTTCACATTAGCACAAATCAATACAATCAACGTTCAACAACAACGATTCCATATAACGTTCAACAACGTTCCATAACAATCAATAACGATCAACAACGATGCGGCTTACATAGTTAATAATTAATAATGCGCTAACGGTGCGACTTACATAGTAACCAATGCGCTAACATGTCCACATAAACAATTCAATCATACAATCAATCAATCAAATCAACAATCAACAATTAAACAAGCATGTACACTTTTCAGCCCGAATCTCAATTGAGTAGGGAGGGTTTACGAAACTCACCACACAACTAGAGGAATCAATAACGAATCAACAACGTGCGACTTATATAATTAATAATGCGCTAACGGTGCGACTTACATAGTAACCAATGCGCTAACATGTCCACATAAACAATTCAATCATACAATCAATCAATCAAATCAACAATCAACAATTAAACAAGCATGTACACTTTTCAGCCCGAATCTCAATTGAGTAGGGAGGGTTTACGAAACTCACCTGAAACGCCTGTCAGACAGTAGGAGGTATGTAACAGTCTGAAATGTACCCGAATAGTCCAAACGTATTAGCCTTCGGTAAAGGAACTGTATATAATAACCCATTTTAATAAAGTCATCAGTTTAGTAAGAAACTAACGGACGAAGGACTAAAACTGTCAGAAAATCTAACGGTTTAGGACTGAAACTGTCAGAAAATCTAACGGTCTTAACGGTCAGATTACAACTTTGTATTTCTTGTTTCTAATTCAACATAGGAAACTTATAAGTGATAAATAACCTGTTTAAATGATGATTCTGGCTGCTTCGTATCAAGACCCAGTTGACGTTTTATGTTAATAAAACTATGTAAAATGCTTCCACGGGGCATTTCGCGGTGCGAATAACTTGTAAACGAAACGAGATTCAACGAATCCGTTTTCTTGTCTAAATTCTCTGTACCCCAGTCTATCCATATAACTATAATAACAACTTGGAAGTCTTAACCATTTTCCTTAAATCTAACCCGAAAACCTTACGAGAACTTATAAACTAACAAAATCTTCCAAAAATAAACGATCACCAATTGTAACGAAACTCACCACACAACTAGAGGAATCAATAACGAACTCCCAGCAACTTTCAGAATTGAAAACTAACGTGTAACTTTTACGTAACATGAATCTAAAGTTTTCCCAAAACCGTTCTTTTCTTTCTTTCCTTCTTGGCTTTCAACTACGGTTCCTGTTGGTGATGATGATGTTAATAGGTTGTTACAGCTCGTGGGTGTAGTTACATGGTGGTGGCTCGTGGTGGTGTTTAAAGGTGATGGTTCGGTGTTGGCTGTCAACCGAGCAACAGCAGTAGGTTGAAGATGATGAATAGTAACAATGGTGGTTCGGTTTAACAGCAGCAGTGATCGAGTAGTGATGCTTCGGTGATGATGTTTTGATGTGTTCAACCGATAGCAGCCATGGTGATGATAGTTTTATCACAACTATATCTATATATATATATATATATATATATATATATAGAAAGGTGGTGGTGCTTGATGCTCATCACTTCTATATCTATATGTATGTATATATATATTATTGTATATATACATATATATATATATATATATATCTATAGTTTTATCTATATCTATATATATCTATATATATATATATAGAAAGGTGGTGGTGCTTGATGCTCATCACTTCTATATCTATATGTATGTATATATATTATTGTATATATATATATATATATATATATATATATATATATATATATATAGAAAGGTGGTGGTGCTTGATGCTCATCACTTCTATATCTATATATATATATAGAAAGGTGGTGGTGCTTGATGCTCATCACTTCTATATCTATATATATATATAGAAAGGTGGTGGTGCTTGATGCTCATCACTTCTATATCTATATGTATGTATATATATTATTATATATATATATATATATATATATATATATATATATAGAAAGGTGGTGGTGCTTGATGCTCATCACTTCTATATCTATATATATATATAGAAAGGTGGTGGTGCTTGATGCTCATCACTTCTATATCTATATGTATGTATATATATTATTGTATATATATACATATATATATATATAGAAAGGTGGTGGTGCTTGATGCTCATCACAACTATATATATATATATATATATATATATATATATATATATAGAAAGGTGGTGGTGCTTGATGCTCATCACTTCTATATCTATATGTATGTATATATATTATTGTATATATACTTAGTAGCCGAGGTAATATATATATATATCTATATATATATATATATATATATACACACAGGTATATATATATATTTATATATATATATATATATATATATATATATATATATATATATATATATATATATATATATATATATATATATGATAGTTTTATCACAACTATATCTATATATATCTATATATATATATATAGAAAGGTGGTGGTGCTTGATGCTCATCACTTCTATATCTATATGTATGTATATATATTATTGTATATATACTTAGTAGATATATATATATATATCTATATATATATATATATATATATACACACAGGTATATATATATATTTATATATATATATATATATATATATATATATATATATATATATATATATATATATATATATATATATATATATATATATATATATATATATATATATATATATATATATATATATATATATATATATATATATATATATATATATATATATATATATATATATATATATATATATATATATATATATATATATATATATATATATATATATATATATATATATATATATATATATATATATATATATATATATATATATATATATATATATATATATATATATATATATATATATATATATAT
Organism: Erigeron breviscapus; assembly: GCA_034093135.1. Classification (NCBI taxonomy): domain Eukaryota; kingdom Viridiplantae; phylum Streptophyta; class Magnoliopsida; order Asterales; family Asteraceae; genus Erigeron; species Erigeron breviscapus. The sequence continues at coordinate 126,063,449 of CM067170.1, read as the reverse complement.
ATATATATATATATATATATATATATATATATATATATATATATATATATATATATATATATATATATATATATATATATATATATATATATATATATATATATATATATATATATATATATATATATATATATATATATATATATATATATATATATATATATATATATATATATATATATATATATATATATATATATATATATATATATATATATATATATATATATATATATATATATATATATATATATATATATATATATATATATATATATATATATATATATATATATATATATATATATATATATATATATATATATATATATATATATATATATATATATATATATATATATATATATATATATATATATATATATATATATATATATATATATATATATATATATATATATATATATATATATATATATATATATATATATATATATATATATATATATATATATATATATATATATATATATATATATATATATATATATATATATATATATATATATATATATATATATATATATATATATATATATATATATATATATATATATATATATATATATATATATATATATATATATATATATATATATATATATATATATATATATATATATATATATATATATATATATATATATATATATATATATATATATATATATATATATATATATATATATATATATATATATATATATATATATATATATATATATATATATATATATATATATATATATATATATATATATATATATATATATATATATATATATATATATATATATATATATATATATATATATATATATATATATATATATATATATATATATATATATATATATATATATATATATATATATATATATATATATATATATATATATATATATATATATATATATATATATATATATATATATATATATATATATATATATATATATATATATATATATATATATATATATATATATATATATATATATATATATATATATATATATATATATATATATATATATATATATATATATATATATATATATATATATATATATATATATATATATATATATATATATATATATATATATATATATATATATATATATATATATATATATATATATATATATATATATATATATATATATATATATATATATATATATATATATATATATATATATATATATATATATATATATATATATATATATATATATATATATATATATATATATATATATATATATATATATATATATATATATATATATATATATATATATATATATATACAAATACGGGTGTTTATGTATATATATATATATATATAGTGATATATATATATCGTAAAAGGTAGATATAAAAACCGTGGGTTATCTCAAGGAATTCCGCACCTCGACATATCCTTAAGTCAATCTTGGTTCGCGTATTAACAGCAGGAGAAACATTAACTTAATCAATACTTCCAATAGGTAATATAGACAATGTTGTTTCTGCGTATTAACAGCAGGAGAAACATTAACTTAATCAATACTTCCAATAGGTAATATAGACAATGTTGTTTCTGCGTATTAACAGCAGGAGAAACATTAACTTAATCAATACTTCCAATAGGTAATATAGACAATGTTGTTTCTGCGTATTAACAGCAGGAGAAACATTAACTTAATCAATACTTCCAATAGGTAATATAGACAATGTTGTTTCTGCGTATTAACAGCAGGAGAAACATTAACTTAATCAATACTTCCAATAGGTAATATAGACAATGTTGTTTCTGCGTATTAACAGCAGGAGAAACATTAACTTAATCAATACTTCCAATAGGTAATATAGACAATGTTGTTTCTGCGTATTAACAGCAGGAGAAACATTAACTTAATCAATACTTCCAATAGGTAATATAGACAATGTTGTTTCTGCGTATTACAGCAGTAGAAACAAGCAAAAGCATGCTTGTCCATAAGAACTCTCAAACAGTTTGTGTGTTCTCAACAAGAGTGTAGAGAGAGAAACAACAAAACCTAGACAGAGAAAAAGGCACTATCATGTTTAAAAATGTCATTGCCACAAGAAATATTACATTTATTTAATGGATTCAATACATCAAAGAACTTTGGTTAGCATTAAAAAATCATTGTGATGGGGATGAAACACTTAAAAAGAATCGTAGAGACCTTCTAAAGCATCAGTATAATGTATTTAATGGGTTAAGAAGTGAAAACTTAGATCAACTAATTACAAGGTACTATCATTTGCTAGCAGAGCTGCAAGCATTTGAAGTTACCTATTCTGAGGAAGAAAAAGTCGAGAAATTTTTGAGTTCCTTGCCGGAAAAGTGGAGTAATTATATTACCACTTTGCAGGAAAAAGCAGATTTCTCTAATATGTCTTTGACTCAGATAGTTGCTAAGTTTAGGGGACAAGAAATGAAACTAAAAAGGAGGGAAGCAGGATATAATAATGCTTAGATTCCCGAGCTTTATTACGGTAGGCCTACGATCAATGTAAGTCCAGGTTCCCCTGAAGGAAGCACAAGGGCATTCCTGAGTGAAGATGTTGACTTACAAAAGATCTCGTTTGACTCTGAGGGGAACATATGTCTTGTTTCAAGTCAGAGCGACAACTTAGGCAACCGTGGATATCCTACCTCCAGTGCTAGTTCCGCCGTGCCTATAAGTGTCAAATGTGCGGAAAGTCACTTATCCGTTCTTGCGTCATTTGTTGATCATATTGGGATCCATTTATGTTTATATGTTTGTTTATTATTTGTATTTTACAGGTTCTAGACATTACATGTAAAGAGTTATTAAGTTAATATTGTTTCTGCGTATTAACAGCAGGAGAAACATTAACTTAATCAATACTTCCAATAGGTAATATAGACAATGTTGTTTCTGCGTATTAACAGCAGTAGAAACATTAACTTAATCAATACTTCCAATAGGTAATATAGACAATGTTGTTTCTGCGTATTTACAGCAGTAGAAACATTGACTTAATCAATACTTCCAATAGGTAATATAGACATGTTTTTGCGTGTTCTTGTGTATTTGAGTGTTTATAAGTTAAACTTCATACACAATGGCAGCAAACTATCTTAACCAATTAATACTAATGGACCATGAGACCGGTAAGGGTAATTCACCACCTAAACTGATGATAATTGACCAATACTTTTCTTGGAAAGGTCGATTCGAATCCTTTATGCAATTCACGGATATTAGAATGTGGACTTGTATGACTGAAGGATATAGTGCCCCAACATATGAGGACAATGGTGTTAACAAAGTTTATGCTTACCAAGATATGACTGAATCTAATAAAAAATTGTATGAGACAGAGAAAAAGGCACTATCATGTTTAAAAATGTCATTGCCACAAGAAATATTACATTTATTTAATGGATTCAATACATCAAAGAACTTTGGTTAGCATTAAAAAATCATTGTGATGGGGATGAAACACTTAAAAAGAATCGTAGAGACCTTCTAAAGCATCAGTATAATGTATTTAATGGGTTAAGAAGTGAAAACTTAGATCAACTAATTACAAGGTACTATCATTTGCTAGCAGAGCTGCAAGCATTTGAAGTTACCTATTCTGAGGAAGAAAAAGTCGAGAAATTTTTGAGTTCCTTGCCGGAAAAGTGGAGTAATTATATTACCACTTTGCAGGAAAAAGCAGATTTCTCTAATATGTCTTTGACTCAGATAGTTGCTAAGTTTAGGGGACAAGAAATGAAACTAAAAAGGAGGGAAGCAGGATATAATAATGCTTAGATTCCCGAGCTTTATTACGGTAGGCCTACGATCAATGTAAGTCCAGGTTCCCCTGAAGGAAGCACAAGGGCATTCCTGAGTGAAGATGTTGACTTACAAAAGATCTCGTTTGACTCTGAGGGGAACATATGTCTTGTTTCAAGTCAGAGCGACAACTTAGGCAACCGTGGATATCCTACCTCCAGTGCTAGTTCCGCCGTGCCTATAAGTGTCAAATGTGCGGAAAGTCACTTATCCGTTCTTGCGTCATTTGTGACATCATATGAACAGTTTATCCAAGGAAAGGTTCAAGATCCGAGCAGATTGATCCTTTAGACTTAGAAGAGATGGACTTGCAATGGCAAATGGCTATGCTAACTCTTCGGGCTAAACGGTTCTTATCAAGAACAGGGCGAAAGGTCGTGGGTTCCAAGTTTGGCTTTGATAAGTCAAAAGTAAAGTGCTACAATTGCAAGGGCTTTGGACACTTTGCAAGGGAATGCCAGAGACCTAGAAATGTTGACAAGGCTAGTGTGACTTATCAAGATTACTTCAACGGTGGAGTGGCACAAAATGCTTCCAACACTTGGCAACAAAGAAACTATCAGACTACACATGATGAAGGTTCAAAAGGGTTGATAGTTCGTCATCTAAAGGAAAACAATGGTCAGACACATGTGTCTAATGCCTTCTTGGCAGAGACAAATAGTGTGGGGTCTTTTGTTGATAGCTCTGATAGTGAGGTTGCAGAGTGTGCCAATAAAGTTGAAGTGAAGACATCTGAGGTCTCAGCGGATATAGACATGGATGGTCTGGTTAACTTCATGGAAAAGATGAATATTCCTGATGAACAACATGATCTATTAAAAAGAGCCATTAGTATATGGTATGTTGATAGTGGTTGTTCAAGACATATGACAGGAGATAAATCATTACTGTCAAACTTTGTTGAAATATTGGGAGCTTATGTAAGCTTTGCTGGTCCCAAGGGTGGCTCAATTACCGGAGTTGGTGATGTCACAAATGGGAAAATCAAGCTTGAGAAGGTGAATTATGTTGAACAGTTAAATCACAACTTGATGAGTGTATCTCAAATTTGTGATAAAGGGAATCCTGTTCATTTCACCAAGGAGGAAGCACTTATCCTAAAACCTGGATATGTGATTCCTGAAGAGTGGATTCTGTTGAGGGCTCCAAGGAAAAGAGATATATATGCAATGGCATTGGGTATCTCTAATCCTGAGATTGAGACTACATGTCTTTTGTCTCAAGCCTCTGAATCAGACTCTTTGCTTTGGCATAGAAAGATGGCACATCTTCATTTTTGAAAAATAATTTCCACCAATTTGGGAGGAAATCTTGATGTTGATCGTGTCATACAAAAACACATTACGAAGGCTCATCCCGTAGAAAACATCTTGGGAGATCCTAACGTTGGTGTTAGAACTAGGAGCAGTCTTCAGGAGAGCACAAGTCTTTTTGCTAGCATCAAAGATACGGGTATACTGGAAACATGTAAGTACAGTTGCTTTATCTCTCAAGTGGAACCCAAGAATGTGCAAATGGCACTGAAGGAGCCATCTTGGGTGGATGCAATACAAGAAGAATTAGACCAATTCAGAAAATTAAAGGTTTGGGAACTGGTAGATGTGCCTGCTGATATCAACCCTTTTTGAACAAGATGGGTGTTCAGATGCAAAAGGGATGATAAAGGGATTGTTACTAGGAACAAGGCTCGGCTAGTTGTTCAAGGATTTGCACAGCAAGATGGATTGGATTACACCGAAGTGTTTGCACCTGTAGCTAGAATAGAAGCAATTAGGCTTTTTCTGGCATTTGCATCCTTTAAAGGTTTTAAAGTATATCAATTGGATGTAAAGAGTGCATTTCTTTACGGTAAGGTACAGGAGTTGGTCTATGTGTCTCAACCTCCTGGGTTTACTGATCCTGACTATCCTGATAGAGCATATAAATTGGATAAGGCTCTATATGGTCTTCATCAAGCACCCAGAACCTGGTACGAAACATTATCCACTCATCTAGTGGAAAATGGGTTCGTAAGAGGTCAGATTGATAGCACATTGTTCACAAAATGGAAAGGTGATGACTTCTTACTGGTACAGGTTTACGTAGATGATATCATATTTGGTGCATCGGACGAGAACATGTGCAAAGAGTTTGAAGAAATCATGAAAAGCAAATTTGAAATGAGCACAATGGGTGAAATGAATTTCTTTCTTGGTTTGCAGGTTGAACAGAGAAAGGAAGGAATTTTTATTCATCAAACCAAATATGTCCATGACATTCTTAAAAAATTTGGTATGGATGATGCTTCACCCATAGGGACTCCAATACAAGTAAATCACTTGTTGGGAGTTGTCAACAGCTCGGATCAAGACATTGATCCAACATTATATCGGTCAATGATAGGATCACTAATGTATCTTACTTCATCTAGACCAGATATCATGTTTGTTGTTTGCTTATGTGCTCGATTTCAATCCTGTCCGAAAGAGTCACACTTGAAAGGAGTAAAAAGGATTCTTCGGTATCTCAAAGGACAACCATCACTTGGTCTATGGTATCCTAGAGGAGGAGAATTTGATCTGTATGCTTATATAGACTCTGATTATGGTGGATGTAATTTTGATAGAAAATCAACTTCGGGAGGATGTCAATTTTTAGGAGACAGACTGGTGTCATGGCAGTGCAAAAAGCAAACATCCGTTGCCAATTCTACCTGTGAAGCAGAATATATGGCCGCTGGCAGCTGCTGCTCACAAGTATTATGGATTCAGCAACAGATGCGTGACTACGGTATGAATTTCTCTAACACTCCTATTAAAATTGATAATAAATCTGCTATTTCCATTACTAATAATCCTGTTAAGCATAGTAAAACGAAGCATATTGATATTAGATATCATTTTATTCGTGACTGTGCTGAAAAGAAGTTAATCCATCTTGAAAAGGTGTTGTCCGATGATAACTTAGCTAATTTCTACACTAAGGCTTTTGATCGATCACGTTTCGAATTGCTAGTCCAGTTGACTGGAATGAGAAACCCTTAGTCACTATCTCTCAAGAACCATTATTTTTATTATTTTACTATTATTTTATTTATTTTATTATTTTATTCAGAAAATGCAACACAAAAATATAATAAAAGGGTTCTATTGCACGAGAGACAATGTTACTTAGGGTATCTGGTTTCCAGGGGGAGTTAGCTGTGTTCTGTGTGAACACTGAATGAATGTGTATCGCAATAAGGATGTAGTGTAAGTAAAGACTAATTTGAGTGTGTTTGGTACACCTTGAATTAAGTCTTGTATGTAAATTGCTCGAAAGATTAAGTGAAATACTTAAGGTTTCGGTCAAAATAGGTCAAACGGAGTCACTGAGTTGATATATTTGACAGATATTTTGATTTGCAATTTACTTTAAATAATTGAATCAAAAATACTTAATGTGTGAGCTAACATGATAAAGGCTTTGATTCTAATCTTAATTGGGAGAATCAGTCATTGATTATCTGTTATATATCGGTTTAAGTGTTTTCAAGTTCAATTATTTACCATTGAGATGAATACATGTGTTGTATGGATCTCATGGGTTTGCTGATGTGGTCACAGAATTATTTATCTTAACTGGATGTGTGTCAACCGTTAAGATAAAGGATCTCCAAAGTGTATGAAAATTGGGTCTATCCAGTCCGGAATGGAGAAAACTTAAGCTTAAAATGGAAGCAGAGTACACTTACACGTCAACAACTCAACGAAATTCAAACGGAGACAAAGATATAGATGGAGAGATTGTTTATCAAGATATACAATCTTATGTCTTTATTTTTGTTGTATTTGAATTTAATTAACAGCATTGATTGTTAGGACCAGTTTCAGTGAAACTGGCCAGTCTCCAGTTGCACCTGGAGACCCAGTGAAACTGGAGACCCAGAAGATTTGTCCAGAAATATATTGAAGTCTAGTTGCATCGTACAGTTACGCAACTGAAGACTTCCTCCAGTTGAGAACTGACCAGTTGAAGAATCCTTCCAGTTGAAGTCGAAGACAACAAGTGGAAGATAGAGAATGACAATGGCAGCGAAGCCCAGTTGACATTCTAGTCAGTTACAAACTGGAGACCGTCAGTGGAAAGCTCTTACAAAGCTTTACACTGATTACGAGGAATTGACTTTTGTGCTTTATGTGCTTTTACCCGGATAATAAGATTTATCTTATTATTTAAATACAAAAAGGTACATAAAGCTGGTTGAATAAAGTTGCTTTATACTGCAACTTTACACTGCATTTTAAGGAATTAAATGTTATTCCTTAAATGCTCTCAACCACATTTGTACGGCCAAAGTTAACATCCCAATGTTAACTTTGCCTATAAATACAAGTCATTGCACAACAAGAATATTCAAGTTGAACACTTCACACTTTGCATACCTGCAATATTCTTGGTGAACTTTAAGTGTTTCAATTGTTTAGAAAAATTCCAAGTGTAGATCAATTGTAGTTCATAGGTTGTTAGGATATTTACATTCTTGTATTATCTTGGTTCCGCAACAACCTTGTAATTATTTAAAGTTAATAAATAAATTACACTTGAAAATTACATATTGTCTCACCAATTTATTTTACAAGTATTTTGTATTATTGCATTGTTCTTTACTTATTGTCACTTAATAAGTAATCTATCTAGAACTTGGTATATACTCCTGTAACTGGTCGTCTCCAGTTCAGTGCTTATATTGCAAAGTAACTCCACCATAGACATTGAGGTGTCTTCAGGTAGTACCATCTATTGAGTTGGGACTTACAAGTGGTATCAGAGCAGAAGGCTAATAAACTTGCCTAGATCTGCTTAGATGACTACTACTGAAGGTGGAGATGGTTCTGGTTCAGGTGAAAACCCCTTGAATACTAATGCACCACCTGTTCAAAATGTAAATACTAACCCTCCTCCTCCTACTGCCCCAAATCACGTCCATGTACATTATTCTAACACTCCTGTTCCAAAATTTGATGGAAACAGTGAGACCTTTGGTACATGGAAGGCTAGAATGCTTTTGCATTTTGGTGGGATAGAGAGGTATATGTTGAAAATCCTTAAGGATGGACCATATATACCCATGTATCTTGGGGTAAGTCCTCTTCTAGATCCAACTGGAAGAAGAGGTTCAAGAGAAAAGCTCGAAGACCATTGGTCTGATGAGGATCGTAGACTTGTAGATCTGGACACCAGACTCAAGAATATGATCCTTGGAGCTGTCCATGAAGATCTAATTCCAACACTTGTGTTGTTCCCCAGTGCCAAGTCTTTGTGGGATGAAATAGTTATTCAGTTTGAAGGAGGTGATGACACTATTGTCACCAGGAAAGTTGCCTTGAACAAGAAGTATGAATCCTTCTTTGCCTTGCCCAATGAAAGTCTAACTGGTACATACACCTGATTTTCTAGCCTCATTAATCAGCTGAGAGGCTTGGGTGTAGAGAAGGATAAGGATATTCTTCTTGAGAAGTTTTGTGATATTCTTCCTTCCAAATGGGAAAACATGGTTCTTGTCTTAAGACAAGGTAAAACCTTGCACAGCCATACTCTTGCATCGCTCTATGGAGCCTTCAGATTCACTGAAGATAATAATGATGCAAGACTGGTGGCTGAGCAGGATGCCATGAACCATGCCCAGAGTTCCAAGGTTGCTAGTGTACCTGAGCGACCTTGTGCTGCTTTAATGTCTACAGAGAGTGTCCAGACACACTCAATGAAGAAGATGTTAAACAGTTTCTTGAACTCTGGTCTGACCACTGAAATCAGTGATGTTGTGATGAAACTGACGATGATGATCTGGTAGCCATGATTGCTAAAACCTTTAACAGGTTTAAGCATAAATCTAAAAGATTTAATGGCCCAAACAATGCTTCCAGCTCTAGCTCTCTGGATAAAACCAATCTTACCTGCTATAAATGTGGTAAGAAAGGTCATTTTATGAAGGAATGCAGATCTAGTCAGATGAACAACCAAACTGGCCCCCCTGTCCCTAATTTCAATTGGCCTGATGATAGCTACAAAGCTAAATATAAAAAGCTTAAGGCCCAGATTGCCCTCATGTCCATGGAAAAAGAAAAGGATCAGTGCTTAATGGCATAAACTGAGGGAAAATGGGAGTACTCTGATGACTCATCAGCTGATGAAGAAGAGGAAAGGGACATGTGTTTCATGGCCTTGGAAGATTCAACAATCAGTTCTCCATGTTATCCAAAACCTATGATATCGTTACCAATAATGAGGATCAAATCTCTTGACGACGAGTATCCTACGTACAACTACTTAGCTATAGACCCTAGAATGCCATAACCGAGAACATGTTTCAAACTTTCGTTTTGTTTACCTTTAGTTGGTAAAATCAATGACATAGTCATTAAAAGTTGTATAAAATACCATAATGTCAACCCTACAACCTCAAACAAGTTGATTTAGTACGATTAAGTCAAGTCATAAGTCCCTAAACACATTTACAACTTAAATGAGTGTGAACAAGACGCATTCGACTTGACCCTTTTAGAAATGAGAGAAGTCTCATACAAGAAGAGTGTTATTACTAGAAACTAGACTCTCTTACGATTCCAACGATAGGTCATAAGACTTAATTGGAGTCACGGATCAAAAGTTATCAACGTTTTAAAATTGACGCGTAAAATTTTACAGGGGGTATCCACTGCGCCGCAGTGAGCCATTGCCAAGCTCACTGCGCCGCAGTGAACTAGCCAAGCTCACTGCGCCGCAGTGAGCCTGCCAAGCTCACTGCGCCGCAGTGAGCCATTGCCAAGCTCACTGCGCCGCAGTGAGCCATTGCCAAGCTCACTGCGCCGCAGTGAGCCATTGCCAAGCTCACTGCGCCGCAGTGAGCCATTGCCAAGCTCACTGCGCCGCAGTGAGCCATTGCCAAGCTCACTGCGCCGCAGTGAGCCTTGCCAAGCTCACTGCGCCGCAGTGAGCCATTGCCAAGCTCACTGCGCCGCAGTGAGCCATTCCAAGCTCACTGCGCCGCAGTGAGCCATTGCCAAGCTCACTGCGCCGCAGTGAGCCATTGCCAAGCTCACTGCGCCGCAGTGAGCCATTGCCAAGCTCACTGCGCCGCAGTGAGCCATTGCCAAGCTCACTGCGCCGCAGTGAGCCATTGCCAAGCTCACTGCGCCGCAGTGAGCCATTGCCAAGCTCACTGCGCCGCAGTGAGCCATTGCCAAGCTCACTGCGCCGCAGTGAGCCATTGCCAAGCTCACTGCGCCGCAGTGAGCCATTGCCAAGCTCACTGCGCCGCAGTGAGCCATTGCCAAGCTCACTGCGCCGCAGTGAGCCATTGCCAAGCTCACTGCGCCGCAGTGAGCCATTGCCAAGCTCACTGCGCCGCAGTGAGCCATTGCCAAGCTCACTGCGCCGCAGTGAGCCATTCCAAGCTCACTGCGCCGCAGTGAGCCATTGCCAAGCTCACTGCGCCGCAGTGAGCATTGCCAAGCTCACTGCGCCGCAGTGAGCCATTGCCAAGCTCACTGCGCCGCAGTGAGCCATTGCCAAGCTCACTGCGCCGCAGTGAGCCATTGCCAAGCTCACTGCGCCGCAGTGAGCCATTGCCAAGCTCACTGCGCCGCAGTGAGCCATGCCAAGCTCACTGCGCCGCAGTGAGCCATTGCCAAGCTCACTGCGCCGCAGTGAGCCATTGCCAAGCTCACTGCGCCGCAGTGAGCCATGCCAAGCTCACTGCGCCGCAGTGAGCCATTGCCAAGCTCACTGCGCCGCAGGTACAAACTATCCTTAATTGGAAATGGGTCCACTTAATACAATAATAACATTTGGACAACTAAGTACAATTAGGACTAATAAAACGATAGTCCTCAGAGGTCTGACGCTAATTGTACGTCCAATGTTCAAAAGATGGCTTCACATGTTATATACGCTTCCAATACTTACTGTTGGTTACCTGAAAAGCATGAAATTTGAGAGGATCAACTATCGAAATAGTTGGTGAGTTTACAGAATGTTTGACCAAGTTTATTCGTCATTGTGAGCACACAATGACTTGTAGTTATTTTCAACAAGACAATCAGAATCCAACACTTGATAATATTTCATAACAAGACAGCCGGGGTCTAAGTCCGACTAAAGCATATGGCAGCCGGGAGTCAAGTCCGACAGTATCAGTCACTACATTGCTTCGCATAGGATTTCCCTCTAAAGTGGGGTGCGCACCACAACAATGTCTATGACTACCATATGACAGCCGGGAAACAACATCCGACAGTATCAGTCAACATGCCTCGCACAGGATTTAGTGCTAAAAGGTGCAAAGTAGCTCGAGAAGATTCAACAATCAGTTCTCCATGTTATCCAAAACCTATGATATCGTTACCAATAATGAGGATCAAATCTCTTGACGACGAGTATCCTACGTACAACTACTTAGCTATAGACCCTAGAATGCCATAACCGAGAACATGTTTCAAACTTTCGTTTTGTTTACCTTTAGTTGGTAAAATCAATGACATAGTCATTAAAAGTTGTATAAAATACCATAATGTCAACCCTACAACCTCAAACAAGTTGATTTAGTACGATTAAGTCAAGTCATAAGTCCCTAAACACATTTACAACTTAAATGAGTGTGAACAAGACGCATTCGACTTGACCCTTTTAGAAATGAGAGAAGTCTCATACAAGAAGAGTGTTATTACTAGAAACTAGACTCTCTTACGATTCCAACGATAGGTCATAAGACTTAATTGGAGTCACGGATCAAAAGTTATTAACATTTGAAAATTGACGCGCAAAATTTTACAGGGGGTATCCACTGCGCCGCAGTGAGCCATTGCCAAGCTCACTGCGCCGCAGTGAGCCAGCCACGCTCACTGCGCCGCAGTGAGCCTGCCAAGCTCACTGCGCCGCAGTGAGCCATCCAAGCTCACTGCGCCGCAGTGAGCCATTGCCAAGCTCACTGCGCCGCAGTGAGCCATTGCCAAGCTCACTGCGCCGCAGTGAGCCATTGCCAAGCTCACTGCGCCGCAGTGAGCCATTGCCAAGCTCACTGCGCCGCAGTGAGCCATCCCTAGCCACTGCGCCGCAGTGGGGCTAACCCATAATTTCATCCATAACATCATCGAATCTTCCGAAACGATCAAATCAAACCAAAACCCTATTTAAACCCTAATTCCATTTTAAGTTGTTTTAGGCCATGTAAAAACTCGAAATGACTAGAAAAGAGTAAGTAAACATAAATAGGCGCAAAAGGGATGATTTAGACTTACCAAAAATTGATGTTCTTGAAGATAGTTGAAGAATATGTAGATGAAGATGATGATGATGATATAACTTCAAATGATATAGCCTTAAGATCTTTCAATCCTTCCTTTGCCAAAAAACTAGATTTTTGATGATGATAAGAGATTGAGAGAGTTTTAGATTGAAGAGTATTTGTGAAGTGTGTGTGTGTGGTGTGTGTTTGGATCGACCAGGGAGAAAGAAAAAGGGGGGAAGGGCTTTGTTGGCCTATTTCCCTCCTCTCAGACTCAAATCAGTCCATGTGGCTTCATTTGGGATATTTTAGTATCCCCTAATTTGGTAAAATGCTTACAATTAAATACCGTTTGTCTAAAAGATTAAGATGTAAAGTAAAGGTATTTTCCCTCGTCTCATTTTAGTTAAGACAAGTAAATAAAATTAAATAAACTAAACTTTTAGAAATATTTAGTTTAGACAGTCTATTTACTGTGTTCAATTATAACATTTAAATCTTTATTTAACGTTATTTTAAGACTCGGCATTCGTCTAAATAGCTAATAGTCTACGTCATAAGGATACGTCTAATTGAACTATATCAAATGTTCAATTAACTAATAATTTCTACGTCATAATCTCTAAATTAGACGAAATTATAATAATGATCGAGATTAGGACTAACCCGTTGTTAATAAATTACGAGTTGTCACAGCATCCCCGACTTCTAAGGATTTCGTCCCGAAATCAAGTCTTGCTTAGTAAAAAGATGAGGATACTTATCCCTCATATAGTCCTCACGTTCCCAAGTCGAGTCTGGTCCGTGTTTTGAGTTCCAACGAACTCTGACCAACTTGATACGACTTCGTCTAAGCTGTTTGAGCTGTTGGTCTAAAATTTCAACAGGCTCCTCTACAAATTGAAGAGAGTCATTCACTTGCAACTCTTCCACAGGTACAACCAATGTTTCATCAGTTAAACATTTCTTTAGATTCGATATATGAAATGTGGGATGAACATGTTCAAGCTCCTGGGTAAATTGAGCTTATAAGCCACGGAACCAATCCTTCGAACAATTTCGAATGGTCCGATATAACGGGGACTAAGTTTTCCTCTCACGCCAAAGCGTGCAGTGCCTTTCCAAGGTGACACTTTCAACATAACTTTATCACCCACTTGAAACTCAAGGGGTTTCCTTCTACGATCTGCATAGCTCTTCTGGCGATCCTGAGCCGCCTTCAGCCGTGCCCTAATTTCAACAATCTGGTCAGTAGTCTTCTGAACCAGTCCATACTTGTACAAACGACGCTCACCAGCATCAAGCCAACAAACAGGCGATCTACATTTCCGCCCATACAAAGCTTCAAAAGGCGCACACTTTATGCTTGTGTGATAGCTGTTATTATATGAAAATTCAGCTAACGGCAAAAAGGTATCCCAGCTACCTTTGAAATCGATAACACATGCCCGAAGCATGTCTTCTAACGTCTGAATGGTACGCTCACTTTGCCCGTCCGTCTGTGGATGGTAAGCCGTACTCAATTTCAACTGAGTGCCCAAAGCGTCTTGAAAATATCTCCATGATTGAGAAGTAAAACGACCATCACGATCCGAGATAATAGACACAGGAACGCCATGAAGTGACACGATCTTCTCAATATATAATTGAGACAATTTCTTTATTTTCCAATTCTCCCGTATGGGAATGAAGTGTGCAGACTTCGTCAATCGGTCAACAATGACCCAAATAGTATCGTAACCCTTCAAGGTTCGAGGTAACTTCGTAATGAAGTCCATAGTAATCTGTTCCCATTTCCAGTCAGGAATTTGGGGTTGCTGGAGCAGCCCAGAAGGCTTTTGGTGCTCTGCCTTAACCATTGAACAATTTAAACACTTTGAAACATACGTGGCGATATCTCTTTTCATACCAGGCCACCAATAAAAATCCTTTAACCCATGGTACATTTTGTCAGCACCAGGATGGATTGAATACTTAGATCGATGACTCTCGTTCATCAAGAGTTCTCTAAGTCCATTATACTTGGGAATCCACACTCTGCCCTTGACATGTCGGATCCCATCGCCATCCAATTCAAATAACCGTTCGGCATTCCACAATGCTTCCTTCTCGATACGCCCTGGTTGTAAGGCCTCATTCTGATCATCTAAAACTCTATCCCTTAATGATGAGCCAAGGTGAGAACTTGCTCTTGTTATGACAGATAGTGAAATTCTATCTTTTCGACTTAGCGCGTCAGCAACAACATTTGCTTTACCGGGATGATATTTGAGTTCACAATCATAATCACTGAGTAATTCTACCCATCGCCTTTGTCTCATATTCAGCATTTTCTGATCGAAGATATGCTGAAGACTTTTGTGATCTGTGAATACCGTACACTTTGTACCATACAAGTAGTGCCTCCAAATCTTTAAGGCAAAAACAACCGCTCCGAGTTCAAGATCGTGGGTTATGTAATTCTTTTCGTGGGTTTTGAGTTGTCTGGAAGCGTAAGCAATGACCTTACCCTCCTGCATAAGTACACATCCCATTCCCTGATGTGATGCGTCACAGTATACCACGAAGTTTTCAATTCCATTCGGTAACGCTAAAATAGGAGCATTACATAGCTTGTCTTTCAACGTTTGAAATGCTTCTTCCTGGGCATCCTGCCAAATAAATTCCTCGGCCTTTTGAGTTAACAACGTCAAAGGTTGAGCAACCTTTGAGAAGTTCTCAATAAATCTCCTATAATATCCAGCCAATCCAAGAAATTGGCGGATTTCTGTCGGAGTCTTAGGGGCTTCCCACTTCTTTATTGCTTCAATCTTAGATGGATCTACGTGGATCCCATCCATGTTCACTACATGACCCAAGAAGTGTACTTCCCTAATCCAGAATTCACATTTTGAGAATTTCGCGTACAACTTTTGATCCTTGAGCAGTTGCAGAATGGTTCTCAGATGACCTTCATGTTCGTCTTTATTCCTTGAGTATATCAGTATGTCGTCAATGAATACAATGACAAACTTGTCAAGATACGGTCGACATACTCGATTCATTAAGTCCATAAACACAGCAGGTGCATTGGTTAAGCCAAACGGCATAACCAAAAACTCATAATGTCCGTAACGAGTTCTGAAGGCTGTTTTAGGAATGTCCGCCTCTCTGACTCTGAGTTGATGATACCCAGATCTGAGATCAATCTTGGAAAAGTGTGATGCACCTTCCAATTGGTCAAACAAGTCGTCAATACGAGGTAAAGGGTACCTGTTCTTGACAGTCAACTTGTTCAGTTCTCTGTAATCAATACACATACGCATAGAGCCGTCTTTCTTCTTCACAAATAGGATCGGAGCTCCCCAAGGTGATGAACTTGGACGAATTAGTCCTTTAGCTAACAACTCTTGAAGTTGTTCGGACAATTCTTGCATTTCTGATGGCGCAAGACGATAGGGTGCCTTGGCCACGGGTGCAGCTCCAGGGACCAAATCTATTCCAAACTCAACTGGCCTGTGAGGTGGAAGTCCCATCAAATCTTCAGGAAACACCTCTGGAAAATCTCTAACTACTGGAATATCTTTCATGTCTTTATCCTTTGATTTTCTTTCTACTACTAATGCTAAGAAAGCAGGGTGTTCTTTTTGTAAATACTTATTTGCTTTTATCGCCGATACTAAGATCAATTTCTTTCCCGATTTGTCTCCTTGCACTACTAGGGTTTCGCCTTTCGGTAGGGGTATTCTAACAATCTTCTCATAACAACTTATATCAGCTCTAACTTTAGATAACCAGTCCATACCAATGATTACATCAAATGTACTTAGTTCTATAGGAATTAGGTCAATTTTAAAAGTTTCACCAGCCAATATCAAATTGCAATTTACTAAATGATCTTTAGCAATATACTTCTGACCGTTTGCATATTCAACAATATAAGTGTCTTTCATGGGGATAGCTATTATGCCAAAATGAGACTTAAATTCTAAGGATATGAAACTTTTATCAGCACCAGAGTTGAATAGCACAAATACGTAATGATTATTGAGTATGAATGTACCTATCACAACGTTGGGATCACGTCGTGCATCAGCAGCATCCAAAGCAAACACTCGACCTCTGCCTTGTCCTCCTTGATTCCTAGCTTGATTGTTCCCCGCATTGTTCCTCACGGGAACTATAGCATTGTTGTTCGGGGCTTGATTAAGTCTTGGACATGCTGGTCGGAAATGAGTTTCACTCCCACACTCGTAGCATTGATTTGATACTTTCTCCCTACAATTCTTTGCCAAATGTCCCGCCTTTTTACAACGGTGGCAAGTAGGACAATTTCCTATATGACGCATGCCACACCTGTTACATCTTTTGTCTGCGTCAGGGTTTCTATTAATATTCTGGGGAACCACTGCAAAGTTTCTGGCAGCCTTAAACCTTTTTCCATTTCCACCATTGCCAAATCCACTACCGGAGGCTTGGTCAGTCCTTCTCTTGATCACCTCGGTTCCAACAGAAGAACCGGTGGTTCTTTTCAAATCTATCACCATTCGATTGGTTGCACTTACTGCCGCTTGAAGAGTCAAGGGATTAAAAGCGGCTACTAACCTTCGGATATCAGGTGATAATCCATAACAGTACCTTTCAACTAACTTCTCCTCCGTATCCACCATACGAGGAACTAGCCTTGTCAGTTCATGAAAACGAGTAGTGTATTTCTCATTGTCTAATCCAATCATGGTATGATTCCAGAATTCACCCTCCATTTTCTGTACTTCCTCCCGCGGACAGTACTTTTCCATGAGCATCCTTTTAAAGTTCAACCAAGGTATGCTATATGCCGGCTCTCGGCCACGAGTCCTAATCTGCTCGTTCCACCATGACAGAGCGTGCTTTTGAAATTGAGTGGAAGCATATTCCACTTTGTTTTCTTCAGCACAACGGCTGATATGAAGCACCGCCTCTATACTCTCTAACCAGTTGATTAGACCTACCGGACCCTCGGTACCATTAAATTCTTTTGGTTTACAATAAGTGAAGGTCTTGTAGTCATTCCCGTGCAGATGCACTTGAGGAATAATTTGTTCAGCAGTAGGCTCGACATTGTTACTGTTGTCAGCATGATGGTTATTATTGGCGTTCATGCTTGCCGTAATCTGTGCGACTAAAGTAGGCATGGCAGCCAACAGTTGTTGTGTCACAAATGCTGCCATATTATTTTCCCCACCAGTATTTGGGGTAGGTCCAGGGCCAGTATTCACCTGGACAGTAGCAGCTTCCTGTCTTTGCTGAATCACAGGTCCTTCCTGTTCAGCTTCAGTATTCAAAGGAGTTGATCGAGTAACTCTCCTTGGAGCAGCTTTTTTAACTGGAGCCTTTTTCGGCTGCAGATGCAACTGGCATAACGGCACTTGGATTGTAGATGCAACTGGCATAACGGCACTTGGATTGTAGATGCAACTGGCATAACGGCACTTGGATTGTAGACAGGCACTCTGGAGGGACCCGCAGCATACGGATCTCCCTAAAGAATGAAAGACCAAGTCCACAGTTGCCCTGAACTGGTGCAGAAGGACCAGGAGCATAGGGTCTCTAGGAGCATAAGGTATACGAGCTCCCTCGGTAGTCCTCCTCTGATATGGAGATACCGGTGTTACAGATGATTGAACATGGATAGACACATGTTCACCTCCAGATTCGCTGGATGTTGATATCAAATTGATAGGGCGAGATTCATTACCCGATTCCTCCATAGGTTCCTCTTCATATGAGTCAGGAACACAAGGAATGGAGTTTTCCACAACTGGAACTGGAGGTGTACTAGGTACAACAGCATTAGAGCTAACTCCGTCCGACATGACTATTCTGAAAGGATAGTCAAGAATCCATATAAGTCTGATGGATAAGACAATTCGAATCAATTGAATGAGACAGTACGCAACAAGAGTTTCAAAGAGATCTTTGTCTAGATTATACACATTCGATTTGGGTTTCTATTAGCAACATATCTCCAATGCTTATATATAGGGTCACCCGCAGCCTTCCCACCACATTTTCAATATGTTGTTAATATAATCCAAACTATCCCGTATATAAACCTTATGTATACACATACGAGTTGAGTTTCTATTCCTAACATACCTTCAATGCTTATGTATAGGGTCACCCGCAGCCTTCCCACCACATTTACAGTATGTTGTGAATATAATTCAACTAACACGTATATACACAATTTAAGATATTTATTTCGAGCCTTATACTATTTTACACAATTGCGACCTAGTTGATCGGGTTAGGTCTAATTATAGACAAATAGTGTAACTCTCGAAATAGGTATCCTAAACCTTAAAGACTTAGATTTCTTATATGAAGCGACCATGGCTATAGATTGAGTTATTCACGAGGAATAACTCCGTATTCACTATAACCTGGCTCTGATACCAATTTTTGTCACACCCCATTATAGCGGAAATATAGGGTTAACAAATAATTGCGTACTTATCAGAAGGTAAATAGAGATTACATCTATTAATCCAAATACAAGTCTATTACAAGTATAATCATTCAGATGTGGATCCCAATACACGGATACAAACTATCCTCAATTGGAAATGGGTCCACTTAATACAATAATAACATTTGGACAACTAAGTACAATTAGGACTAATAAAACGATAGTCCTCAGAGGTCTGACGCTAATTGTACGTCCAATGTTCAAAAGATGGCTTCACAATGTTATATACGCTTCCAATACTTACTGTTGGTTACCTGAAAAGCATGAAATTTGAGAGGATCAACTATCGAAATAGTTGGTGAGTTTACAGAATGTTTGACCAAGTTTATTCATCATTGTGAGCACACAATGACTTGTAGTTATTTTCAACAAGACAATCAGAATCCAACACTTGATAATATTTCATAACAAGACAGCCGGGGTCTAAGTCCGACTAAAGCATATGGCAGCCGGGAGTCAAGTCCGACAGTATCAGCCAATATACTACATTGCTTCGCACAGGATTTCCCTCTAAAGTGGGGTGCGCACCACAACAATGTCTATGACTAGCATATGACAGCCGGGAAACAACATCCGACAGTATCAGTCAACATGCCTCGCACAGGATTTCCTTCTACTAGTGGGTGCGGACCCTAAACAAGACAGTCAAGAACTAAGTCTGACAACACAACCACTAGGGTTCCATAACAATGATAACTACAGGGACAACATTTTAGTTCATCAAACACAAAGAAACATTTTAATCAGCCATCACACGGCAATTCAACGTCATTTTATCCAACATTTAATAAATGACACGTATACACATTTTTACAGCCTCAACATGGCAAATTTAAGTCAAATGATCTAAGTATCCAAATCACATGGCATACTCACAAAATAATCATTTATTTAACAAATCGTATATACTATAACACATGCTTTTCAGGCCCAAAGTAAAAGGAAAAGGGCGCCATAAACTCACCTTAGCGATCTAGTGCTAAAAGGTGCAAAGTAGCTCGAGAAGATTCAACAATCAGTTCTCCATGTTATCCAAAACCTATGATATCGTTACCAATAATGAGGATCAAATCTCTTGACGACGAGTATCCTACGTACAACTACTTAGCTATAGACCCTAGAATGCCATAACCGAGAACGTGTTTCAAACTTTCGTTTTGTTTACCTTTAGTTGGTAAAATCAATGACATAGTCATTAAAAGTTGTATAAAATACCATAATGTCAACCCTACAACCTCAAACAAGTTGATTTAGTACGATTAAGTCAAGTCATAAGTCCCTAAACACATTTACAACTTAAATGAGTGTGAACAAGACGCATTCAACTTGACCCTTTTAGAAATGAGAGAAGTCTCATACAAGAAGAGTGTTATTACTAGAAACTAGACTCTCTTACGATTCCAACGATAGGTCATAAGACTTAATTGGAGTCACGGATCAAAAGTTATCAACGTTTTAAAATTGACGCGTACAATTTTACAGGGGGTATCCACTGCGCCGCAGTGAGCCAGAACCATGCTCACTGCGCCGCAGTGGGCTAGCCCATGCCACTGCGCCGCAGTCTAGCCTAGCCACTGCGCCGCAGTGGGGCTAGCCCATGCCACTGCGCCGCAGTGGCCAAATTCTAAACCAGAAGCAGTAGCTGCAGTTTATGCAGGAAAACCAAACCCAAAACCCTTCAAACTCGACCCAAATCAATCCAAAACGATTTGTAGGAGCTTGTAACCCATTTTGAAGCATAACTAAACATTATAAACCATAAATACACATAACCCAACCCATAATTTCATCCATAACATCATCGAATCTTCTGAAACGATCAAATCAAACCAAAACCCTATTTAAACCCTAATTCCATTTTAAGTTGTTTTAGGCCATGTAAAAACTCAAATGACTAGAAAAGAGTAAGTAAACATAAATAGGCGCAAAAGGGATGATTTAGACTTACCAAAAATTGATGTTCTTGAAGATAGTTGAAGAATATGTAGATGAAGATGATGATGATGATATAACTTCAAAATTAAGATCTTTTAATCCTTCCTTTGCCAAAAAACTAGATTTTTGATGATGATAAGAGATTGAGAGAGTTTTAGATTGAAGAGTATTTGTGAAGTGTGTGTGTGTGTGTGGTGTGTGTTTGGATCGACCAGGGAGAAAGAAAAAGGGGGGAAGGGCTTTGTTGCCTATTTCCCTCCTCTCAGACTCAAATCAGTCCATGTGGCTTCATTTGGGATATTTTAGTATCCCCTAATTTGGTAAAATGCTTACAATTAAATACCGTTTGTCTAAAAGATTAAGATGTAAAGTAAAGGTATTTTCCCTCATCTCATTTTAGTTAAGACAAGTAAATAAAATTAAATAAACTAAACTTTTAGAAATATTTAGTTTAGACAGTCTATTTACTGTGTTCAATTATAACATTTAAATCTTTATTTAACGTTATTTTAAGACTCGGCATTCGTCTAAATAGCTAATAGTCTACGTCATAAGGACACGTCTAATTGAACTATATCAAATGTTCAATTAACTAATAATTTCTACGTCATAATCTCTAAATTAGACGAAATTATAATAATGATTGAGATTAGGACTAACCCGTTGTTAATAAATTACGAGTTGTCACAATCGATGCCCAGAAGAATGCATGGAAATCTGGAGATCTGGAGATGGCAGCTCTCAGGGTTGAAACTTCTTATGATCAACCTGAAGCTATTAAAACTGAACCCATTGAGACCACCCCCATTGAGGTTAAACCTGGAGCCAAACAGGCTAGTGCTCCAGTTAAAAAGGCCACTGGTAACAAGCCTTTACCTCAAAAGTCTAAGGAGCCCAAGACCCAACAGACTAAAACTCCAGCTGAACCAAGGTCCAAGGTTCAGCTGCCTGATGAAAACAATATTTTATTTAAACTGGAAAGTCAACTCCAACTTTTGTCTCGACAGGTTCAGAGTTGTACTGCCCGGATTAAAAATCTGGAAGGAGGTTCATCACCTCCAGCTTTAAAACAAAATATTAAACCCCCTTCAAAACCAAAACAAAAGAATGTTCCATCTGGAACTAAATCTGGTAAAAATAAGGGGAGTAGGTATCAAATACCAATCGTTTTTACTCCTGCACCTGGATCTGGTAAAAAAGATCCAGATGTAGTCTTCAGTTTGCCTTCACAACAATCAACTGTGACTTCTGTAGAGAAGTCCAGTGAACCCATCAAGAAAAGATGGGTTCACAAAAATAACTGATGATTTTTGTGGGTGTGCAGGGCGATCGAAAGAAGAATATCTGGTATCTGGACAGCGCTGCTGGCCGGACTATGACCGGATGTAAGCCCCTGCTTGAAGAGTTCACTGTCCAAGATAGACCGACAGTGACGTTTGGTAATGATCAAAGTGGAAAGACTGAAGGATATGGTGTGCTCAATAACGGACAAGTCGAATTCAAAAGAGTTGCATTTGTGAATGGTTTGAAATATAACCAGATCAGTGTCAGCCAACTTTGTGATGATGGCTTCAGAGTTTTGTTCGATATTGCTCAAGGCACCATATTTAACAAGGATTGGAAAGTGGTGATGGTTGCACCAAGAAAAGGTAATGTGTACATCATGGATATGGAACCAGCTCTAAAAGAGCAGTGCTTCTATACCAAAGCTGATGAGGACACCAACTGGCTGTGGCATAAAAGATTATCCCATCTTAATTTCAAAAATATTAACAAGTTGTCTCGCAAACAACTGGTTGATGGGATACCACAGATTTCTTTTAATAAAGAAAAGCCATGTCCAGGGTGTGAGATGGGCAAGCAGAAAAGGGCCAGTTTCAAAACTAGGCAAAACTTTAGCATCACTGAACCTTTTCACATGCTACATATGGATCTCTTTGGTCCAGTGAATGTTCAAACTAGAGCTGGAAAGAAATACACTCTAGTTGTGGTCGATGAATTCACCAGATACTGTTGGGTGGTATTCCTCAGATCCAAAAGTGATGCACCAGCTGAAATCATCTCTCTCATCAAAAGAATTGAACTCAAGTATACTCGAAAAGTCTGTCAGTTGCGAAGTGATAATGGTACTGAATTTCGAAATAAGGTACTTGAAACATTTTGCAATGACACTGGCATCTCTCAAAACTTCTCATCAGCACACTCTCCAGAGCAGAATGGAGTTGTGGAAAGAAAGAATCGCACACTGATAGAAGCAGCCAGAAGTATGCTATCTGAATCAGGTCTTCCCACCAGTTTTTGGGCTGAAGCAGTTGCAACTGCTTGTCACACCTAAAACCGGTCAGTCTACATCAAGAGACATAAGAAGACTGCCTATGAAGTACTTAGGAATCATAAACCAAATATTGGATATTTTCATGTATTTGGTTGTCCTGTTTATATCTTAAACGATTCCAGTCAGCTTGGAAAGTTTGATGCAAAGCTGATGAAGGGGTATTTTTAGGTTATTCAGATATTCGAAAGGCCTTTAGAGTTTATAATTATAGACTCCAAAAGGTTCATGAGACAATTCATGTCACATTCGACGAATCAACTGAAGCAATCAACAAGAGACCAACCCTTGATATTACTCCAGTCGTTCCAATAAATTTTGGCGAAACTGACCAAGTTCATTAGTCAGTTGTTTCACCAAAAGATGTTTCCAGTTACAACAAATTGGAACCAGTTAAGAAGAAGAACACCACCAGTGACACATCATTCTATCCCTCCATCAATTTCAACTTACCACAAGAATTGGTGATTGGATCTGATGTACGTGCCACTCCAATATTAGCACCAGTTCAAACTCTAACTTCTCCAGTTCTTCAAGAAATGCCTTTGAATGAAGAATTTCATGATGCAAAATCGTGACCTCATTGACTCTGATGAGGATGTAGAAGTAGTTTGGACCGATCCTCCTCCAGAAGCTACTGCAACTGAAGAAGATCGCCAGGTGACTTGCATTGATATTGTTTTACACCAGCCTAGTCAATACACTAGATGGACTCGAGCACATCTAATTGAACAGATTGTGGGAGATCCAAATAGTGGGGTTCAGACTAGAAGAGCCACCAGTGAGCAATGCTTAAACGTCACCTTCTTATCTCTAATTGAACCGAAGAAGATTGACGAGGCTATGGCAGACCCAAGCTGGGTTGAAGCTATGCAAGAAGAGCTCGTCCAGTTTGAAAGGAATAATGTTTGGGAGCTTGTTCCTTATCCACCAGGGTTAAAGAAAGAACCCATTGGTACAAGATGGGTCTACCGAAACAAGATGAATGAAGATGGCCATGTTGTAAGAAACAAGGCCAGATTAGTTGCCCAGGGTTATTGTCAAGCAGAAGGCGTTGACTTTGATGAAACTTTTGCTCCAGTTGCAAGACTTGAAGCCATCAGAATATTTCTGGCTTATGCAGCCCATCTGCAGTTCAAGGTCTTCCAGATGGATGTCAAAAGTGCGTTCCTTAATGGAACATTGGAAGAAGTTGTGTATGTTAAGCAGACTCCAAGCTTCATCGATGAGAAGCATCCTCATTGGGTTTAGAGACTGAACAAAGCTTTGTATGGTCTAAGACAAGCCCCAAGAGCCTGGTATGATACTTTAACTAAACATCTTCTTTAAAATGGCTTTCAAAGAGGTGCAATAGATAATACCTTATTCATCTTGAAAGAAAGAGGTAATATCTTATTGGTACAAATTTATGTTGATGACATTATATTTGGTTCAACTGATGATGCAATGTGTAAAAAAATTTCTAAAATCATGTCATCTGAGTATGAGATGAGTTTAATGGGAGAATTAACATTTTTCTTAGGTCTTCAGTTTAAGCAAACTGAAAATGGAATTTTCATAAACCAAGGAAAATATGTCAGAGATTTGTTAAGAAAATACAAATATGATTCAATCCCATCGAAAAACACACCTATTGCAGCACCATTAAATTTGGACTCTGACCCAACTGGCAAACCAGTGAACATCACTGACTATCGTGGTATGGTTGGTTCACTGATGTATTTAACTGCCAGTCGACCAGATATAATGTTTGCAACATGTCTATGTGCCAGTTTCAGGCTAACCCTAAAGAATCACATTTGCACGCTATTAAGCGTATCTTTAGATACCTGAAAGGGTGTCCTAATCTTGGTCTTTGGTACCCCAAAGGCTCAGGATTAGATCTAATGGGTTATTCAGATTCAGATCATGCAGGTTGTAAGATAGATAGAAAATCAACAACTGGTGGTTGTCATTTCCTTGGAGGAAAACTGGTAAGTTGGACCAGCAAGAAGCAGACTTCAGTCTCTATGTCCACTACTGAGGCAGAGTACATTTCTGCGGCCAGTTGCTGTGCCCAGATTCTCTGGATCAAGAACCAGTTACTAGATTATGGTGAAAAGTATACAAGGACCCCAATCTTTTGTGACAACACTAGTGCAATTGCTATATCTCACAACCCAGTGATGCACTCCAAAACAAAGCATATTGACACCAGGTATCATTTTATTCGTGATCATGTTATGAAAGGAGACATTGAAATTCATTTCATCCCCACTGACAAACAGCTCGCTGATGTTTTTACAAAACCTCTTGATGAGAAAACCATTAAATATCTCATCAGCGAACTGGGAATGTTAAATCCTTAAAACTGGAGATTTCTTTGTTATTGAACGCGTCAGTGACACTGATGAAGTTCTCCAGTTGAGGAGGTCCAGATAATCTTTGCTCGCCAGGCTATCGAATGCCTTTGTGATACTATCCTGGCACTAATTGATTTTTGGATCATCATTTTAGGGGGAAAGACTCAAAAATAATTTTCTGACTAAATTTCGTTTTTGTTTGAAAATGGCAACTGGAGAACTCTCCAGTTGGAAACTGGCACTGGACTAATCCTCCAGTGACCAGATTCAGTCTTATCTTATTTTTATAACGTTAGAAATACTTGGTCAATATTTGTGACACGTGATGGTACTCGAGTGTTTTAAACCACTTGGTATCGTCATCTGACGTATTTAAAGTCATTTTGGTAAATGAACACTGTTTTATTGGGAAAATTAATGTTAGTGGGCGCGTGGGTAAGTTAAGCCGTCGTAGCATTTAATGCTGACACGGTTAATTATGTTTTATTTCAAAATTCAAACTTATTTTGTTAAAATATCTACAAAATTGATTTTGTTAAATAAAATATAATTTTTGGTATTTCATTGGGATCTTGAATCCCTTATAAATACCCTTATTTACTCCGATCACATTTACTTCCCTTTACATTCTTTCATTTACTTCCCAATCATCTAAAATTGCTTCATTTCTCTCTCTGCTTTATAAATCAAGAACCCTAATTCCTAAATTTCAATTTCAATTTCAAATGGCTCCTAAATCATCCCGTTCAAGAGATGTAAATCTCTTAACTATCCCATATGCTCCTTCACCAGATGTCAAACCGGCATCTGGTGCTCCTAGTAACACTTCGCTCATCAAACTTAACCCAAATAATCCGATGGCGAGTTTACAAGGATCTCAAGGGTCCAATACCCTTATTGGTAGAATCCAAATTTTTTTGAAGGATTCTCC
Organism: Erigeron breviscapus; assembly: GCA_034093135.1. Taxonomy (NCBI): domain Eukaryota; kingdom Viridiplantae; phylum Streptophyta; class Magnoliopsida; order Asterales; family Asteraceae; genus Erigeron; species Erigeron breviscapus. The sequence continues at coordinate 126,036,321 of CM067170.1, read as the reverse complement.
AATTGGACCCTCATTCTCTCTAAACCCACGCAAGATGTTTCACGACTACTTGTGTGAGTTTTGGTACACTGCTACTCTTTCTTCTGATTGTTCTTCCATCACTTTCACATTAAAAGGTGGAACAATCCAGTGTACCTTATCCGCTGATGTGTTGAGGGATGCCTTACACCTCAACTACTGGAGAGAGGGTGAATCTCCAGTTGTCTTACCCCCAAACATTAATTTCCGCCAGGTCCTCCTTGAAATGGGACATAAGGAGTGCTTGGAGAAAGGGGTTTTGAAGACGAAAGGTGCGATGACCATGAAGGGTCTTACACCTTCATGGAGGTATTTTTTCATCCACCTGGTGAGAGTATGGGTGGGAGTTCTGGTGGTCTTGACCAGATTAACTCCGCACAAGCAGAGATGGCATACTGCTTGTGGAATGGATTGAGAGTAGACTTTGCTGATATCCTGTTTAGAAGCCTAGTACAAAAACTGAAGGGTACCAGGGGAGTTTGTATCCCCTTCTCAAGGTTTCTCTCTCTTTGCTTTTTACAAATTCTGGGCAGTGAAGCATACTTAAGTACAGATTCACCTTATACTGTCCCAGATTTGTTAAGGAATTTAGACTCTCTAGTATTTGAAGCTGGAGAGGTCGAGATTCCAGATCGAATGCAGCTGGCATTCGCCAAAACTGATGCACCAATTCTAGGTGAGTCAGAAAGACAACCGGGCGGGCCTCAAAATAATGAGGGACCCTCCAGTTCGTCTAATGTTATGGTTGAGGATAGAGCAACCATAACTGAGGCAACTCAATAACATCTATCCCTGGTGAAGATACCTCGGTATCTGATCCTCCAACAGATGCACCTAACCAGGAAACTAGGGAAGGTCATCTGGAGACTGACCAATCTGGTCAGCCCTCAGTTACATTCATGGATCTGGACATGAATGTTAATGACGAGGAAATCCTTATAGAGTCTTCGGATTCTGAAGGTACTGCTTCAGACATGGAGATTTTTGATTCTGCTGTACAAGATCAAAACCCTTCATCTCCAGTCTCGCTTCCAGATGCATCAATTTCACTTTCACCATCCCAACAAAATGAGCCTACAAATATACCATTCCCAACTTATAACTATATGTCTGGAAACAGACGTATGGCACTTTCACCATCTGGGCAATTCTCACTCCTTCGAGAAATGCCACCCCCACCACCGCCGTTGTTCACACCTGAGCATTCTCAGCATGAACAACACATTGAAATTCCAGTCCTTTCTTCTACCACCACTCCTATTATTTCTTCAACTGCTGGAATGACAACTGGGGAGACTTCTCTAAGTTTGCCTCCTCCAGTTGCTCCAGTAGAAACTGCTGCTGGTCCAGTGACACCTTCTCCTTCGTCACTGGACAGTCAAGTTGTCTCTGTACAAGCCGATCTCCAAAACCTTCTCACCAGGGTGGAGGAGATTCAAAGACACTTGACAAAAACACCAAGTCTTTCTCCAGATACCACAAGGATCACTTGACCAATATTAAAGTGGTTGATCTGGGGATTAACTAGTTTTCATCTAATGAAGACTTGGTGTTGAAGAAACTGAATGAGTTGGTCACTGGCTGCAACAATCTGGAAACATCTTTAAAAGAAGCCTTTGACCTCACTCAGTCCAAGGTCACAACCTTAATCTCCAACTTGCTGGGCAACACTGTTAGAACATCAGAAGTTGATTTAAGGGAGATTGAAAAACAGGTAAAGGAATTGGTTGACAAGCCTGGGTTGAATGCGTCTGAACTTGGGCAGCAGTTAATGACTTCAGTTGGTCAGAAGATAGATGATACGCTGGGTGTTAGAGAACAACAATTGATAGAAAAGGTGATGTCTGAGATCACCAAGCTGGCCACTCCTCATGTTGATCTGGCCCCACTCACAAATGAGATCAACCAGTTGAGGGGCAGCATTGATAACTTGAACACCCAGGTATCACTTCATGCTCAATATTTGGATAAACTGACAACTGAAGTAGAAAGTTTGAAGAAGAAGGATGAAGAAGTCAAGGATAAGGTGGTTTCTAGTTTGGATGAAGATTCCAAGATTTTAAATGAATTGAAAACTGGTCAGGAACAAGTTGCAGCTAATGTTCTGACCCAGTCAAAAGAAACCAACCACCTTTGGAGATCTTTTAGGATGATGTGCACAATCTTCAAAGAATGCAAGAACATGCAATCATGGCAGTCTCTTGACCGGTTGCCAGCTCACCATTCTGAATGGGAAGTGATTAGGGCAGGTCTAGATGCTGCCAAGGGGGAAAAAAGTGCAGTTCTTGCACAAATTCAAACTGAAAGAAATCCATTTGGAAGTCAAGCAGGTAGTGAAATGGTTGTAGCTACCAGTACTGAAGCTGGTGAGCAAAGAGTTGATGAATCTGGTGATATAAGTGTTAGGGGGAATGTTGTGGATAAAGGAAAAGGTTTGGCATCTGATGTATCTGCCCAGCCGGCCACTGATGTACCAATGTTAGAAACTGGCAATGCTGATGTACTTCCTCCAGTTTCTGAAAGTGTGAGCAAACAACTGGCTAGACTTGGCAATGAAATTAAAGAAAGAAAGAAAATGAAACAAGCCAACCAAGCTGAAGCCAGAGCACATCTTGCACAGATTATATTGCTTGATATTAGTGATGCTCATCTTTTGGGAATCACTAAGGAGGAGTATGCCAGAGTAAAGAATGATCCCAGGATAGTTGACCAGTTGAAAGAAATGCTTGATGTTGAACTGGACAGACACTATCCTGATGATGAAGCTGAATTTGATGCCAGAAGCTTCAATATATCAGTGGAGAAGGCTAAAGAGAATAGGGCCAGTGGGATTCTAAAAAGAACTGAACATGTAAAGAAGGTTGTGAAAAGGGTATTGAATCCACCAAGGAGGATCCCTCAACCAAGAAGACCACTGACCAGAGATGCTGACCTTAGAACCTTCATTGAACCAGCTGGTGAAGTATCAAATGATGACATCAAGTCTGCTGTACTGGCTGCTGGAGCTGGGAGTATTAAAATAACAAATGAATCTGAAGCAAGAAGCTATTACTCCCAGATCATGGCAACCAGAAGACATAGTGGGACTATCAATGATGTTAATGTAACCATTAAGCCAAGCACCAAGCACTTTCAAGTTGAAGTTAGTTATACCAGAGGGCCACTGGTTAAAACTGACAATCTGGTGCAATGCAGTATGGGTTCACTGAATGGGTTGAAATGGTGAATGTTTTAGATGCAAAGGCACAAAAGAATAGGTTTGAGAAAGCATGGGTGAACTTCTTAAAGGGCAAGATTCAACACAAAGAAAATCTGGAGCTAAAGTTGAATATTGATCCTGAAGACTCTAAGCCTATCTCTTCAGTGACCAAGAGAAGACGAACTGGCGAAGGGCCATCTCATTAAGTTCTCTTTTCAGTTATCTACTTGTAATTTTATTTACATTCTGTAACTTGTATAAATTTCATTTCCTTGTATAAATGAAGTTACCAGTTTGTAACCACAAGGTAGATAATAGATTAGATCTAACAAACTTAAAAGAAAAACCCAAGGCATTTATTGATCTATAAAAATGCCTTGGAAAACTTAGATAGATTTAATCGAACAAGTCTCTCCAGTTCACACTTGTACAGATACAAGAACTGAAAAAGACTTGGCAATATTTCTAGACAAATAAGGGGAATTTGTTAGGACCAGTTTCAGTGAAACTGGCCAGTCTGCAGTTGCACCTGGAGACCCAGTGAAACTAGAGTCCCAGAAGACTTGTCCAGAAATATATTGAAGTCCAGTTGTATCGTACAGTTACACAACTGAAGACTTCCTCCAGTTGAGAACTGGCCAGTTGAAGAATCCTCCCAGTTGAAGTCGAAGACAACAAGTGGAAGATAGAGAATGACAATGGCAGCGAAGCCCAGTTGACATTCTAGTCAGTTACAAACTGGAGACCGTCAGTGGAAAGCTCTTACAAAGCTTTACACTGATTACGAGGAATTGACTTTTGTGCTTTATGTGCTTTTACCCGGATAGTAAGATTTATCTTATTATTTAAATACAAAAAGGTACATAAAGCTGGTTGAATAAAGTTGCTTTATACTGCAACTTTACACTGCATTTTAAGGAATTAAATGTTATTCCTTAAATGCTCTCAACCACATTTGTACGGCCAAAGTTAACATCCCAATGTTAACTTTGCCTATAAATACAAGTCATTGCACAACAAGAATATTCAAGTTGAACACTTCACACTTTGCATACCTGCAATATTCTTGGTGAACTTGTGCAGTATTCTCTCAATCGTTAAAAGGAACATTTCACAACTTTAAGTGTTTCGATTGTTTAGAGAAATTCCAAGTGTAGATCAATTGTAGTTCATAGGTTGTTAGGATATTTACATTCTTGTATTATCTTGGTTCCGCAACAACCTTGTAATTTATTTAAAGTTAATAAATAAATTACACTTGAAAATTACATATTGTCTCACCAATTTATTTTACAAGTATTTTGTATTATTGCATTGTTCTTTACTTATTGTCACTTAATAAGTAATCTATCTAGAACTTGGTATATACTCCTGTAACTGGTCGTCTCCAGTTCAGTGCTTATATTGCAAAGTAACTCCACCATCGACATTGAGGTGTCTTCAGGTAGTACCATCTATTGAGTTGGGACTTACAATTGATTGTGTCCAATGTCTGTTATTGTCAAATACTTAACAATGGTGCTTTGTAATTCATTAATTAGTGACATATCAGGTCTTAATTAATGATCGTACATTGTAAGTTTGTTCAAGTGGTGACAATTATCAAGAATTTCTTTATCGAGACAAATGCTAAGAATTGTGATATAGAATTTAAATTCGGTGTCTGTCTTATCGTGGTCTCTAAAGAATTCTTTTCGCTAATCATATCGGGTTCAAGAAAATTCTTGGTGAATTTTCAATGTGTTAATCAAGTTCGTGAAGGTTGACCTTTTAGAAAGTCAAGGTTCACATGAGTCGAGAAAATTAGGCTAAGTGTTAAATGCGTATTAAGCAAAGTGGGCTGATATATGCGTGTTTTCATTTTGGGCTTAATATGCGTGTTCTGGCATAATGGGCCGGATATGCGCGTTCTGGCATAGTGGGCCGGATTTGCGTGTTTTCATTTTGGGCTTAATATGCGTGTTCTGGCATAATGGGCCGGATATGCGCGTTCTGGCATAGTGGGCCGGATTTGCGTGTTTCAGTGTCTCTAGGGTTTGCGTGTTTTAAATGGATATAAATAGGAAAATAACACGCATTTAATGATAGTTTTGAAATCATTTGCGTGTTCTTCCTAAAAACCTCTCCATTTGCGTGTTCCCTGTTCGAGCACTGTTCACACTCTCGATCCATACAACTTGATCTATACGTGTTTTAGACACAAGAAACACTTACATTAACACATATCGAACAAAGGTATATGATTAACATGATTTCTAAATCCATTTTTCATGGGTTATAGTCAAGATTTGGGGTTTTATATTTCGGTTATAAAATCACTAAAAGGGACTAATTAAATGAAATGGATAAGGAAATGGAACCAATAAACTGATAAATCGGATAAATACGTATCAATTCGTACTAGATTTAAGAGTTTTGGGGTTCAAATCATCTGCATATTCGTGTTCATACACCATATGCGTGTTCTTATGACCCAGATGCACATCTTCAAAATTCTTCAGATTTTGCGTGTTGTGATGACGTCATCACATAGAACACGCATTTGACTGGTCAACTCCCCTTTGCGAGTTCTTAATGTCAAATACACCATTTGCGTGTTTATCACCATTTGCGTGTTGTGGCACTGTATGCGTGTTTCATGACTTAGAAAATTTTTAAATAGGAAAAAATTTTAACAAGTAAAATATGAAACATAACACGCATTGACTAGTCAAACCCGACACCATATGTGTGTATTGTCACCATATGTGTGTGTATAAGGAATTTTCTCGTTCTAGGACTTCGGAAAATTTTCAAAATGGGAAAATCTTCAAATAAGTCAAATTAGAAAATGCAAATTGCCTTATAATATTGAACTTTAAAAATTTAAGAAAAACAAATGGTTTTCGTTAAATTTAGTAAAGTTCAAAGTGTCGTTTATTAGAACTAAATGTTTTAGAAGGTTATGAAAACAAACGGTTTCGAGACCTTGGAAAACATTAAAAGTTTTAATTTCGACGTGTTGATTCGATGAAATTGGGACATTTTGGTTGATTAAGAAACAAATGGTTTCTATATCATGGAGAATGTCAAGAATTTTATTGTTCAACTTATTTATCGATGGTCAAAGTGTATAACATTTTTAAACTTTATGAACCACAGGGTTTCAGGAAGCTTAAAATGTCAGGACTTGCCAGAGATAATGAAGTTAGTTCGTCTCAACAGCTCAAGAGGAGGAAAGTAGCTGAAGGAGTTGAACCATCTGTGACATCTTCTCAACCAAGCAGCTCAAAATCCAATGAAGACATTGTGTCCGGGTTGGAGAAAGAATTAGAAGATATGAGAGTCTTGATTGTAAGCTTAACGGAAAGATTTTCAAAGCAAGAAGAGTCACACCGTCAAATGCTTGAAGAGTTGAAGAAAGAAAATACTCAACGTCAGACAAGACATGAGGCTCTACAGAAGATTCAGTGTGAGACAATGGTGCATCTAAAAAGAGTTGTCAAGAAACTGAATAAACACAAATGTTGGTGCATGTTTCTCGGTGACAAAAGCATTCTAGATGTGTTACATATATTTATATATATTCAAGTCTTGTAATTTATCTTGTAATTACCGTTTGTCAATAATATTACCTTGGCATATATTGTTGATCATATTGGGATCCATTTATGTTTATATGTGTGTTTATTATTTGTGTTTTACAGGTTCTAGACATTACATGTAAAGAGTCATTAAGTTAATATTGTTTCTGCGTTTAACAGCAGTTGAAATATTAACTTAAGGTACTTCCAGATGGAAGTTAAGTTAATTGTGTTTCTGCGTATTAAAAGCAGGAGAAACATTAACTTAATCAATACTTCCAATAGGTAATATAGACAATGTTGTTTCTGCGTATTCACAGCAGTAGAAACATTGTCGTAGCTGATGTTGGTTCTGCGTATATTTACAGCAGTATAAACATTGGCTGAGTTAATGTTGGCTCTGCGTCTTGACAGCAGTTGAAACATTAACTCAAATATTCCTAAGTGTTATTTGAGGGTTCTTGGGAACGAGCAAAATAGTTGCTTGTGGAAAGAACACTCAAATGGTCATTTGAGAGTTCTGAGGAACAAGCAAAAGTTTGCTTGTTCATAAGAACTCTCAAATGGTTTGAGAGTTTCTGTGGAAACAAGCAAAAGCATGCTTGTCCATAAGAACTCTCAAACAGTTTGTGTGTTCTGGGAAACACACAAACAGGCCAAAACCCTCATGGGCCTGACATGAGAACACTCAAACCCATTGGATTTGAGAGTTCTTGTCACTTGCCTATAAATAGGGGTGTGTGTTTTGTGTGTTCTTAACAAGAGTGTAGAGAGAAAAACGAGCAAAACCTAGAGAGAGAAACTAAGAACACGCACGGTTGATCTTGTGGGTGGTACTCGACTCACGCACGAACCGCAAACAGACACCCGGTTTGGACGACTCGTAGACTTAAATTACCACGTTGGTTGGTAAGGTTTGTCCGGAGAGCCGTTTCAATATAGTAACCAAATACGGTGTTTATGTTCACGCAAAAGATATATATGTAACAACCCTACTTTTTAACATTATATATGTTCTAGTTATGTTGTCTATGATCCCGCAAGCCATAGTTATACTTGAAGCTAGTAGATAATGCCCCTAAATTAGCAATCCAAAGCTATTGTTCAGTTCTAAATTTAATTTATAAAATGCCATTGAACAAAAATTTTATTGATGATTAATCAAGTTATAAATGATAAAATGAGCCTCACAAGTTGAGATATCAATCAAAATTCTTATAAATGTCCAACAAATCAATCACCAAACCAATTTAAGTAAATATGACATGAGAATAAAGATTTCTATCTCAAAGTATATTTATAAATTAATATGTACATAAAAGTGCTTAAATAACAATAAGTATATATATATGCTTAAAATAAATACAAGTTTACAAATAAAGGCTTATGTAACAAATTAAAAACACAAAAATATATACATACATACATATATACACGACATATATATATATATACACATACTAGAATGAAAATTTACTTATACTACAAACTAACACATTTAGCCTTACAAAATATATGTACACTTACATCTAACATTACATACACATTACATATACAATTTAAAAAAAAAAAAGAAAAAAACCCTCCAAATACCCCTTTGAGGCCGGCCCCCCCCCCCATCACACCAACACACCCATTTCAAATTACTTACACTCATTTCACTCTTGGAACTCACCACTCCAACACACACTTCTTACACTTTTCACACACACAACATCTTTTCTCTCAAAAACTCTCCCTCCCTCTTCTTTTCTTCTTCAATTCGGCCAAGCCAAAAACAAGGCAAAAACAAGGCTAAATCTCATCTAAACTTATATTAATAATAAGGGTTTTTAAGTTAGATTAATAAAGGGTTAATCCAAGCAAGGTTCAAGGGTTGTTTTAGGCTTAGATTAAGGGTTATAAGAGGCTTCAAGGGTCACGAAAAATCTGCATCTTTTCATCCTAAAAATCGTGTTCTTCAAGGGTATAATCTTCATCCTTTTTGTTAGATCTAATCTTGTTCTTGTTTATATTGAAAGGTTTTATCAAAAACTCATACTTTCTTCTTGTTTTCTTTGTAATATACACTTAATGAGGGTAAAGTTGATAGGATCTTTCTTTCCATGCTCATGCATGTCGAATCTAAGAAGAAAAATCCAAGGATTCAACAAGTTTAAGACCCAAAAGTGTTGTTATAGATTAGTAGCTTTTAAAGTGATTTTCTTTTTGATAGATCTATATGTTTTTGTATATTTTTGAAGAGTATATTCTGAGATTCTTCACTTATAAGATGTTTTTATGTTGTTGAATGTTAGATCTATAAAAGTTGGTATCAAAAAGTGTTCGATTCGAATGCATGTATGCTAGATTTAAGAAAGTTGGATCTTTTGTTGGATTATGAGATGGATATGGACTTGTTATAAGTGAAAAATATGTTAATATTAATGTTAATATTCTGGAAAAATTAATAAAATAACAAAGAGACAAAGCTTGGACCAAAACTAGTAAAAATAAGCTTGAAATCACAAACCAAAAACATGCAAAAAGCTATTTTGAGCACACACTTGCACCATAATCAAAGGACAAGAAAAATATATTAAACCTACTGGAAATAAGTTGAAATAAAAGTATAAAACTCAAGTCTTTTGGTTCATGACAACAATAAGCTCAAAAATCACCTTTTCGGGTCAAATAATCACTAACCGAAAGCACTAAATTGCACATATCACACCACCACCACTATCACGACTTTGGACATCAAAATATGATGAACTTTATGGAAATAATGAAACAAGAATGAAAACCCCTTTTGAAGCACTTTAATTGCTTAAGAAATGAGGCTAAAATCACTATTTCGATAAACGATTTTTAATCATAAAATCCTCAAAATAAGCAAGACACAAGAGAGGTTGAATTGATATGAATTTGTATTGATAAAAGTTTCCTAAAAGGCCTGGGATTTTTGACCAAAATGTTTAGTGATGATTTCTAAGAATTTCCATGAATTATTGAATTTAAATGGTAATTAAAAGACATAAAAATCAATAAATAAATTATGTAAATCAAGAATAGGGTTAAATCATCATAACCATTGATAAAAATAACCAAAACCTACTGGAGAAAAATAGTTAAAAGGCAAGAGACATGTGTTACATAATTTAAAGATAAATAATTAAGTAAAAATAACTAATTAAATATTATTATTAAAATTAATGGAAAATACACAAATAAAAGTATAAAACATGAAATTATAAATTAAGGAGCATATATATCAGAAGATAATTCAAATGAAATTATTCATAATTTATAAAGACAATTATGACACTTAAAAGTATATTTAAGGAATTAATTAGTGAATAAATCAATAAAGTGAATAAATAAGTAATTAAATATTATTAAATTAAATAAATAATTACAAATCAGAAAATATACATAAATATTAATATTATAAGACCACTAATGTCAAATATTATTACTAAGCAAAGTATACAAGGGAGATCATATAAATCAAAGCCAAACTACCGAAATTCCAATAAACATACAAAAACGTTTAATGAGAAAACAACTCCTACCACCAAATCTCTTTTAACCAAATAATGAGAGCATCATAATGTACTTAAATTCCACAATTAAGTAACAACCAAATATGGGCAAGTCTACTAGCAAACATCTCATGATCTAGCACACTAGTTCATGCTACACACTCTGTTAGGTCCAGATTTAGTCCAGACTTACTGGACTGGCTCCAGACTGGACTACTGGAACCTTACTTAGGTTTGTTAAGAAACTTGTCTTGCTGGTCTCGCTCCAGACCCGACTACTGGAGCTCACTGAAGACTTCACCCCAGTCCAGATCTACTCTACTGAAGACATTCTGACTGAAGTCAAAGACTGAAGTCTGAAGGAAGAAGACTTAACAAATGGCGGAGTCCACTGGAAAGTCTTACCAGATCTGCACACTGGAGGATTGTTAGTGTTCTAGATCCTGCAAGTCTGAACACTAATATCGAGGATTGACTTTAGCCTTTAACACACTTTCCAAAGAACAATCCACTTGTTCTTTAACAAAAGTATACGTGTGTTAAGGTGGTTGGATAATAGGATACACTTGCACTTGATGTGACTTTATCCTTATTCTTATCTAATACATTTAATGTTCTTGTCGGATCATTAAATGTATGCCAACCATATTTGTACGGCACAAATTCACTGGTGAATTTGTTGCCTATAAATACTAAGTCATTACTTGAACAAAAATACTTTTTAGCATACACCTTGCAAGAAAGTGAATTTGTCTAAAATACTCTCGATCTTAAACAGGGATACTTCACAACTTTAAGTATCTCGATCCTAAAGAGCTATTTGACAAATATAGATCATTTGTAATCATAGGTTGTTAGGATACTCACTTAATTGTGTTATCTTGATTCCGCAACAACCTTGTATTTTATTTACACATCAATAAATGAAATACCCATGAAACATACATAATGGTCCACTTTATTTGTTTATTGCTTTAAGTCTTGTATTACTTTGTTTATATATCTTGCATCTTTATTTACAAGTAATACTAGTCCAATTCTAGTGATTATTAGACTTGTTGAATTTTACACTTTCTATTGGTTAACCATCTCGTTAATTAAGGGACTCACATTTGGTATCAGAGCAGAAGGCTAATCATTGCCTAGATCTGTTCTTGATGGCTAACCAAGAAAATACACAAGGTTTTAGTCTTGGTCCCGATCCTAATGTAAATATGCATGATCAAAATGAACCACAAAACGTTAATAACCCTAATCCTCCACCTCCTCCTCCTACTCCTACTTCTCCACACGTGCATGTGCACTACTCGAATAATCCTGTTCCTAAATTCAGTGGGAACAGTGATGAATTTGGTACGTGGAAGGTTAGGATGGTTTTGCATGTCACTGGTATTGAGAGGAACATGATGAAGATCTTAAACGAAGGTCCTTATGTACCTACATCACCTCTCAATACACTTCTTGATCCTTCTGGATCTAGAAGGGGAAGGGAAAAGAGGGAGGAACATTGGTCAGAAGAGGAGAGGAGATTGGTGAATCTTGACACCCTCCTTAAAAACATGATCCTCGGGGCCGTTCCAGAAACCCTAATTCCCACACTAGTTCTTTTTCCTAGTGCCAAAACCATGTGGGATGAGCTTCTTAACCAACATGAAGGAGGAGATGACACCATTGTCACCAGAAAGGTCTCCTTAAACAAGAGGTATGAGTCATTTTTTGCTCAACCTAACGAGTCTCTCACTGGTACTTACACCAGATTTATGAGTATCATAAACCAATTGAGAGGTCTTGGGGTTGAGAAGGACAAGGATATACTTCTGGAGAAATTTTGTGACATTCTGCCCACCAAATGGTCTCACATGATACTTGTTTTACGACAAGGTAAAACTCTGCACACACACACTCTCTCAACTCTATATGGAGCCTTCAGGTACACTGAAGAAAATCAAGCTCAGAGAGTGGTTGCAGAACAAGATGCTTTTAACCATGCCTCCAGTACTCCTAAAGTGGTTAGTTATTCTGAACCACCAAGTACAGCACTGATATCTTCTGAGAATGTATTTTCTATGAAGAAGATGGTGTCTGAACTTATGGATTCTGGAGAGTCCAGTCAAATCTCTCCAGACTGTTGTGATGAAACTGAAGATGATGACCTTATTGCAATGATTGCTAAAACGTTTGAAGAGAAGTGGGTTCCTTCTGATGACTCATCTGTTGATGAAGAAGAAGAAGATGTGTCTGAACTTATGGATTCTGGAGAGTCCAGTCAAATCTCTCCAGACTGTTGTGATGAAACTGAAGATGATGACCTTATTGCAATGATTGCTAAAACGTTTAACCGTTTCAAAGCAAGAGCAAATAAGCCATCTGGACAATTTGCATCCAGTTCTTCCACTGACAAGACCAATTTGACATGCTTTAAGTGTGGCAAAAAGGGTCATTTCATGAAAGAGTGCAGGTCCAACCAGTTTGCATCCAAGCCTGGTCCATTCTCTTCTAATAATAAGCCTGATGATAGCTATAAATTGAAATATAAAAAGCTTAAGGCCCAAATTGCTCTCATGGCACAACAAATGGAAACAAATAATAAGTGCATGATTGCTACAACTGAAGAGAAGTGGGTTCCTTCTGATGACTCATCTGTTGATGAAGAAGAAGAAAGAGATTGCTGTTACATGGCTCTGGAAGTTGATGAGCACCTGGTGAAGGAAGATGTCACATCTGGACGATGGGTGGACATTGTTATTAAAAAGGTTAGTGATTATGATAATGCAACTGACCAAGAACTAAAATTGGACATTGCTGAAGCTTTAAATTCTGATTTGATTTTTGTAGAAACTGTTAGATCTGATTGTGTAAATGGTCTAGAAACAGATTCTTCTGAAATAAATGCTTTAAAATCAAAATTAAAAGAGCTTCAAGACATTGAACTGGCATTTCAAGCCCAGGTTCTGGTAACTGAACAATTGATTCAAGAAAAGCAAGATCTTGAGATCATTCTAGAGAAAGAAAAACTGGTAATAAAGTCATGGCTAGAAACTAAAAAGCCATATGATGCTTCAGTTAAACAATTTCCTGCTCAAAAACGTGCATATTTAGATGGAAATACTAATGTTGCATCATTAATACCAGTAATCGATCGATTACCAGAGGTGTTAAGGCCCACAACTGTTTATGATATGCCTGAAACACCCAAGACCAATTTAGACCCAGTTCAATCCCCAGAGGTTAAGACTGGAGCTGTCCAGATGACTGCTCCAGTTAAAAAGGTGAAGCAGAATAGACCTTTACCTCAGACCAATCCCTTACCAAAGCCTTTGACTGGAAAAGCTAAGGTATCATCTGAAGAAAATATTTTGTCCAGGATAGAGAGCCAGATTCAAATTCTAACTCGTCAATCACAAAGTTTTAATGCAAGATTAAACTTTCTTGAGGGTATTTCATCTGGCCCTAGACAAAATACAAAACCTTTTTCAAAGAAAGACAAATTTATTTCTCCAGTTGAGAAAAATGAAAAGGTTTTAAAACCATCAACCCCAGTGGTCTTCTCTTCTAAGACCACTATTGAACAAAGTGAACTAGACCAGATTGCCCCAGGGACCTATAAGGGAGGGTCCAGTGAACCCATCAGTCGATGGGTTCCCAAATCTAACTGATCAATATCTGGTGTGTGTGTAGGGCGATCGAAAGAAGCTTATCTGGTATCTTGACAGTGCTGCTGGCAGGACGATGACCGGATGTAAGACCCTACTGGAGGAGTTCACCATTTCTGATGGACCCTCCATCACGTTTGGAAATGATGGTTGTGGGAAGACTGAGGGATATGGTGTTCTGAACAATGGACAAGTCAAGTTCAGACGAGTTGCATTTGTGAATGGTTTGAAATATAACTTGATCAGTGTAAGTCAACTGTGTGACGATGGCTATCAAGTCTTATTCAATGTTGCTCAGGGCATCGTATTCAACAAGGACTGGAAGGTAGTGTTGATTGCTCCCAGAAAAGGGAATGTGTACGTGATGGATATGGAAAGCTCTCCTTCAGAGCAGTGTTTCTATACTCAAGCTGATGAAGACACAAACTGGTTATGGCATAAAAGGTTATCCCATTTAAACTTCAAAAACATTAACAAGTTGTCCAGAAAACAACTTGCAGATGGGATACCTTCAGTTTCCTTCAAAAAGGAAAGACCATGTCCAGGATGTGAGATGGGTAAGCAAAAGCGTACCAGTTTCAAGACCAGACAGAATTTCAGCATTACTGAACCTCTTCACATGCTTCATATGGATCTTTTTGGTCCAGTGAACGTTCAGACTCGTGCTGGTAAAAGATACACCCTGGTGATCATAGATGAGTTCTCCAGATATTGTTGGGTGATCTTTCTGAGGTCCAAAAGTGAAGCTGCTGCTGAAATCATCAGTCTTATCAAGCAAATTGAGCTCAAGTACAGTCGAAAAGTGTGTCAGTTAAGAAGTGACAATGGAACAGAATTCCAGAATGCAACTCTGGAGTCATTCTGTACTGACACTGGCATCTCCCAGAACTTCTCTTCAGCCCGCTCTCCAGAGCAAAATGGAGTTGTGGAAAGGAAAAATCGAACGCTGATAGAAGCTGCCAGGAGTATGCTTGCTGAATCTGGACTGTCTACCAGTTTCTGGGCGGAAGCAATTGCAACTGCTTGCCACACCCAGAATCGATCAGTGTACATTAAAAGACACAAAAAGACAGCCTATGAAGTCTTAAGAATAGAAAACCAAACATTGGTTATTTTCACGTTTTTGGATGTCCAGTTTACATCCTGAACGACTCCAGTCAGCTAGGCAAATTTGATGCCAAAGCTGATGAAGGGTATTTCTTAGGCTATTCAGCCATTCGCAAGGCCTTCAGAGTCTATAACAAGAGACTGGAGAAGGTCCATGAGTCAATTCATGTAACATTTGATGAATCAAATGCCTCAATCAACAAGAAGCCAGTCCCTGACACTCCCCCAGTAACACCAATTGTCTTTTGTGAATCTGATCCAATAAACGACAAAGATGAAGATTCACCAGACTCAGCTTCCAGTCATCCTGATCTGGAACCTGTTCAGAAAAAGAAACTCTCCAGTAGTACTCCATTCTATCCCTCTATTATTTCAAACTACCCTCTGAAATTAATATTGGTTCAGATGTGCGTACTATTACTCCAGTATCAGTGTCAGTTGAGAATTTACCAGAAATGTCTTCTGGTGAAGAATTTCATACTGAACCAGTACTCCAGGAAATGCCTTCAAATGAAGAATTTCATGATGCAAATCGTGATTTAAATGACTCAGATGAAGATACTGAAGTAATTTGGCAAGACCCTCCTCCAGAATCAACTCCAGAGGAGACTCAACTGAATTCTTGCACTGATATTGTTGTCAGTAACAATCCTGGTCAGTACTCCAGATGGACAATAGTTCACCCTATTGATCAGATCTTAGGTGACTCCAGTCGTGGTGTTCAGACCAGAAGAGCCTCCAGTAATCAATGCTTATACGTCAGTTTTCTATCTTTGATAGAACCTAAGAAGATTGACGAGGCTCTGGAAGATCCAGACTGGGTGACTGCTATGCAAGAAGAGCTTCACCAGTTTGAAAGGAACAAAGTATGGTATCTGGTTCCTTTCCCAGTTGGAAAGAAAGAACCAATTGGAACAAGATGGGTCTTCAGAAACAAAGTAGATGAAGATGGCCACGTTATAAGAAACAAGGCCAGACTGGTAGCACAAGGCTACTGCCAGTCAGATGTCGACTTTGATGAATCAAATGCCTCAATCAACAAGAAGCCAGTCCCTGACACTCCCCCAGTAACACCAATTGTCTTTTGTGAATCTGATCCAATAAACGACAAAGATGAAGATTCACCAGACTCAGCTTCCAGTCATCCTGATCTGGAACCTGTTCAGAAAAAGAAACTCTCCAGTAGTACTCCATTCTATCCCTCTATTATTTCAAACTACCCTCTGAAATTAATATTGGTTCAGATGTGCGTACTATTACTCCAGTATCAGTGTCAGTTGAGAATTTACCAGAAATGTCTTCTGGTGAAGAATTTCATACTGAACCAGTACTCCAGGAAATGCCTTCAAATGAAGAATTTCATGATGCAAATCGTGATTTAAATGACTCAGATGAAGATACTGAAGTAATTTGGCAAGACCCTCCTCCAGAATCAACTCCAGAGGAGACTCAACTGAATTCTTGCACTGATATTGTTGTCAGTAACAATCCTGGTCAGTACTCCAGATGGACAATAGTTCACCCTATTGATCAGATCTTAGGTGACTCCAGTCGTGGTGTTCAGACCAGAAGAGCCTCCAGTAATCAATGCTTATACGTCAGTTTTCTATCTTTGATAGAACCTAAGAAGATTGACGAGGCTCTGGAAGATCCAGACTGGGTGACTGCTATGCAAGAAGAGCTTCACCAGTTTGAAAGGAACAAAGTATGGTATCTGGTTCCTTTCCCAGTTGGAAAGAAAGAACCAATTGGAACAAGATGGGTCTTCAGAAACAAAGTAGATGAAGATGGCCACGTTATAAGAAACAAGGCCAGACTGGTAGCACAAGGCTACTGCCAGTCAGATGTCGACTTTGATGAATCTTTTGCTCCAGTGGCTAGACTTGAAGCGATCAGAATTTTCTTAGCATTCGCTGCTAATCACCAGTTCAAGGTCTACCAGATGGACGTAAAGAGTGCTTTCTTGAATGGAAAGCTTGAAGAAGAAGTTTACGTCAGACAACCTCCAGGTTTCGTTGATGACAAGCATCCACATTGGGTATATCGTCTGGACAAAGCGCTATATGGCCTCAGACAAGCCCCACGTGCCTGGTATGATACTCTGACTAAACATTTGTTGAAAAATGGTTTTAAACGAGGTGCAATTGACAATACCTTGTTCATTCTTCATGAGAAAGGTAATCTGTTAATGGTATAAATTTATGTTGATGATATAATTTTTGGGTCTACTAATGAAAACATGTGCCAGAAATTTTCTAAAATCATGTCCACTGAATATGAAATGAGTTTGATGGGTGAATTAACATACTTTCTTGGACTCCAGATTAAGCAAAACAAAGATGGAATTTTTATTAATCAGGAAAAATATGTTAGAGATCTTTTAAAGAAATTTGATATGAATTCTTCACCATCTAAACCAACTCCAATTTCTGCACCACTGACACTGGACTCGGATCCAGATGGCAAGCCAGTGAACACCACTGTCTATAGAGGCATGGTTGGTTCACTGATGTATTTAACGGCCAGTAGACCAGATATTATGTTTTCAACATGTTTATGTGCCAGATATCAGTCTAATCCAAAGGAATCTCATATGCTCGCTGTAAAGCGCATACTGAAGTACCTTAAAGGTGCTCCCAGTCTAGGTCTTTGGTACCCCAAAGGCTCTGGAATGGATCTAATGAGTTATTCAGATTCAGATCATGCAGGTTGTAAGATAGATAGGAAATCCACAACTGGTGGATGTCATTTCCTAGGTGGCAAACTGGTCAGCTGGACCAGTAAGAAGCAAACTTCAGTTTCATTATCGACTGCTGAAGCTGAATACGTGTCTGCAGCCAGTTGTTGTGCTCAGATACTCTGGATGAAGAACCAGTTGCTTGATTATGGTATTAAATATTCAAAAACTCCTATCTTTTGTGATAATACCAGTGCCATCGCTATCTCCAACAATCCAGTCATGCACTCCAGAACCAAACACATTGATCTAAGGTACTATTTCATTCGCGATCATATTATGAAAAACAACATTGAACTCCATTTTATTCCCACTGACAAACAACTCGCTGACATTTTTACTAAACCACTGGATGTAAAAACTTTGAATATCTTGTTGGTGAGTTGGGAATGTTAAACCCCTAAATCTGGAACCTTGGTATTGAACGCCATTGTGTACTACTAAGGATCTTTGATTTAAAGATTCAAAAATTTATTTCTGGATCAACATTCCAGGGAAGACTTGAAAAATATTTTCTCTTAAAAATGTTTAAGTTCAGGGTGAATTAATTTTCTCACTGGACAAATTCTTCAGAAAATATTACTGGTGCTTTGTAAATATGTCCCTCTCACTGGTAACTGGACATGTTGAAGTGCGTGTTTGAGTTGACTTATGTCTTCTTGTAAATGTGTCCCTCTCATTTGTCTGTATTAGTTGACGTGCAAGTTTGAGGTTACCAGTCTTTCAAAATTGGTTGTTCACTGGTACTTTACTGGAGTGTCCCTCCAGTGTACCATCAGTACATGTTCACTGGACTAATCCACCAGTGATACTGGACGGTCCTGTCACCTCCAGATGCACTGAATAATGTCATAATATTTTCAAAATACTTGATCTTTGTATGTGCCACGTAAGCAAACTTTTTCAAAGATATTTATCTTATAAATCCTATGTGGCATGGATATTTTTCAAACTAATGATGGTCTTTTTACTTTGGGAACACAAAAAGTACAAATTTGCTTGTTTTTGTGGGCGGTGAACCATCAACCATTTATGGGTGATGTGATACAATTAAATGCGGATCTCAAAACACGATCAATAATGTTATTTGATAAATTCAAATTGAACGTTTGAAATCCACATTATCTCTCCTATAAATACCCACTTTCACTTTCAATTTCATTTACTTCAAACATTTACTCCCAAATCTTCAAATTCCTTCATTCAATTCTTCATTCATTTTCCAATCATAATACTCGCATATTAACTTCAAATTCATTAAATTCTTCATAAACCTTAAAATTCATTCAATTTCATCTTCTTCTATATATCCAATGGCTCCTAGACAATCAAATTCACCAAGAAATATACTATCCGCTGAATATGCTCCGGCGGCTGATGTAGTTAGAGCACGTCATATCAACCTTGAAGCTAGGGCTTTAAGGATGAATATGAATAACTGGATGGCAAAACTCACGCTATCCAGTGTCCATGATCCACAATCTATAATTGGGAGATTAAACACCTTTTTTCTCTCATGTCCACTGTATGGTGCCCTAACTTTAAATCCAGAAAAGATGTATCACGATTATCTTTGTGAATTCTGGTATACAGCCGAATACAATGAAGAAAATACTTCCATTGTTTACTCTCTTGAGCAAGGGACCAGACCTTTGTCTCTTTCAGTACATTCTCTCAGAATGGCTCTTCAGTTAAATTATCTGGATGAGAATGAGCTGGCAATGCCACTCCCTACTGGTATCAATTTCAGAGAAGTATGCAGATTAATGGGGCATACAGAGATAGTTGATGAAAATGGTCAGTTGTTGAGGAAAGGGACCATTTATATGAGTAGACTGACGGATTCGTGGAGATATTTCTTCACACACATCGTCGAGTGTCTTGGAGGCAGTTCTGGAGGATTGGATCAAATCAATCAAACACACCTCCAGATTGCCTATTGCTTATGGTTTGGGCTAAGGGTTGATTTCGCCCAGATATTCTTTGATGATCTGGTGGAACGTATAAAGGCAAAGGGGAGAAAGCCATTCATGCCATATATTCGCTTTCTTTCTCTTATATTCAAAAATGCCCTTGGAGAACAGTACGACTTTGAAACTACTCATTTTTCAATGAGTGAGTATATGAGAGACCTGGCAAATTTAAGGTCCAGAGATGGAGAGGTGGATATTCCTCCAGCAATGCTGACACTTCAAAGAATTGAAGAGAATGTGGCACCAGTAAGGGTACAAGTTGTTGATGTACCTACTGGTAGTGAAGATGTTCAGATTGTTGAAATGGTACAACCTATAAGGCAAGTGGCTCCAGTGGAAAGTGTGCAACCAGAAACAGTTGAGCTCTCCAGACGACCAAGATCACATAGGCGTCTAATGAGAGGTGGAGTCCAGGTAAACCCATTAACCCATCCTGGTGATATTATGAATATTGATGGGTCTCCCATCTTTGAAGAGGAAAATATTGATCCTTCTGTACAATCTGAACAGAGAGTGGACACTGAAGTCCAGGCTGTTGTACGAGAAGAGGCTGTTGAAGTTGTTCAGACTGAAGAACAAGCTTCTGGTGAGCAAGAGGCTCCACTGGACTTAAATGTGGAAGCTGGTGAACTGATAGATGTTGTTGGTGCTTCTTTTTGGGACGAGGCTGACTCTCCTATTTCTGGAGGTCAGAATTTGGATATTAATATGGATTTTTTGGGCGAAGATGTACAGATTGAAACTTCACCAGAAATGCCACCTCCTCCACCAGAAACCGAAACACCTCAACCAGAAATACCACTTCCTACACCAGATATGCCACCACCAGAACCTTCAATGCCACCACCACCACCACCATCAATTCCTCAATCAACCCCATACTTCACACCAACACAAACTCAATCATCACCAGTACACCAAACTGAACAAAGTGTGCCAGTCTCACATGTCGAAACTGAAGAGGACTGGACACAAGTACCTTTGATGACTAGAGTAACTTCTCATCTGGAACAACCCAGTGGTCTCTCCACTTCTTCTTCCACCGAGGTCCAAGGCCTTCTTAGTAGGGTGGCGGACCTGGAGAGATCACTCCAGTCATCTTCTCAGGTTATTTCTGACTTCAAATCAATGTTGTCAAATAATATAGCGTCAGAAATGAACCTTTTTGCTGGGAATGAAAAGATGGTGTTTGATAAGTTGGATGAACTGGTACTGGCCACGAATGTTAATTCTCAAAATATAAGGGTGGCAGTACAAGGGTTGGAAGGAAAGATTGTAAACTCTGTTGAGACTGCAGTGGAGAATAAGGTTGTACAACCACTGGCAGGTCTTAAAGATGAGGTTGAGAAGATTGTGACAAGAGTTGGTGCACTGGAAAGCAGGCCTACATTTGACCAGACTGATCTGGTCAACACCCTCAGTGATGAAGTTGTCAGAAAATTCAAGGGTGATATGCTGAAAGAGATCTCAGATGAAATATCTGGATCAATACTTAGATCATTTCAGGAGGTTATGTTGCCAGAAGTTGTAAAGATGGTTGAAGTTGAGCTGCCCAAGGACTTGCCAGAATCAATTGAAAGTATTAAAAGGGAAGTCCAGGCACTCAAAACTGGTTTAACTGCTTCATTACCAGAACAAGGAAGAACCTTTGGTTCGCTTGATAGACACATGATGGAAGAGTTATGGAATGATCTGAAGTCAAGGACTAGAGATCATTCCAAGGGGGAAAAACGTTCAGTTCCATCTACTGGTGAACAAGAAGGGTTAATAAGGAGAAAGAGAGAAGTTGCCAGAGCAGTCGCTACTGAAAGCGTCGTGCAACAGAGACAAGTGACTGGTACTGATGCCAGTGCACGTATGGTTGAAAGAACACAAGAAGCTACTGGTACTGAAGCCAGTGAGCCCCAGTTCAAAAGCTTCCCAGACATTCCTACTACACTGAAGGCTGTGAAAGGAAAAGAAAAAATAGTGTCTGGTGAAGAACAAGAACAAGTTGTTGAAGATGTTGACAATGAGACTTCCAGGAAGTTACAACAACAGTGTATCATGATAGAAATCTTCAAAGATAATCAAAGAAATGAACTGCTGGCCCATCATAGGGATATGGCTACAATGGGTACTCTGGACTCCTATAACGCTGGCAGGTTAGGCGTAAACATTGAAGTTTTCAAAAGGATGAAGGAGGATCCCAGAGTTCAACAATGTCTTGATGCACTGGACGATGTTCATATACGCTCGTTCTATGCTGAAGAAGAGCAGGTATATGACTCGTTGATTTATGGTGTAACCATTCCAGAGTTGATCAGACAGAGAAAGGAGGAGCTGGTAAGCCTCCAGAAAAAGATCAGAAAAAATGCTGGTGCTCTGGAATTGGAATACAGAAAGAGGATAACTGGTCTACCCAAGCTAACTGCCAAGCAACTGAAAGCTATCAAAGATGGTGATCTGAGCACCTTTATTCCTCTGGATACAACTCTGAAGATCAATAGACAAGAACACCAGTCCACTGAAGGACAGCAGAGTGGTGTATCCAGGGATACTGAAGAGATGGTCCAGTTGGCAAAGCAAAGGGCTAAGTTTGAAGAAATGATGACGTTCAGGGCCAATACAAGAAGAATTATTAATGCAGAAATCACATTGGCTGAACATCATCAAGGTATGACCAGGTTTAATGTAAAGTTGACCAGAGAAGGTAACTTTACTGATGAAAGAAAAGATACTTCAGTCCAAGCAGGATGGGGACTGAACTAAAGGAGAGGAAGGGTAAGAGAAGACGAAGGAACAACGAGGAGAAAAAAACAAAAAGAAAGAGGAAAACAGGAGGGGAGAGCAGCAAGAAGTGAGAGCGAAGAGGGGAGGAGGGAAAAGAAAAAGGAGTCGAGAACAAGGAAGAAAAGTCATGAAGGCATGTCCATAATGTAAAGTTGACCAGAGAAGGTAACTTTACTGATGAAAGAAAGGATACGTCAGTCCAAGCATTTGGATGGACTAAACTAAAGGAGATTGGATTAACTTTCAAAGGTAAGACTGATCTCTCTCCAGATGTGAAAGCCTTTATGAAGAGGATTGAGAAAGTCTGGAAGAGAATCCAAGAAATGGAAGCTGTGTTGGGTCTGAGACCACCAGTGTCTGTTCCATTATCATCTCCAAAGAGGAAGGCCACTGAAGATGCACCAGGGCATTCATCAAGAAGAAGGGCCTGAATCTTTACCATTGTACTTGTTGTAATTATTTGTTTATGAAAGTTGTAATTATTTTCCTTTTTGATGAAAGTAATAATAGTTGCAAGTTTTTATATTTACAAGTAGAATGACCAGATTTAGTCTAAGTTAGAACTTAAAAGATGAAACTGAAAACACTCATGATCTATAAAGTGTTTTCCAGTAACTTAGATTAGACTTAAATCGACCAAGTGTTTTCCAGACATACAAATTTGTATATCTATAAGTCTGAAAAATACTTGCATTATTTCTAACAAATAGGGGGAATTTGTTAGGTCCAGATTTAGTCCAGACTTACTGGACTGGCTCCAGACTGGACTACTGGAACCTTATAGGTTTGTTAAGAAACTTGTCTTGCTGGTCTCGCTCCAGACCCGACTACTGGAGCTCACTGAAGATCTGACCAGAAAACATATTCTACTGGACCTACTCCAGACTTGGAATCTGGAGTCCCTCTGAAGATTTGTCCAGAAATAATAGAAGACTAGTGAGCATTTACTTACTTGTACAGGTAATCTGGAGCATTCTCCAGATTAGCTCACTGAAGACTTCACCCCAGTCCAGATCTACTCTACTGAAGACATTCTGACTGAAGTCAAAGACTGAAGTCTGAAGGAAGAAGACTTAACAAATGGCGGAGTCCACTGGAAAGTCTTACCAGATCTGCACACTGGAGGATTGTTAGTGTTCTAGATCCTGCAAGTCTGAACACTAATATCGAGGATTGACTTTAGCCTTTAACACACTTTCCAAAGAACAATCCACTTGTTCTTTAACAAAAGTATACGTGTGTTAAGGTGGTTGGATAATAGGATACACTTGCACTTGATGTGACTTTATCCTTATTCTTATCTAATACATTTAATGTTCTTGTCGGATCATTAAATGTATGCCAACCATATTTGTACGGCACAAATTCACTGGTGAATTTGTTGCCTATAAATACTAAGTCATTACTTGAACAAAAATACTTTTTAGCATACACCTTGCAAGAAAGTGAATTTGTCTAAAATACTCTCGATCTTAAACATGGATACTTCACAACTTTAAGTATCTCGATCCTAAAGAGCTATTTGACAAATATAGATCATTTGTAATCATAGGTTGTTAGGATACTCACTTAATTGTGTTATCTTGATTCCGCAACAACCTTGTATTTTATTTACACATCAATAAATGAAATACCCATGAAACATACATAATGGTCCACTTTATTTGTTTATTGCTTTAAGTCTTGTATTACTTTGTTTATATATCTTGCATCTTTATTTACAAGTAATACTAGTCCAATTCTAGTGATTATTAGACTTGTTGAATTTTACACTTTCTATTGGTTAACCATCTCGTTAATTAAGGGACTCACACACTCTTACGTTGTGTATATATAAATACCATGGTTTAGGCTTGCTTGGGGAGCAACATGACTAGACGAAGATCTCGCATTTGATCAGCCCCTAACACTCTCAAATCAAGTGAGTCATAGCCCCCTTTCAAACTCTTTTATGTGTTTTACTTTCGGAGTGAAAAGCATGATAAATAAAATGGCTTTATATATATGAAATGATTCTTGAGAGAATGATTATGAAATGGGATATATTGTATGTTCAATGTGTTATAAGTTATACGATGAGCTTGAGTTCTGTCAAACTGTGATACTTCGGTACACTACTATTAACTCCGATAGTGGAGGCCTGTAGTTAGAGGGTTGCGCAACTAGGAGTCGTCCACTCACCCACTAAATAGGTAACGGTGGAATGTTTGGTCTGCCTTGGTGGCCACCTTCATTACCAGTCCGACCCGAGCGGTGCTCTAACTATCTTTATATATTATGGTCGTCTCCATGGCACGACCCCAATTGTGATTAAAGCACTTGATTGACAGCTTATGCTCTGAAATGAAATATTATGTTGTTTGGGACATGTAAATGGTCTTAGTAGTGGCTCAAGCATATACTCATCGAATTATGCCTTTGGGCTGAATGGAAATCATTATTATTGTGGATGGAAATTATTGATTGAACATACGGTTTGGGTACGGATATTATGAACGATATTCTTGGAAACTACATGACTTACTACTTCATAAATTGATTTGTTTGTATGTGTATTTGGTAGAATAAACCTATGAACTCACTCAACTCTCGTAGTTGACATTTTTTCTTCATGCTTTTCAAGTCTAGAGCAGTAAGTTAGTACTATGGACCGCCTCTTGGACGATGTGTTTATTTGTTGCATGTTGGACTAGTAATGCGAACATTTGATCTTTTGATAATGAATTTGGTTATGTAATGTTTATTAAACGTCAGCTTGAACTTGTAACCTTTTGAATTTGAATGGCATTTGAAACTTTATGGTGATGTTTTATATTTAAATCTTTTGTACCATGTCGTTCTGTGGCATCTCGTGTTCCGCCTTAGTCGGGGTGTTACAGAAAAATGGTATCAAGACAAGGTTATAGAGAATTTTTGCTATAACCTACGTATTTTCAAAACGAGTCGAATATTTCTTAAACAATTGAGTCGATCATAAAGTATTCTTGTTTTACTTATGCATAGCCTGATCAACTATGCCTAACTAAAATTTAATATGGAATGATCGAAATGATTGTCTAAGGGATATTCAAAATGAGTCTTTTGAAAATAAGCTTTAAAAACGATTCTTGGTGCAAAAGATACATAACCAAATCCAATGTTTGCATTACCTACTAGAACCCTTAGTTAATACCCCCACTTGGCTAGTATTACTTTGTCCATTTAGATATAATACATGAGAGCTATGCACAAGTTGAATCCTAGTCATTACTTTAATTATAAATGGATATGTTGGTCGTGCGAGTCGAGTTGGTCGTCGGTTGTGGATGGTCATGTCGTTGTTTAGTTGTTAAGCTTGTGAGTCGTTGGTCGAGTTGGTTGGTTGCTTGTCAAATGGTTAAGGTCGTCTCATGGTCCGTCGAGTCGTCTTGTTGTCCGTAAGTTGCCACATGGGTCGTCAATGGTCAAGTCGGTCGTCCATGGTCGTTCTAAGCATCGAGTCAAGTCGTCATCTCACGCCTTGTGAAACTTGTGTAGGAACATCATGTCGCAAGCAAGTGGAACTTCCGGATCAGCCCCTAGGCCAAGGAATTTGTATGGATTCGTGGACCACATGGAAGAGGAAGAAAGGAGACGCCTAGAGCAAGAGCAACCTCCCCAACCACTCCAAGAAGAAGAAGAAGAAGAGACCGAGCCAATGGAAGACCCCTCGGAAGACGATAATGCTAGAAGTGTTGCCTCTAGCCAACCTGGACGCCGCTCACCCTCGCCACCACCATCACCACCAGCCCCTAGAGCACCCACTCCGCCAAGGCAAGATGCACCCATGAACCTAAGTGATGGGCGATTTCCATCCCAAGACCCATACTTTCAGCCGCGCCTTCCTCGTGATCATCCCTGGTACCATCTCGGACATAGGCGTCAAGGAGAAGAACCTCATCGCCCAGTCTATGGGGTACCCCCTCCACCTCCCATTGGTATGACTCGTGAAGAAAGGGAGAGGGGGTGGGGAATAGCAAATGGATTAAGGGATGCTAGACTAAGGGTAAGGACTCAAGAGGTGATGATGGAAAGGGCCTTGGGAGTTATGGATCGAACGGGGGATTATGCGAGGTTGGCGATATCAGAAGTTCGTCGAGTTAATGAGGTGATATTTATGATGGGATGTGTGCTTACGGCTGTTTGCACTCTCGTGGTAGCTCTCATGCTTAGGAAGTAAACCTAAGGACTTCTTTATTTATGAACTTATTCGATGTATGAACGTTTGTACTTGTTTCAATTTCTTGAACTTTCTAGCTTATATGTGACGATGATCACATCGTATTTGGCATGTAGCAATTTTGTAAACTTATCTTGAATGATATATATGTATGCTTAATGTCTCTCTATGGTTACATGATGTGTTATCCTTCTTGTGTTATAGTTATCCTATTATAAAGGTTATAGTTACAGCAGGAAATCAGTTCTGACCACTTTTGGTAGAACGGCCATATCTGGAGTTCTATTTCGTCTTTTGACCTGATTCCAATTGGAGGTGAAACTTAACTCATAGGGATACGTTTTATATTTTATGAGTTTTTCCCAGATCATCCATCTTAAGCCACTTTACGTGCTCCAAGTTCGTACACAGATTCTGTAATTCTCTTAGCTAACCTTGAAAGCATGGTTGATAAATTTCAGAATTTTACCTAGCCATTTATTTGCTCATAATGACAAGTGTGTCGTGATTAAGGAAAAGAATATGAATATACATATGTGTGCAAACGAACCCTCTATGCACTAAATAACTTTAGATATACTCGTGTGAGATCAAGAAGTCGTGAGTCGAGTTTATGTCATATGATTCAATACACGAATGACTAAACTATATTATTCTTTGTAGAGACATGGCACCACGAAGGACCGGCGGAGAAACAAGTGAAGAGGCCCAGCGAAGAGCCGAGTTAGCTGAGCTTATCTCCCAACAAATCAATGCCGCCATGCCAAACATTGCCACCCAAATTGCGGAGAATGTGACCGCTACACTCAACACGGCTAGAAGACAAGATGGAGGAGGAAATGCTATTGACAGGAATGCTTACAAGGCTTTCACGTCTTGCAATCCCAAGGAGTTTCATGGGACGGAAGGTCCTGTTGGATTGCTCACATGGTTCCAAAGCATGGAAGCCATTTTGAACATCATCGATTGCGCACCGGCCGACCGTGTCAAGTTTGCGGCTAGCAAGCTCCAAGGAAGGGCACTCACTTGGTGGAACCTCCGAGTCACTACGAGAGGTCGCGCTGTAATGAATGCTTTGACTTGGGAGCAACTCAAGGAGGAAATGAAGCAAGAATACTGTCCCCGCCCAGCGGTGCAAAAGTTGGAGATTGAGTTTTGGAGTCATGCTATGAAAGGAATGGAGCTGGAGGCATATGTCATTCGCTTCCACGAGTTGTGTGTGCTAGTACCTGAGATGGTGAACACTGAGGCTAAGAAGGTTGAAAGGTTTATCTATGGATTAGTACCTGAGATCAGATTGATGGTCATGGCCGCGAACCCCACCACAATTGAAGAAGCTATAAGCTTGGCAACCAAGTTAGTAAATGACTTGGTTAGGAGTGGAAGATACTCGCGTGGTGAATCAAGCTCTAGGCAAGGAGGAGGAAATCGATTTGGTGATAGGAAAGGTAATGGGCCAGATAAAAGACAAAAAGTAGTAAGAAACTATGGAATTGTTGATGTTAACCCCAACCCAAATGGTGGCATGCCGCCAAGATGTAATCGTTGTGGCTACCACCATCAAGGAGAACGTAGGCAGTGCACGACTTGCAATCGATTTGGACACCTTGCTACCTATTGCCGAAGTGGAGCAAGAGTTGGAGGAAACCCCGGAGCATGTCGTGAATGTGGAGCCATGGATCATTGGAGGAATGTCTGCCCTAGGTTGGGAAGGGCTCAAGGAGGTCGTGGAAACATGAACAATAATCGTGGGAATTTTCGAAATGTTGGCAACCGTGGGAATCAAGCAAACCAAGGAAATAATGGGAATCGAGTGAACCAAGGAAATGGTGGAAATAGAGCAAATGGAGGGAATCAAGGTAACAACGTGAATCGAGGAAATCAAGGAGGCCCAGCAAGAGGACGGGTGTATGCGATGGGAGCAAATGAGGCACGTGATGACCCAAATGTCATCGTAGGTACGTTTCCATTAAATAATGTCTATGCCTCTATGTTGTTTGATTCTGGAGCCGAGAGAAGTTTTATTTCCTTTGAATTTAAAGAATTAATTGATAAGATACCTAGTGAGCTTGAGGAAACTTGTTATGTTGAATATGCGAATGGAAACGAGTATAAGACTAAGGAAATTATTGCTGATTGTAAGCTAACTTTAGATGAGAAGGACTATAGTATAGACTTGATTCCCATAGAAATAGGAAGTTTTGATGTGATAGTAGGAATGGATTGGTTGTCGAAAATGCGTGCTGAAATAATTTGCCATGAAAAGATCATTAAAATCCCTTTAGATAACGGTGAAGTGCTAATAGTTCAAGGCCATAAGGCGGGAGTCCAACCCAAGATAGTGTCGTCTAAGAAAGTGAGGAAGTATTTACACAAGGAATACCACACGTACTTGGCGCAAGTAGTGGATAAGCGAGTGAAAGATAAGGATCCTCTCAAGGTAACGGTGGTTAGAGATTTTCTAGATGTGTTTCCGGACGAACTACCTGGACTTCCCCCAGCGAGACAAGTAGAGTTTACCATTGATTTAGTTCCCGGGGCAGCCCCCGTAGCTAAAGCACCGTATAGGCTAGCGCCCTCCGAAATGCGAGAACTCTCGGAGCAATTGCAAGAATTGCTTGATAAAGGTTTAATCCAACCTAGTTCTTCGCCATGGGGTGCGCCAATTCTCTTTGTCAAGAAAAAGGATGGAACTCTGAGAATGTGCATCGACTATAGAGAGTTGAATAAATTGACGATCAAGAATAGATACCCGCTGCCGCGAATAGACGATTTGTTCGACCAACTGCAAGGAGCGTCACATTTCTCGAAAATTGACCTTAGGTCCGGCTATCATCAGTTGAGGGTACGAGAAGAAGATGTACCTAAAACGGCCTTTAGAACTCGCTATGGGCATTATGAGTTCCTAGTGATGCCATTTGGTCTCACAAATGCGCCAGCCGTTTTCATGGACCTAATGAATAGGATCTGTAGGCCATACTTGGACAAATTCATCATAGTGTTCATCGATGACATTTTGATATACTCTAGAAGTAAGGAGGAGCACGAGAAGCACCTGAGGATAATCTTACAGCTACTTAGAGACGAGAAGCTATATGCTAAGTTTTCTAAGTGTGAATTTTGGCTACGTCAAGTCCAATTTCTGGGGCACGTTGTGAACGAAGAAGGAATCCATTTGGATCCGTCCAAGATAGAAGCAATCAAGAAATGGGAGACACCAAGACACCAACGGAAGTGCGTAGCTTCCTAGGTTTGGCGGGTTATTATAGGAGGTTCATTCATGGATTCTCTAAGATTGCGGTACCTTTAACCCAATTGACCCAAAAGTCAAGAGAGTTCGAATGGGGTGAAGAACAAGAGCAAGCGTTTCAAACGCTTAAGGACATGTTGTGTGAAGCACCAATACTAGCATTGCCAGATGGAATGGAAGGATTTGTAGTATATTGTGATGCGTCGAATAAAGGGCTAGGGTGCGTACTAATGCAAAGAGACAAGGTTATTGCATACGCATCTAGGCAATTGAAGCCACATGAGAAGAATTATTCAACACACGATTTGGAGCTAGGAGCCGTAGTGTTTGCCTTGAAGATATGGCTACATTATCTTTATGGCACCAAGTGCACCATATTTACCGATCACAAGAGCTTGCAACACATCTTCGATCAGAAGATGTTGAACATGAGGCAAAGGAGGTGGATGGAGCTGCTTAACGATTACGAGTGCGAAATTAAGTACCACCCCGGAAAGGCAAATGTTGTTGCTGACGCTCTTAGTAGGAAGGTGAGCACTAGGGTGTCGAGGACAAGAATTTATCACTTACGAGTGAAAATGTCTCTAAGGGATAAATTCTTAGAAGATCAAGCAAAGGATTTTGAAGAGAAGAACATTGAAGAAGAGGCATTGAGTGGGTAGAAACAAGGTTCGATAGGGATGATGAAGGCATCTTGTATTTCAAAGGAAGAGCTTGGGTCCCAAAGATCAATGGGCTGAGAGAGGTATTAATGAATGAAGTGCACAATTCAAAATACTCGATTCATCCGGGAGCGGATAAGATGTACCAAGGTCTAAAAAGGGACTTTTGGTGGCCTGGGATGAAAGGTGATGTAGCCCTATATGTGAGCCGATGCATGACTTGCGCGATGGTCAAAGCTGAGCACCAAAAGCCAGCTGGACTTTTAAAGCAGCCGGAAATTCCCGAGTGGAAGTGGGAGCAAATAGCAATGGACCTAGTGACGAAACTGCCTCGGACAAGGAAAGGCCATGATGCCATATGGGTGATTGTTGATCGTCTTACGAAATCAACCCATTTCATCCCCATCAAAGAAGATTGGAACACTGAGCGTTTAGCGCGTCTGTACGTTGAAAAGATTGTGACATTGCATGGTGTACCTCTGTCCATAATATCCGATAGGGATGGTAGGTTTACCTCATGTTTCTGGGGTCTTGTGCAAGAAGCAATGGGCACTACGTTAGCATTAAGCACGGCTTACCACCCACAAACGGATGGGCAAAGTGATCGTACAATACAAACGCTGGAGGATATGCTAAGGGCTTGCGCATTAGAATTTAGTGGAAGTTGGGATGAACACTTGCCATACGCAGAATTTACTTACAACAATAGTTATCACTCTAGCATACAATGTGCGCCGTTTGAAGCTCTATACGGGTGTAAATGTAGATCACCCATGTGTTGGGTAGAGGCGGGTGAAAGAAGCCTAGCTACCATTGATTTTGTCCAAGAGACAACGGACAAGGTGGCGATCATTAAAGAAAAGCTTAAGGCTGCAAGGGATCGGCAAAAGAGTTATGCGGATCAAAGGAGGAAGCCCCTTGAATTTGAGGTCGGCGACAAAGTACTATTAAAGGTGTCGCCATGGAAGGGAACCGTAAGGTTCGGCAAAAGAGGAAAGTTGAGCCCCCGATACATTGGCCATTTGAAATTGTTGCTAGAATAGGCCCCGTAGCCTATAAGTTGAAATTACCCCAAGAATTGGGAGATGTTCATGACATATTCCATGTGTCGAACTTGAAGAAATGTGTGGCGGATGATTCGAAAGTGGTCCCACTTGAAGAACTACGTGTGGAGGATAAGCTCCAATTTCGTGAGAAGCCAATAGAAGTTCTCGATCGCGATGAGAAACGCCTTAAGAGAAGCAAGATCCCTATCGTTAAAGTTAGATGGGATACGAAACACGGACCCGAGTTTACATGGGAGCGCGAGGACTTTATACGCGAGAAATATCCGCACTTACTCCCTAAGCAAATTCAAATTCCGAGACGAAATTCTTCTAAGGGGGTAAGGATGTAACAACCCTACTTTTTAACATTATATATGTTCTAGTTATGTTGTCTATGATCCCGCAAGCCATAGTTATACTTGAAGCTAGTAGATAATGCCCCTAAATTAGCAATCCAAAAGCTATTGTTCAGTTCTAAATTTAATTTATAAAATGCCATTGAACAAAAATTTTATTGATGATTAATCAAGTTATAAATGATAAAATGAGCCTCACAAGTTGAGATATCAATCAAAATTCTTATAAATGTCCAATAAATCAATCACCAAACCAATTTAAGTAAATATGACATGAGAATAAAGATTTCTATCTCAAAGTATATTTATAAATTAATATGTACATAAAAGTGTTTAAATAACAATAAGTATATATATATGCTTAAAATAAATACAAGTTTATAAATAAAGGCTTATGTAACAAATTAAAAACACAAAAATATATACATACATACATATATACACGACATATATATATATATACACATACTAGAATGAAAATTTACTTATACTACAAACTAACACATTTAGCCTTACAAAATATAGTACACTTACATCTAACATTACATACACATTACATATACAATTTATAAATAAAAAAAAGAACAAAAACCCTTCCAAATACCCCTTTGAGGCCGCCCCCCCCCCCCATCACACCAACACACCCATTTCAAATTACTTACACTCATTTCACTCTTGGAACTCACCACTCCAACACACACTTCTTACTCTTTTCACACACACAACATCTTTTCTCTCAAAAACTCTCCCTCCCTCTTCTTTTCTTCTTCAATTCGGCCAAGCCAAAAACAAGGCAAAAACAAGGCTAAATCTCATCTAAACTTATATTAATAATAAGGGTTTTAAGTTAGATTAATAAAGGGTTAATCCAAGCAAGGTTCAAGGGTTGTTTTAGGCTTAGATTAAGGGTTATAAGAGGCTTCAAGGGTCACGAAAAATCTGCATCTTTTCATCCTAAAAATCGTGTTCTTCAAGGGTATAATCTTCATCCTTTTTGTTAGATCTAATCTTGTTCTTGTTTATATTCAAAGGTTTTATCAAAAACTCATACTTTCTTCTTGTTTTCTTTGTAATATACACTTAATGAGGGTAAAGTTGATAGGATCTTTCTTTCCATGCTCATGCATGTCGAATCTAAAAAGAAAAATCCAAGGATTCAACAAGTTTAAGACCCAAAAGTGTTGTTATAGATTAGTAGCTTTTAAAGTGATTTTCTTTTTGATAGATCTATATGTTTTTGTATATTTTTGAAGAGTATATTCTGAGATTCTTCACTTATAAGATGTTTTTATGTTGTTGAATGTTAGATCTATAAAAGTTGGTATCAAAAAGTGTTGATTCGAATGCATGTATGCTAGATTTAAGAAAGTTGGATCTTTTGTTGGATTATGAGATGGATATGGACTTGTTATAAGTGAAAAATATGTTAATATTAATGTTAATATTCTGGAAAAATTAATAAAATAACAAAGAGACAAAGCTTGGACCAAAACTAGTGAAAATAAGCTTGAAATCACAAACCGAAAACATGCAAAAAGCTATTTTGAGCACACACTTGCACCATAATCAAAGGACAAGAAAAATATATTAAACCTACTGGAAATAAGTTGAAATAAAAGTATAAAACTCAAGTCTTTTGGTTCATGACAACAATAAGCTCAAAAATCACCTTTTCGGGTCAAATAATCACTAACCGAAAGCACTAAATTGCACATATCACACCACCACCACTATCATGACTTTGGACACCAAAATATGATGAACTTTTTGGAAATAATGAAACAAGAATGAAAACCCCTTTTGAAGCACTTTAATTGCTTAAGAAATGAGGCTAAAATCACTATTTCGGTAAACGATTTTTAATCATAAAATCCTCAAATAAGCAAGACACAAGAGAGGTTGAATTGATATGAATTTGTATTGATAAAATTTTGCCTAAAAGGGCTGGGATTTTTGACCAAAATGTTTAGTGATGATTTCTAAGAATTTCCATGAATTATTGAATTTAAATGGTAATTAAAAGACATAAAAATCAATAAATAAATTATGTAAATCAAGAATGGGGTTAAATCATCATAACCATTGATAAAAATAACCAAAACCTACTGGAGAAAAATAGTTAAAAGGCAAGAGACATGTGTGTAAGTCCCAACTTGTTAGATGGTACTACTGAAGACACCTCTATGTCGATGGTGGAGTTACTTTGCAATATACTTACTAAACTGGAGACGACCAGTTAGATAAGTATATACCAAGTTCTAGATAGATTACTTATATAAAAGACAATAAGTAAAGAACAATGCAATAATACAATAACTTGTAAACAATCTTGATGAGACAATATGTAGTTTTCAAAGTGTAATTTATTTATTGATATTAAACAAATTACAAGGTTGATGCGGAACCAAGATAATACACGAATGTAAATATCCTAACAACCTATGAAATACAATTGATCTATACTCGGAATTTCTCTTCTACAATCGAAACACTTAAAGTAGTGAAATGTTCCTTTTAGCGATTGAGAGAATATTGCACAAGTTCACCAAGAATATTGCAGGTTTGCAAAGTATGAAGTTATTCGTTTGTGTGTGAAATAACTTTGAGAGAACGAATACTTGATTTCTTGGTTGTGCAATGACTTGTATTTATAGGCAAAGTTAACATTGGGATGTTAACTTTAGCCGTACAAATGTGGTTGGAAGCATTTAAGGAATAGCATTTAATTCCTTAAAAAGTGTTGTAAAGTCGCATGTTACAGTGACTTTACACAACCACCTTTATGTACCTTTTAATACTTAAATAATAAGATAAGGCTTATTATCCGGGTAAAGGTACATAAAGTATACAAGTCAATTCCTCGTAATCAGTGTAAAGCTTTGTAAGGGCTTTCCACTGAAGGTCTCCAGTTTGTAACTGACTAGAATGTCAACTGGGCTTCGCTGCCATTGTCATTCTCTTTCTTCCATTTGCTGTCTTCGACTTCAACTGGAATGTTTCTTCAACTTGGTCAGTTCTCAACTGGAGGAAGTCTTCAGTTGCGTTGACTGTACGGTGCAACTGGACTTCAATATATTTCTCGACAAATCTTCTTGGTCACCAGTTTACTGGTCACCAGATGCAACTGGTGAACTGGTCAGTGGAAACTGGTGACTGGCCAGTTCCAGGTGAACTGGTCCTAACAAATTCCCCCTATTTGTCTAGAAATATAGTCTAAGTCTTTTCTAGTTTTGTATCTATACAAGTGTGAACTATAGAGACTTATTTGATTTAAATCTATCTAAGATATCTAGGGCATTTTTATAGATCAATAAATGCCTTAGGTTTTTCTTTTGTGTTTGTTAGATTTTAATCTTTTATCTACCTTGTGGTTACAAACTGGTAACTTCATTTATACAAGGAGCAAAATTTACACAAGTTACAACAGAATGTACAACAAATTACAAGAAGATAAAATGAAGAAAGAACTTAAACAGATGGCCCTTCGCCAGTTCTTCTTCTTTTGGTCACAAGAGAAATAGGTTGAGTGTCTTCAGGGTCAATATTCAGCCTTTGCTCCAGATTCTCTTTATGTTGAATCTTGCCCTTTAGGAAATTTACCCATGCCTTCTCAAACCTATTCTTTTGTGCCTTCGCATCCAGCACATTTACCATCTCGACCCATTCACTGAACCCAAACTGCAACACACCAGGATCATCAGTTCTCACTAGTGGCCCACCAGCATACTTTACTTCAACTCGAAAGACCTTGGTGCCTGGCTTAATTGTAATATTGACATTTGTGATAGTACCACCATGTCTTCTGGTTGACATGATCTGGGAGTAGTAGTTTCTTGCTTCAGTTTCATTAGTGATTTTAATACTCCCAGCACCAGCAGCCAGTACGGCGGACTTAATGTCTTCATTTGTCACCTCGCCAGTTGGTTCAACGAATGTTCTAAGATCAGCATCCCTGGCAGCTTTGGTCAGTGGTCTTCTAGGTTGTGGAACCCTTCTTGGTGGATTCATCACTTCCTTCACAACCTTCTTTACATTGGCAATTCTCTTCAGAATCCCACTGGCCCTTAACTCCTTAGCCCTCTCCAAAGAAATGTTCAGGCTTCTGGCATCAAATTCAGCCTCATCCTCATGATAGTGTCTTTCCAGTTCAACATCTAGCATTTCATTTAACTGGTCAACTATCCTAGGATTATTCTTAACACTGAGATACTCCTCCTTAGTGATACCTAGAAGATTGGCATCACTCATATCTAGCAAGTTCAATTGTGTGAGATGTGCCCTGGCTTCAGCTTGGTTCCTTGTTTCATTTTCTTTCGTTCTTTAACACTATCACCAAGTCTGGCCAGTCTTCTACTATCACTGTCTGAAACTGGAGGCAGTACATCAACATTACCAGTCTCAAGCATTTCCATTTCAGTGGCCGGCTGGGCTTCTTCAGTTGCTTTGCCCTTTCCTTTATCCAACACATTCCCCCTTACACTAGCATCACCAGTTTGCTCACCAGCATCAGTACTAGTAGCTAAGCTTAATTCCCTTCTTGGTACAACTGGTGGTGCAAGGACTGTACTTCTTTCCCCCTTGGCAGCATCGAGACCTGCCCTAATAGCTTCCCATTCAGAGGGGTGTGATGGCAACCGGTCAAGAGGCTGCCACGACTGCATGTCCTTGCACTCTTTAAATATCCCACACATCATTCGGAAGGACCTCCAAAGGTGGCTGGTTTCTTTAGACTGGGCCAAGACATTTGCAACAACTTTGTCTTGACCAGTTTTTAATTCATTCAAAACCTTTGATTCTTCATCAATACCAGCACCCACCTTTTCCTTCAAAGCATCATCCCTCTTCTTCAAATTCTCCACTTCATTGGCCAGTTTATTCAATGTTTCAGTGTGAAGAGATACTTGGGTGCTTAAACCTTCAATGCTGCCCCTCAACTGGTTGATCTCACTGGTGAGTGGGGCCAGATCAACCTGAGGAGTGGCCAGCTTGGTGATCTCAGACATCACCCTTTCAACCAAACGCTCTTCCCTAGCACCCAACATATCCTCCATCTTCTGACCAACTGAAGATACCATCTGCTCACCAAGGCCAGTTAAATCTAGGCCAGGTCTCTCAATTAGTTCCTTGACCTGCCTTTCAATTTCCTTCAAATCTACTTCAGAAGTTCTGACAGTGTTGGTAAGTAGACTTGAGATAGAACTGGTGACCTTGGAGTGAGTTAGGTCAAAGGCTTCCTTCAATGTACCTGCCAGATTGTTACTGCCAGTGACCAACTCATTCAATTTATTAAACACCAAGTCCTCATTTAATGAGAACTTGTTTATCCCCAGATCAACCACCTTGATATTTGTCAATGAGTCTTTGTGGTATCTGGAGAAGGACTTGGTGTTCTTCTCAAGTGTCTTCTGAATCTCCTCCACCCTGGTTAGAAGGTTTTGGAGATCGGATTGTATAGAGACAACTTGAGTGTCCAGTGACAAAGAAGAAGGTGTCACTGGACCACGAGCAGTTACTACTGGAGCAACAGATATCAATTAGTGCCAAGATAGTATCACAAAGGCGTTCGATAGCCTGGCGAGCAAAGATAATCTGGACCTCCTCAACTGGAGAACTTCATCAGTGTCACTGACGCGTTCAATAACAAAGAAAGCTCCAGTTAAGGGTTTAGCATTCCCAGTTCGCTGATGAGATGTTTAAAAGTTTTCTCATCGAGAGGTTTAGTAAAAACATCAGCTAACTGTTTGTCAGTGGGGATGAAATGAATTTCAATATCACCTTTCATAACATGATCACGAATAAAATGATACCTGATGTCAATATGCTTTGTTTTTGAGTGCATCACTGGATTGTGAGAGATAGCAATTGCACTGGTGTTGTCACAAAAGATTGGGGTCTTGGTATACTTCTGACCATAATCTAGTAACTGGTTTTTGATCCAGAGAATCTGGGCACAACAACTGGCCGCAGAAATGTACTCTGCCTCTGCAGTGGACATAGAGACTGAAGTCTGCTTCTTGCTGGTCCAACTCACCAGTTTTCCTCCAAGGAAATGACAACCACCAGTTGTGGATTTTCTATCAATCTTACAACCTGCATGATCAGAATCTGAATAACCCATTAGATCTAATCCTGAGCCTTTGGGGTACCAAAGACCAAGATTAGGACACCCTTTCAGGTATCTAAAGATACGCTTTACAGCGTGCAAATGTGATTCTTCAGGGTTAGCCTGAAACCTGGCACACAAACATGTTGCAAACATTATATCTGGTCGACTGGCAGTTAAGTACATCAGTGAACCAACCATACCTCTATAGTCAGTTATGTTAACTGGTTTGCCAGTTGGGTCAGAGTCCAAATTCAATGGTGCTGCAATAGGTGTGTTTTTCGATGGGATTGAATCATATTTGTATTTTCTTAACAAATCTCTGACATATTTTCCTTGGTTTATGAAAATTCCATTTTCAGTTTGCTTAATCTGAAGACCTAAGAAAAATGTTAATTCACCCATTAAACTCATCTCATATTCAGATGACATGATTTTAGAAAACTTTTTACACATTGCATCATCAGTTGAACCAAAAATAATGTCATCAACATAAATTTTTACACATTGCATCATCAGTTGAACCAAAAATAATGTCATCAACATAAATTTGTACCAATAAGATATTACCTCTTTCTTTCAAGATAAACAAGGTATTATCTATTGCACCTCTTTGAAAGCCATTTTTGAGAAGATGTTTAGTTAAAGTATCATACCAGGCTCTTGAGGCTTGTCTTAGACCATACAATGCTTTGTTCAGTCTATAAACCCAATGAGGATGCTTCTCATCGATGAACCCTGGAGTCTGCTTCACATAAACTTCTTCTTCCAATGTTCCATTAAGGAACGCACTTTTGACATCCATCTGGAAGACCTTGAACTGCAGATGGGCTGCATAAGCCAAGAATATTCTAATGGCTTCAAGTCTTGCAACTGGAGCAAAAGTCTCATCAAAGTCAACGCCCTCTGCTTGACAATAACCCTGGGCAACTAATCTGGCCTTGTTTCTTACAACATGGCCATCTTCATCCATTTTGTTTCGGTAGACCCATCTGGTACCAATAGGTTCTTTCTTAACCCTGGTGGACAAGGAACAAGCTCCCAAACATTGTTCCTTTCAAACTGGAGGAGCTCTTCTTGCATAGCTTCCACCCAGCTTGGGTCTGCCATAGCCTCGTCAATCTTCTTTGGTTCAATTAAAGATAAGAAGGTGACGTTTAAGCATTGCTCACTGGTGGCTCTTCTAGTCTGAACCCCACTAGTTGGATTACCCACAATTTGTTCAATTGGGTGGGCTTTAGTCCATCTAGTGTATTGACTAGGCTGGTGAACTACAATATCAGTGCAAGATACCTGGAGATCTTCTTCAGTTGCAGCAGCATCTGGAGAAGGATCAGTCCAAACAGCTTCTACATCCTCATCAGAGTCAATGAGGTCTCGATTGGCATCATGAAATTCCTCAGTTGAAGGTATTTCATGAGTAACTGGAGAAGTAGGGGCTTGAACTGGTGCTGATATTGGAGTGGCACGTACATCTGATCCAATCACCAATTCTTGTGGTAAGTTAAAATTGATAGAGGGATAAAATGATGTGTCACTGGTGCTTTTCTTCTTCTTGACTGGTTCCAGTTTGTTGTAACTGGAAGCATCTTCTGGTGAACCAACTGACCGATGAACTTGGTCAGTTTCACCAAAGTTGATTGGAATGACAGGAGAAATATCAAGGCTTGGTCTCTTGTTGATTGCTTCAGTTGATTCATCGAATGTGACATGAATTGTCTCATGCACCTTTTGGAGTCTATAATTATAAACTCTAAAGGCCTTTCGAATATCTGAATAGCCTAAAAATACCCCTTCATCAGCTTTTGCATCAAACTTTCCAAGCTGACTGGAATCGTTCAGTATATAAACTGGACAACCAAATACATGGAAGTATCCAATATTTGGTTTTCGATTCCTGAGTACTTCGTAGGCAGTCTTCTTGTGTCTCTTGATGTAGACTGACCGGTTTTGGGTGTGACAAGCAGTTGCAACTGCCTCAGCCCAAAAACTGGTGGGAAGACCAGATTCAGATAGCATGCTTCTGGCCGCTTCTATCAGTGTACGATTCTTTCTTTCCACAACTCCATTTTGCTCTGGAGAGTGAACTGATGAGAAGTTTTGAGAGATGCCAGTGTCAGTGCAAAATGTTTCAAGTACCTTATTTTGGAATTCAGTACCATTATCACTTCGCAACTGACAAACTTTTCGAGTGTACTTGAGCTCAATTCTTTTGATAAGGGAGATGATTTCAGCAGGTGCATCACTTTTGGATCTGATGAATACCACCCAGCAATATCTGGTGAATTCATCAACCACAACTAGAGTGTATTTCTTTCCAGCTCTAG
Source organism: Erigeron breviscapus (assembly GCA_034093135.1). NCBI lineage: Eukaryota > Viridiplantae > Streptophyta > Magnoliopsida > Asterales > Asteraceae > Erigeron > Erigeron breviscapus. The sequence goes on along the minus strand of CM067170.1, from coordinate 125,995,833 downwards.
TTTGAACATTCACTGGACCAAAGAGGTCCATATGAAGCATGTGAAGAGGTTCAGTGATGCTAAAATTTTGCCTAGTTTTGAAACTGGCTCTCTTCTGCTTGCCCATCTCACACCCTGGACATGGCTTTTCCTTATTGAAGGAAATCTGGGGTATCCCATCAACCAGTTGTTTGCGAGACAACTTGTTAATGTTCTTGAAATTAAGGTGGGATAACCTTTTATGCCATAGCCAGTTGGTGTCCTCATCAGCTTTGGTATAGAAACATTGCTCTTTTGGAGCTGGTTCCATATCCATGATGTACACATTCCCTTTTCTTGGTGCAATCATCACCACTTTCCAATCCTTGTTAAATATGGTACCTTGTGCAATATCGAACAATACTCTGAAGCCATCATCGCAAAGTTGGCTTACACTGATCAAGTTATATTTCAAACCATTCACAAATGCAACTCTTTTGAATTCGACTTGTCCATTATTGAGCACACCATATCCTTCAGTCTTTCCAGATTGATCGTTACCAAACGTCACTGTCGGTCCATCTTGGACAGTGAACTCTTCCAGTAGGGGCTTACATCCGGTCATAGTCCGGCCAGCAGCGCTGTCCAGATACCAGATATTCTTCTTTCGATCGCCCTACACACACACAAAAATCATTAGTTATTTTTGTGAACCCATCTTTTCTTGATGGGTCCACTGGACTTCTCTACAGAAGCCACAGTTGATTGTTGAGGTGTTGAACTGGAGGCTACATCTGGAGCATTATCACCAGCTCCAGGTGCAGAAGTAAAAACGATTGGTATTTGATATTTACTCACCTTAAGTTTACCAGATTTTGTTCCAGATGGAACATTCTTTTGTTTAGGTACAAAAGGGAGTGATTTAATGTTTTGTTTTAAAACTGGAGGTGGTGAACCTCCTTCCAGATTGTTAATTCGGGCAGTGCAACTCTGAACCTGCCGAGACAAAAGTTGGAGTTGCCTTTCCAAATTAACCAAAACATTGTTTTGTTCAGGCAGTTGAACCTTGGACATTGGTTCAACTGGGAATTTAGTCTTTCGGGTCTTGGGCTCCTTAGACTTATGAGGTAAAGGCTTGTTAACAGTGGCCTTTTTGACTGGAGCTTTAGCCTGTTTGGCTCCAGCTTTAACCTCAATGGGGGTGGTCTCATTGGTTTCAGTTTCAACAGCTTCAGGTTGATCATAAGGTGTTGCAACCTGGAGAGCTGGAGGCAATGCATGAAGATCTGGTATAAGAGCTGCCATCTCCAGATCTTCAGATTTCCATGCATTTTTCTGGGCATCGATAGTTCTTGAAAATGCATCATAGTTTTTGCCAGATGCTTTTACCCAGGACTTGATAATCATTTGAGCTTTTTCAAAATCATGAGATAGTTTTTGATTATCAAGTTCTAATGCCTCAATTTTTAAAACTGACTCCTTGAGAGCCAACTGGACACTTTGCAAATCATTCAGTTGTGGTTTGACATTGTTTAGTTCAATTAAGATAGTGTCTAAATATCTTTCACTATCTGCTCTAATAGTTTCTACAAATGCCAAATCACCACTTAATGATTCAGCCAGGTCCAGTTTTAATTCAGGGTCAACCTGGTGATCATAATCACATACCTTTTTCAGTATGATGTCCACCCATCTTCCAGAGACGACATCATCTTTCACCACATGCTGCTGTTGTTGTTGATCTTCCAAGGCCATGAAACACATGTCCCTTTCCTCTTCTTCATCACCAGATGAATCATCAGAGTACTCCCATTTTCCCTCAGTTTGTGCCATTAAGCACTGATCCTTTTCCTTTTGCATGGACAGGAGGGCAATCTGGGCCTTAAGCTGCTTGTATTTAGCTTTGTAGCTATCATCAGGCCGATTGTAATTAGGGACAGAGGGGCCAGTTTGGTTATTCAACTGACTAGATCTGCATTCCTTCATAAAATGACCTTTCTTGCCACACTTATAGCATGTAAGATTGGTCTTATCCAGAGAGCTGGAGCTGGAAGCATTGTTGGGGCCATTAAATCTTTTAGATTTATGCTTAAACCTATTAAAGGTTTTAGCAATCATGGCGACCAGATCATCATCGTCAGTTTCATCATAACCTTCACTGTTTTCAGTGGTCAGCCCAGAGTTTAAGAAACTGTTCAACATCTCCTTCATCGAGTGTGCCTGGACACTCTCAGCAGACATTAAAGCAGCACAAGGTCGCTCAATTGCATTAGCAACCTTGGGACTCTGAGCATGGTTCATGGCATCTTGCTCAGCCACAAGTCTTGCAGCATTATTATCTTCAGTGAATCTGAAGGCTCCATAGAGCGATGCAAGTCTTGCAGCATTATGTTTTCCCATTTGGAAGGAAGAATATCACAAAACTTCTCAAGAAGAATATCCTTATCCTTCTCTACACCCAAACCTCTCAATTGATTGATGAGGCTAGAAAATCTGGTATAAGTACCAGTTAAACTTTCATTGGGCAAGGCAAAGAAGGATTCATACTTCTTGTTCAAAGCAACTTTTCTGGTGACAATAGTGTCATCACCTCCTTCAAATTGAATTACTAATTCATCCCACATAGACTTGGCACTGGGAAACAACACAAGTGTTGGAATTAGGTCTTCAGGGACAGCCCCAAGGATCATGTTTTTCAGTCTGGTGTCCAAGTCCACCAGTCTGCGATCCTCATCAGACCAATGGTCTTCTGGCTTTTCCCTTGAGCCTCTCTTCCAGTTGGATCAAGAAGAGGACTCACCCCAATAGACATAGGTATATATGGTCCATCCTTAAGGATTTTCAACATATACCTCTCAATACCACCAAAATGCAACAGCATTCTAGCTTTCCATGTACCAAAGGTCTCACTGTTTCCATCAAATTTTGGAACAGGAGTGTTAGAGTAATGTACATGGACGTGGTTTGGGGTAGAAGGAGGAGGAGGGTTGGTGTTAACATTTTGAAAAGGTGGTGCATTAGTGTTCGACGGGTTTTCACCTGAACCAGAACCATCTCCACCTTCAGTAGTGTTCATCTTTGCAGATCTAGGCAAGTTTATTAGCCTTCTGCTCTGATACCACTTGTAAGTCCCAACTTGTTAGATGGTACTACTGAAGACACCTCTATGTCGATGGTGGAGTTACTTGCAATATACTTACTAAACTGGAGACGACCAGTTAGATAAGTATATACCAAGTTCTAGATAGATTACTTATATAAAAGACAATAAGTAAAGAACAATGCAATAATACAATAACTTGTAAACAATCTTGATGAGACAATATGTAGTTTTCAAAGTGTAATTTATTTATTGATATTAAACAAATTACAAGGTTGATGCGGAACCAAGATAATACACGAATGTAAATATCCTAACAACCTATGAAATACAATTGATCTATACTCGGAATTTCTCTTCTACAATCGAAACACTTAAAGTAGTGAAATGTTCCTTTTAGCGATTGAGAGAATATTGCACAAGTTCACCAAGAATATTGCAGGTTTGCAAAGTATGAAGTTATTCGTTTGTGTGTGAAATAACTTTGAGAGAACGAATACTTGATTTCTTGGTTGTGCAATGACTTGTATTTATAGGCAAAGTTAACATTGGGATGTTAACTTTAGCCGTACAAATGTGGTTGGAAGCATTTAAGGAATAGCATTTAATTCCTTAAAAAGTGTTGTAAAGTCGCATGTTACAGTGACTTTACACAACCACCTTTATGTACCTTTTAATACTTAAATAATAAGATAAGGCTTATTATCCGGGTAAAGGTACATAAAGTATACAAGTCAATTCCTCGTAATCAGTGTAAAGCTTTGTAAGGGCTTTCCACTGAAGGTCTCCAGTTTGTAACTGACTAGAATGTCAACTGGGCTTCGCTGCCATTGTCATTCTCTTTCTTCCATTTGCTGTCTTCGACTTCAACTGGAATGTTTCTTCAACTTGGTCAGTTCTCAACTGGAGGAAGTCTTCAGTTGCGTTGACTGTACGGTGCAACTGGACTTCAATATATTTCTCGACAAATCTTCTTGGTCACCAGTTTACTGGTCACCAGATGCAACTGGTGAACTGGTCAGTGGAAACTGGTGACTGGCCAGTTCCAGGTGAACTGGTCCTAACAAGTGTTACATAATTTAAAGATAAATAATTAAGTAAAAATAACTAATTAAATATTATTATTAAAATTAATGGAAAATACACAAATAAAAGTATAAAACATGAAATTATAAATTAAGGAGCATATATATCAGAAGATAATTCAAATGAAATTATTCATAATTTATAAAGACAATTATGACACTTAAAAGTATATTTAAGGAATTAATTAGTGAATAAATCAATAAAGTGAATAAATAAGTAATTAAATATTATTAAATTAAATAAATAATTACAAATCAGAAAATATACATAAATATTAATATTATAAGACCACTAATGTCAAATATTATTACTAAGCAAAGTATACAAGGGAGATCATATAAATCAAAGCCAAACTACCGAAATTCCAATAAACATACAAAAACGTTTAATGAGAAAACAACTCCTACCACCAAATCTCTTTTAACCAAATAATGAGAGCATCATAATGTACTTAAATTCCACAATTAAGTAACAACCAAAGATGGGCAAGTCTACTAGCAAACATCTCATGATCTAGCACACTAGTTCATGCTACACACTCTTACGTTGTGTATATAAATACCATGGTTTAGGCTTGCTTGGGGAGCAACACGTCTAGACGAAGATCTCGCATTTGATCAGCCCCTAACACTCTCAAATCAAGTTAGTCATAGCCCCCTTTCAAACTCTTTTATGTGTTTTACTTTCGGGGTGAAAAGCATGATAAATAAAATGGCTTTATATATATGAAATGATTCTTGAAAGAATGATTATGAAATGGGATATATTGTATGTTCAATGTGTTATAAGTTATACGATGAGCTTGAGTTCTGTCAAACTGTGATACTTCGGTACACTACTATTAACTCCGATAGTGGAGGCCTGTAGTTAGAGGGTTGCGCAACTAGGAGTCGTCCACTCACCCACTAAATAGGTAACGGTGGAATGTTTGGTCTGCCTTGGTGGCCACCTTCATTGCCAGTCCGACCCGAGCGGTGCTCTAACTATCTTTATATATTATTGGTCGTCTCCATGGCACGACCCCAATTGTGATTAAAGCACTTGATTGACAGCTTGTGCTCTGAAATGAAATATTATGTTGTTTGGGACATGTAAATGGTCTTAGTAGTGGCTCAAGCATATACTCATCGAATTATGCCTTTGGGCTGAATGGAAATCATTATTATTGTGGATGGAAATTATTGATTGAACATACGGTTTGGGTACGGATATTATGAACGATATTCTTGGAAACTACATGACTTACTACTTCATAAATTGAATTGTTTGTATGTGTATTTGGTAGAATAAACCTATGAACTCACTCAACTCTCGTAGTTGACACTTTTACTTCATGCTTTTCAGGTCTAGAGCAGTAAGTTAGTATGGACCGCCTCTTGGATGATGTGTTTATTTGTTGCATGTTGGACTAGTAATGCGAACATTTGATCTTTTGATAATGAATTTGGTTATGTAATGTTTATTAAACGTCACTTGAACTTGTAACCTTTTGAATTTGAATGGCATTTGAAACTTTATGGTGATGTTTTATATTTAAATCTTTTGTACCATGTCGTTCTGTGACATCTCGTGTTCCGCCTTAGTCGGGGTGTTACAATATATATATATATATATAGTGATATATATATATATATATATATCATAAAAGGTAGATATAGAAACCGTGGGTTATCTCGAGGAATTCCGCACCTCGACATATCCTTAAGTCAATCTCGGTTCGGTAAGACCCGGGGGTGTAACACCCCAAGCCGAGGCTCGAAATATCACGGAAATCATATAGCGCAAGGTGGAATTACAATAGAACAAGAACTAAATGCAATTAAAGATTCGGTGAATCCAATACAAAACGAAACAAGTAACAAAATACACCAGGAGCAAATAACCATCAAAGTTAACAAGATAACATCCAAAGATGGCAAACGATCCTAAGTATAATGCAAAAGGGAGGCCAATGAATCCTTGATCCATGAGGTCCATAGTCCGGGTTAAACCGCAAGCGAAGCAACTAAACTCCACGCCTAGGGAGAACCTGATTACCTGAAAAGTGTACTAAGCATAGTCAACACAAGGTTGGTGAGTTCGTAGTAATGGTTCGTAAAGAACCCACGATAATAATCACAATATACGAATAGAGGCTAGGCATGACTTACAGCGAGCCTCTAAGCAACACAATATCGTCCAACAACAAGATTATACCAGACAAGTAAATGTATAATAAGAATGCACAATGATATACGAATCAATGTAAGTGCCAATGCATGAATAAGCCAACATGCCTATCCTATGCGTGAACTCCGTCACCTATGCAACGATACCCTTCTGTCATTACAATGAACAAGGCTGTATCTCAAAATCATCGAGATATATATGTCTATATACTCGGGGTCACGTTCTACATCCAAAATGGGTGCATACATCTATGCACCAGGATGTCGGCAATCCCCTGCCGAGGGCTCATCAACGATGTATGCAATGTTTACAATCAAATGTAAATGCATAAATCATAAACCAACAATCAATATACGATGCACCTGTGCCATCAATCAATATTCCTCAAACATAAGCCAACTATCAACATTCATCAACCATAAGCCTACTATCAACATTCATCAATCATAAACCACTATTCACAATTTAAACCAACTATACGTACATATACTTCAGAGGATTCTACTTTCTTCAAGTCCTAGATGCTTATATATAGGGTCACCCGCAGCCTTCCCACCACATCTAAAACCCAATGAAGGCATAACCGACTTCCATGTATGCACGTCTATCCTAATATATATATATATGTAATAATTAACGGAGACATAACCCAAATCAAACAAACGAAACGAACTGTCACATCAATCCAATAATCAAGTCAACCAATCAGTAAATCAATCAACAATGTAAGTAAACACACCAGTTTTACACTTTTCAGCCCGAATCTCAAGCGAGTAGGGAGATACGAAACTCACCTCGATGATTTATGAAAAGTTAAGTCGATATAAAGTCGAGTTAAGGAAGTACAATGTTCTCCGTGCGTCTAATACCTAAATATCGATCATTCATTCACATCAACATACATAAACACATAGACGCAACTATTGAAAACACGGCAAAACCCTAATTAGGGTTCCAAAGTGTTTCACGACGTTAAATAGTTTCTAAGACTCTTAATCAATGTTATATAAGATAAGAAGTGAATTAGATTAAGACTCGGCGCGTAAAATGGTCCAGAAAGTCAAACTAAGTCAAACAAGGAAAGTTCAGAATTACAAAGGCCGTAACTTACGGTCAAAATGGGCGTAAGGTACGGTGGCATTTTTACAACAGGCGTAAGCTACGGAGGAAAGGGGCATAAGCTACGCTGGGCAAGTTTTGACGGGGCGTAAGGTACGGTCAGTATGGGCGTAACCTACGGCCCTCTAGAAATGTCATTTTTGGCGTAGAAGTTGGCGTAAACAGTTAAATTTTGGCGTAAGGTCAAAATTGAAGATAGGGATAGGCGTAAGCTACGGCCCTCACTGGCGTAACCTACGCCCAAGCAAAATAGACCTGGCGTAACCTACGGCCCTAAGGGGCGTAGGTTACGCCCCATACTGGGCAGCAACACCACCAGCAGCAACAAGTGCAGAAAAATAAGAACCCAAACCCCCAATTTCGACCCAAACCATACCAAAACGATTTGTAAAGACTTTTAACCCATTTTGAAGTATAATCAAACATCATTAACCATAAATACACATAACCCAACCCACAAATTCGACCAAAACATCATAATCACTCACAAATCATTCAAACCCTAGCCCTAACCCTAATTTTCATTTTTACCATTTACAAGTCTTGGAATCCCATAAAAACAACTAGAAACATAAGAACAAGCATAAATAGAAGTAAATGGGATGAATTTAACTTACCAAAACGTCTCCTTGAGCTCAAACCCAAATTTGACCTAATTGGGTAAAAATGCTAGAACTTGGCTTTGATTCTTTGATAAGACGGAAGTGAGATGAAAGTGACTATGATTTCTATGTTATAATCGATCCAACACTAATTTGATGCAAGAAATGGTGAAGAAGATTGAAATGGGTCTTGCTTTGCTTTTGAGAGAAAGAGGGAAAGAGATAGATAGATAGATAAGAAGTGAGAGGGGAGAAAGAGATATGGGGGGGGGAATGGGTCATGGGTGGCTGGTGGGTCTTGGACTACCCACGGGCCGACCCGTTTCTCCCACAAGCCATAAAACAATCGGTTGCACAACTAAATGCCAACAAACTAAATAACGACTCGACTAACACACATTGTCATTTAATTCACCAAACGACCCACTTATTTCATTAAACAAGATTGTTAGTCAAATTACACATAAAGTCAATGGGTCAAAATTCACGGATGTTACATTATTCCCCCGTTGAAAGAATTTCGTCCCGAAATTCAACAAAACCCTAATTATCAAATAAATGCGGATACTTAGACTTCATGTGATCCTCTCGCTCCCAAGTGAACTCGGCTCCACGTCTAGCATTCCATCTAATCTTAACAATCGTGTAGCGTTTGCTCTTGAGTTTCTTTTCTTGACGATCCAAGATCTCCACCGGCTCTTCAACAAAGTTCAAATTCGAATCAACCCTAATTTCATCCATAGGCACATGATGTGTAGGATCCGCCAAACACTTGCGCAAGTTACAAATATGAAACACATCATGCACACCGTTAAGCTCTTGAGGCAATTCCAGCCGATAAGCAACTTTTCCAACCCGTTCAAGAATCTTGAAAGGACCAATATACCTTGGTGCAAGTTTTCCCCGCTTCACAAAACGTACGACTCCTTTCCAAGGTGACACTTTCAAAAGTACTAAATCACCAACTTCAAACTCCAACGGTCTCCGCCTCACATCAGCATACTTCTTTTGACGTTCACGGGCCAATTGCAACTTCTCCTTAATTTGGGATATTACCTTAGTCGTTTCAATCACAATTTCTGGCCCGATAAGTTGACTCTCTCCAATTTTCGCCCAAGCTAGAGGAGAACGACATATCCTACCATATAATGCTCTAAAGGGCGCCATTTGAATGGTAGCATGGTAACTATTGTTGTAGGAAAATTCGACTAGAGGCAAATGGTCTTCCCAATTTCCACCAAAATCAATTGCACACGCCCTCAACATGTCTTCAAGTGTTTGGATGGTTCTCTCGGTTTGCCCATCCGTTTGGGGGTGAAACGCCGTACTCATGTCAAGTCGAGTACCCATGGCTTTTTAAAAGGCTTCCCAAAATTTTGATTTGAAACGGGCATCTCTATCGGAAATGATAGAAATTGGCACTCCATGTTTAGATATTACTTCCTTGATGTATAAACGAGCCAAAGTGTCAAATTTTATCGGTTTCGCGAATGGCTAAAAAGTGAGCCGACTTCGTTAACCGATCTACTATCACCCAAATCGTGTCACGACCGCTTCTTGTCTTCGGTAGCTTAGTAATGAAGTCCATTGAGATATGTTCCCACTTCCATTCAGGCATCACCGGTTGTACCAACAAACCGGGTGGCTTCTTGTGATCGGCTTTGACTTGTAAGCAAGTAAGACACTCACTCACATACCTAGCCACATCACGCTTCATGCCCGGCCACCAATACAAATCTTTCAAGTCAAAGTACATCTTATCCGACCCGGGATGGACCGAATAAGGCGATAGGTGAGCTTCATTCATGATAAGTGTTCTTAAGTCGCCGAAAATAGGAACCCAAAGTCTTTCAACCATGTATAGCCCATTATCATTCTTCCGGTCGAATTGTTGTTCCATACCATCTAGGTTCTCGTTTCCAAAGTTTTCCGGTATGGTGGCTTGAATTTGGGCTTCAATGATCCGATCACGAATATTCGGCCCTACCGTGAGGCTCATAGCTCTAGCCCGTCTTGGTTTCACTCTCTCCTTTCGGCTCAAGGTATCGGCTACTACATTTGCCTTGCCCGGGTGATAACGGATGTCACAGTCATAATCACTAAATAGTTCTAACCAACGCCTTTGCCTCATATTCAATTCACTTTGGTTGAAGATGTGTTGGAGGCTTTTGTGATCGGTAAATCACACATTTGGTGCCATAGAGATAATGCCTCCAACACTTCAAAGCAAACACAACCGCTCCCAATTCCAAATCATGTGTCGGGTAGTTCTTCTCATGCACCTTCAATTGACGAGAGGCATAAGCAATGACCTTACCCCTTTGCATAAGAACACAACCCAACCCTTGCCCTGAAGCATCACAATAAACAACGAAATCTTCAATTCCATCCGGTAGCGTCAAAATAGGAGCATCACATAGCATATCTTTAAGAGTTTGGAAGGCGCTTTCTTGTCTTTCGCCCCATTCAAAATTTCTCTCCTTTTGAGTCAAGAGAGTGAGTGGTTGAGCAATACGGGAGAAGTTTTCAATAAATCTTCTATAATAACCCGCCAATCCAAGAAATTGGCGGATCTCGGATGGCGTTTCGGGTCTTCTCCAATTCTTGACCGCTTCAATCTTGCTTGGGTCCACATGAATACCCTCCTTGCTCACCACGTGACCAAGAAAGTGAACCTCTTCCAACCAAAACTCACACTTGGAGAACTTAGCATACAATTTCTCTTTCCTTAGTAGTTCAAGCACTTCACGCAAGTGCTCAACATGCTCCTCCTTCGTCTTCGAGTATACAAGTATGTCATCAATGAACACAATGACAGACTTGTCTAAGTATGGTTGACACACCCGGTTCATCAAGTCCATGAACACCGCCGGTGCATTAGTCAACCCAAAAGGCATTACGGTGAATTCAAAATGACCATACCTTGTGCGAAAAGCCGTTTTGGGGATGTCATCTTCATGTACCCGGAGTTGATGATAACCCGAGCGAAGATCGATTTTTGAGAAGTGCTTAGCTCCTTGAAGTTGATCAAACAAGTCATCAATTCTTGGGAGAGGATACCGGTTCTTCACTGTGAGCTTGTTTAATTCTCGGTAGTCGATACACATTCTGAAGGACCCATCTTTCTTTTTGACGAAAAGAACAGGAGCACCCCAAGGTGATTGACTAGGGCGAATGAAACCCTTCTCTTGGAGTTCCTTGAGTTGAGCTTGCAATTCTTGCATTTCGGTTAAAGCTAGTCTATATGGGGCTTTTGCTACTGGCGCGGCTTCGGGAATAAGATTAATACGAAAATCAAGTTCACGGGTCGGAGGTAACCCCGGTAAGTCATCCGGAAAAACATCGGGAAAATCACAAACGATAGGGACGGTCTTCAATTCTACCTTTGAGATGGTAGCACTAAAGACTTTAGAAGTCGAGGAATCGGAGGTTTCACCTTGAACCCTAAGAATTTTACCGTTAGCCAAAGGTATCTTAACAACCCTCTCGCCACAATCAATGGTTGCATTCACCGCCGTCAACCAATCCATACCCACTATAATATCAAAACTACCAATGTCAAGAGGCATAAGGTCAATGAAGAAGTCGACATCTTCTAAGGTCAAGACACATTCCCGAAGTATTTGACTAATTCTAGTTAGTGACCCATTTACCATTTCAATGTCAAGCACATAGTTTAGAGCACATGGATGCACATCAATCAAAGGAACAAAGTTAGAAGACATGAGGCTATAATCGGCCCCGGAATCAAATAGGACGGTTGCATAGAGACCATTAAGGAGAAAAGTACCTGCTACTACGTTGGGGTCATTGCGAGCTTCATTTACATTGGCCGCAAAGGCTCGGCCGCGTGGTTGCACTTGGTGGCCTTGTTGTCCCCGGTTTTGATTAGGCCCGACCATTTGTAGTTGGTTGGGGTGGACGGCTACTTGCACTTGTTGCCCCACCCATCGAGGGCAATTATTACGGTAGTGGTCACGGCTACCACATTCAAAACATTCGCCTCTTCTTTGGTTACCTTGAGGAGGAACGGCCCGAACAGGGGCCACATTCATTGGGCCCGCTCTTGGAGCTCTACAATCTCTGGAGAGGTGCCCGACTCGGTTACAATTATAGCATGCCTTGCATTGGGCATTGGCGGGGTGATGTTGGTTGCATCTCCCACAAAAAGGATGGGGTCCCGGGAAAGCTTTCCTAGTTGGCTCCACCGCCGCCATTATTCTACCCCTATTTACATTCTTGGGGTCAAACCTCCCCACTTTCTTTACCCCGCTCGACTCCCCCACTTCTTTCCTCTTGTTTGATGAGGACTTACTCAAAACACCACATCTCAATAAATCTTCAGTCACACTCCCGGCTTGGTTGACCGCATTAGCCAAAGAAGTAGGCATGTTGGAGTTTACATAAGATCGGACTTGAGGATTTAAGCCCAATACAAACTTCTGGATGGCCTGTGACTCGGTACCCACCAAGTGAGGAATGAGGGTGGACAACTCTTGAAATCGTCTCACATAGCCCTTGTAATCGGCTCCCTCCATGTTTAGATTTGCGAATTCAATGGTTAAGTTTTGTAGTTCATACGGAGGACAAAACTTTGCTTTTACTTTGTTTTTGAAGTCAATCCACTCCAAGTTTTGAGTCCGCCCCAACGTTATTTCCTGGTTCCACCAACTCAAGGCGTCATGCCAACATGCCGGATGCATAGGAAATCCGGTCATCATAGGTGCAATGACTCCTTTCAATCACCGCCTCTATCGCCTCAAACCACCTTATATATTCCGTGGGACCCCCTTTCCCATCGAACTCCGGTGCCCCACAACTCTTAAAATCTTTAAATATACACCCTTGGCGGTATCCGCCATATTGATTATTCATGGGCATCCCGATACCAACTCCCACTGGTTCCTCTCCTTCATCTTCTTCGGCATAAGGTTGATCATTTTCATTGTTTACGTTTTCTGGGGCTTCGTTGTTTTGAGGCCCATTGTTTTGCCCAAGACTTGTCGTGACTTGAGCAATGATGGTTGGCATGATGCCGGCGACCGTTTGTGCGATTACCTCGGCCAAGTTTGGCTCAGGAGCTCCACCACGACCCCTACCACGGCCCCTACCACGGCCCCTACCACGGCCCCTACCACGGCCCCTACCACGGCCCCTACCTCCTTGCACTTCTGGTTGAGCTTCCGGTTGCGGTTCTTCCTCTTCGGCCCTATAGTTCGTTCCGGTTCTCCTGGGTCTCGCCATTTCTATAAAACAAGTGACACGTTGACCCGAGAGTTAGTCTCAAATGCTCACATGTTAGCCACACAAGTAGTCAATGCTCTCATACCGATACCACATACTCATTTCATAACATTATGCTAAGGCAAGAGTGTTAGAATTATAAGGGATTTCCACATATCATATCATCACGTTGGATTTATTACAATACCTCACCATTAATTTAAGTAATCATGTTCAAAATATCATGCAGTTAAACAACTAACACAAATGATTCAAAGTATAATCCGAATTCGATATGCTTACTAGTTATTGACCTGGTATGTATACAGGGTATACCAACGGCTAACCCTCCACCTAATCAACTTCCATTAAGCATATCGGTTCCTTATTATACTTTAAGCCACGCGTGCGCAATCCACGATGTCATGAACTTGCTATAATATCGGGTAACCATAAAAGAGTTGATCGGGTTCTTTTAGGTTTGCCACAATATTATACTAAGTTAATGGCATCCCATCATTTTGCCCTAAATCATCACATTAATTCCAACAATTTACAACAACAACCCATATTAACTACAATTCACATTCATCACATTGAATTCAAGCTATCATACAATAGGTCTTAACTACGAATTCACACGGGGATTCACATAATTCACATTGCACACGAATTCCTAACCATGCATGCTATATGAAGAGTTTTAACTTAAGCCGTAGTCTAGGTCAAACCGCCTAATTCTCTACGACCACGCATGGGCCACCATTCTGTAACACCCCAAGCCGAGGCTCGAAATATCACGGAAATCATATAGCGCAAGGTGGAATTACAATAGAACAAGAACTAAATGCAATTAAAGATTCGGTGAATCCAATACAAAACGAAACAAGTAACAAAATACACCAGGAGCAAATAACCATCAAAGTTAACAAGATAACATCCAAAGATGGCAAACGATCCTAAGTATAATGCAAAAGGGAGGCCAATGAATCCTTGATCCATGAGGTCCATAGTCCGGGTTAAACCGCAAGCGAAGCAACTAAACTCCACGCCCAGGGAGAACCTGATTACCTGAAAAGTGTACTAAGCATAGTCAACACAAGGTTGGTGAGTTCGTAGTAATGGTTCGTAAAGAACCCACGATAATAATCACAATATACGAATAGAGGCTAGGCATGACTTACAGCGAGCCTCTAAGCAACACAATATCGTCCAACAACAAGATTACACCAGACAAGTAAATGTGTAATAAGAATGCACAATGATATACGAATCAATGTAAGTGCCAATGCATGAATAAGCCAACATGCCTATCCTATGCGTGAACTCCGTCACCTATGCAACGAGACATGCCTATCTATATATATAATAATTAACGGAGACATAACCCAAATCAAACAAACGAAACGAACTGTCACATCAATCCAATAATCAAGTCAACCAATCAGTAAATCAATCAACAATGTAAGTAAACACACCAGTTTTACACTTTTCAGCCCGAATCTCAAGCGAGTAGGGAGATACGAAACTCACCTCGATGATTTATGAAAAGTTAAGTCGATATAAAGTCGAGTTAAGGAAGTACAATGTTCTCCGTGCGTCCAATACCTAAATATCGATCATTCATTCACATCAACATACATAAACACATAGACGCAACTATTGAAAACACGGCAAAACCCTAATTAGGGTTCCAAAGTGTTTCACGACGTTAAATGGTTTCTAAGACTCTTAATCAATGTTATATAAGATAAGAAGTGAATTAGATTAAGACTCGGTGCTTAAAATGGTCCAGAAAGTCAAACTAGGTCAAACAAGGAAAGTTCAGAATTACAAAGGCCGTAACTTACGGTCAAAATGGGCGTAAGGTACGGTGGCATTTTTACAACAGGCGTAAGCTACGGAGGAAAGGGGCGTAAGCTACGCTGGGCAAGTTTTGACGGGGTGTAAGGTACGGTCAGTATGGGCGTAACCTACGGCCCTCTAGAAATGTCATTTTTGGCGTAGAAGTTGGCGTAAACAGTTAAATTTTGGCGTAAGGTCAAAATTGAAGATAGGGATAGGCGTAAGCTACGGCCCTCACTGGCGTAACCTACGCCCAAGAAAAATAGACCTGGCGTAACCTACGGCCCTAAGGGGCGTAGGTTACGCCCCATACTGGGCAGCAACACCACCAGCAGCAACAAGTGCAGAAAAATAAGAACCCAAACCCCCAATTTCGACCCAAACCATACCAAAACGATTTGTAAAGACTTTTAACCCATTTTAAAGTATAATCAAACATCATTAACCATAAATACACATAACCCAACCCACAAATTCGACCAAAACATCATAATCACTCACAAATCATTCAAACCCTAGCCCTAACCCTAATTTTCATTTTTACCATTTACAAGTCTTGGAATCCCATAAAAACGACTAGAAACATAAGAACAAGCATAAATAGAAGTAAATGGGATGAATTTAACTTACCAAAACGTCTCCTTGAGCTCAAACCCAAATTTGACCTAATTGGGTAAAAAATGCTAGAACTTGGCTTTGATTCTTTGATAAGACGAAAGTGAGATGAAAGTGACTATGATTTCTATGTTATAATCGATCCAACACTAATTTGATGCAAGAAATGGTGAAGAAGATTGAAATGGGTCTTGCTTTGCTTTTGAGAGAAAGAGAGAAAGAGATAGATAGATAGATAGATAAGAAGTGAGAGGGGAGAAAGAGATATGGGGGGGGGAATGGGTCATGGGTGGCTGGTGGGTCTTGGACTACCCACGGGCCGACCCGTTTCTCCCACAAGCCATAAAACAATCGGTTGCACAACTAAATGCCAACAAACTAAATAACGACTTGACTAACACACATTGTCATTTAATTCACCAAACGACCCACTTATTTCATTAAACAAGATTGTTAGTCAAATTACACATAAAGTCAATGGGTCAAAATTCACGGATGTTACAGGGGGACTTACAACTCGTATCAGAGCCATAGGTTATCAACAACCTTGGTTCGAGATTGATCACGGTTTGGGTATCCCACTTTTTGCGTGTTTTTTAGGTGGAGAAGTGTTTTCGGGTTCGTTTGAAATAAAGGTTCAAACTTGACACCAAAATAAGACATATCTCATTCCTAAAATCATTTTCTCAAGTTTTCTCTGATCAAGGAACAATATCGGGTTCGGGATCTAAGAAATTGTGAGAAAACTGTGTTTGCGTGTTCTTGGTACTGTACCGTTTGTGTGTTTCTGGTACTGTACCATTTGCGTGTTTCTGTACAATCCCCAGATCTGCGTGTTTCTCAAATTTTGCGTGTTTCTTTGAGAGTTCTTGAGGTTTTGAGAGTTCTTGAGGTTTTGAGAGTTCTTGAGGCTTTGAGAGTTCTTGAAGTTTTGAGAGTTCTTGAAGTTTTGAGAGTTCTTGTGGTTTGCTTGTTTAGTACACTTTTGCTCGTTTCATTTGAGTGTTCCTGTTTTTGCGTGTTCTTGTGTATTTGAGTGTTTATAAGTTAAACTTCATACACAATGGCAGCAAACTATCTTAACCAATTAATACTAATGGACCATGAGACCGGTAAGGGTAATTCACCACCTAAACTGATGATCATTGACCAATACTTTTCTTGGAAAGGTCGATTCGAATCCTTTATGCAATTCACGGATATTAGAATGTGGACTTGTATGACTGAAGGATATAGTGCCCCAACATATGAAGACATTGGTGTTAACAAAGTTTATGCTTACCAAGATATGTGTTAGAAATATAAATTTGGTGTTTAATTGTAAATTCTAGTATTGGAAGGGGTATTAGTGTTAAGTTAGTGATTTGTATAAATACCCTTTCCATAAGTCATTTATGAAAAACCCTTGTATTATTGTAACCTTTGAACCCCATAATGCTATCTAATCTTTCCCTGACATCTACACTTTCTCTCTCTACACTCTCTCACTAAAACCTCCATTAACACACACTAAAGCTCAAATTCACAACTTTACATTTGGTATCAGAGCACAATCAGCATATCTGAACGATCGACAAGCATAATTGAAGCTGTTTTTGTGCTTATTTTATGAAAATTTGAGTTTTTCTGAATATCTCATTTGCCGAGATCATTATTCTAGTGATTTCTGCAAAATTAGTGTGTTTTTCTTCAAAATTTGTTCACCGATCACTTTGTTATTAGTATATCATCCTTCGTTATCATTTCAGAGCTTAATTTCATCATTTGATTCGATTTTCAATAAGCTCGGCAAATCGCATGTTCGAGTGGGTTTGATTTCTGGTTAAAATTAGCAGTTAATTTGTTTAAGGATTTGTGCGCATTGAGTTTCTGAGCATTTTGATATAAATTTCAAGTTTTAATTCGCAAAAATGAAGGAGAAATCAATGATTTTCAGTAAGCTCGGCGTTTGGGTGTTTGGCTGAACGAAGAAGACCTGTAGCTGACTATTTTGTCGTTTAGTAGATACTCGTGTTTGCAGAGGTCATTGGCTAGTTTTGATCTTACTTGTTCTATTTGCAGAGCTTTTTGCTCGGCAAATAGCTGTTTCGAGAAATTTTGTTTAAGTGTTGGAGCTACTTGTTCTATTTGCAGAGCTTTTTGCTCGGCAAATAGCTATTTCGAGAAATTTTCGTTAAGTGTTGGAGCTACTTGTTCTATTTGCAGAGCTTTTTGCTCGGCAAATAGTTGTTTCAAGAAATTTTGTCAAGTGTTGGAGCTACTTGTTCTATTTGCAGAGCTTTTTGCTCGGCAAATAGCTATCTCGAGAAATTTTCGTTAAGTGTTGGAGCTACTTGTTCTATTTGCAGAGCTTTTTGCTCGGCAAATAGTTTGTTTTTCAAGTCTTGAATCTTGGCTGTGTGGTGAGTATTTGATTCTGGAATATAGCTGGCCTCCATCATTTTTTTTTTGTTATCAAGTTTTGATTCAAAATGGCTATTAAAATTACGGACAAGTTTGTTGCAAGAGTGGAAGATTTTTTAATGGGTGAAGAACCAAGTTGGGAAGAAATACGTCGTCATGATAATCATATTTGTTGGTGTACCAAGAAGAGTAAATGTGCAGTGGTTGTTTTTGAAGAAAACAAAGTCGATGTGAATATTTTTAAAACGTTTGTGAGAGAACACCAGAGTTTTCAACTTGAAATTGACCAACTCAAATCTGAAGAATAAAGAGCTCAAATCTGCAAATGATCTCATTTTGTCCAACATGGAAAGTCTTCAAAAAGAAAATGATCATTTGCAATCAAAGATTTTCAAATTAACAAATGAGTTGGACAATTCTTCCAAAGAGCTCAATAAAATTGTTTTGGACAATCTATCAAAAGAACTTGTTTTGCAACAAAGTATTTCTAAACTTAACCATGAGTTGCAAAATAAGTCCACCATTTTTGTGAGCAAAGAGCAAAGATTTTCGAAAATAATCAAACAGCAACAAGATAACATTTCGTCTTTGGAATCCAAACTTTTTGAGAAAGATACTCTTGTTTCGAAATTAAAATCTGATGTGTCAACAATTTCTTTCTCTGATTTAAATGCTTCGGTTACAAAAGAACTTGTTTTGCAACAAAGTATTTCTAAACTTAACCATGAGTTGCAAAATAAGTCCACCATTTTTGTGAGCAAAGAGCAAAGATTTTCGAAAATAATCAAACAGCAACAAGATAACATTTCGTCTTTGGAATCCAAACTTTTTGAGAAAGATACTCTTGTTTCGAAATTAAAATCTGATGTGTCAACAATTTCTTTCTCTGATTTAAATGCTTCGGTTACAAAAGAACTTGTTTTGCAACAAAGTATTTCTAAACTTAACCATGAGTTGCAAAATAAGTCCACCATTTTTGTGAGCAAAGAGCAAAGATTTTCGAAAATAATCAAACAGCAACAAGATAACATTTCGTCTTTGGAATCCAAACTTTTTGAGAAAGATACTCTTGTTTCGAAATTAAAATCTGATGTGTCAACAATTTCTTTCTCTGATTTAAATGCTTCGGTTACAAAAGAACTTGTTTTGCAACAAAGTATTTCTAAACTTAACCATGAGTTGCAAAATAAGTCCACCATTTTTGTGAGCAAAGAGCAAAGATTTTCGAAAATAATCAAACAGCAACAAGATAACATTTCGTCTTTGGAATCCAAACTTTTTGAGAAAGATACTCTTGTTTCGAAATTAAAATCTGATGTGTCAACAATTTCTTTCTCTGATTTAAATGCTTCGGTTACAAAAGAACTTGTTTTGCAACAAAGTATTTCTAAACTTAACCATGAGTTGCAAAATAAGTCCACCATTTTTGTGAGCAAAGAGCAAAGATTTTCGAAAATAATCAAACAGCAACAAGATAACATTTCGTCTTTGGAATCCAAACTTTTTGAGAAAGATACTCTTGTTTCGAAATTAAAATCTGATGTGTCAACAATTTCTTTCTCTGATTTAAATGCTTCGGTTACAAAAGAACTTGTTTTGCAACAAAGTATTTCTAAACTTAACCATGAGTTGCAAAATAAGTCCACCATTTTTGTGAGCAAAGAGCAAAGATTTTCGAAAATAATCAAACAGCAACAAGATAACATTTCGTCCAACATGGAAAGTCTTCAAAAAGAAAATGATCATTTGCAATCAAAGATTTTCAAATTAACAAATGAGTTGGACAATTCTTCCAAAGAGCTCAATAAAATTGTTTTGGACAATCTATCAAAAGAACTTGTTTTGCAACAAAGTATTTCTAAACTTAACCATGAGTTGCAAAATAAGTCCACCATTTTTGTGAGCAAAGAGCAAAGATTTTCGAAAATAATCAAACAGCAACAAGATAACATTTCGTCTTTGGAATCCAAACTTTTTGAGAAAGATACTCTTGTTTCGAAATTAAAATCTGATGTGTCAACAATTTCTTTCTCTGATTTAAATGCTTCGGTTACAAAACAACTTGAAAAGATTGAAAACCGAATTGCATCTTTTAAATCAAAATCGTTTGACACAAAGCTTGAAAAACCATGAAACAATCAAGTAATTCTACGATTCCAAAGACCGAGGTGTCAAAATGTTTTCCAAAATCTAATTCATCCAAACCAAAAGTTGATGTTCCAAAGAGGTTTACACGGGTAAATCTTCAAAACCTTTTGAAAGAAAGGTCTCTCAGTTTACTAATTACTCCTTGCAAAAGGGTAAGAAGTACACTAAGAAACCAAATTTTAATGGAACAACTACTTTTGTCTCGTTTCTATCCTTCGAGGATAATTTTGAACATATTTCGCAAGCCAAATCTCAGTTGACAAAATCAAAATGGAAACCGATTTTAAAATCTAAGTCAACTGAATCAAAATCATTCAAATATTCTTTTTCGGAACTTTTTGCTCTTGCACCAAAACCTGTGAAAACAGTTTTGCAAAAAGTGAATGATTTTGTTTCGAAAAATCGTTTTTCAAATCAATCTCAAAAGATTTTCCAAGAACAAAAATGATTTTTCAACGTTGCTTCCACGAAAAATCTTTTCAACTAAAACACCGGGTTTTAGTTCTCCGTGGAATGCAACTTCTATTCATCAAATCGATGAGACTTACATTTGGACTTTCAAGAATTCAAAAACCATTGGACCCAATCTCAAATGGGTTCCAAAAGTGATTTCCAAGTGATTTGATGAATAGTGGCTTATGCACACTTCAGTGTATAACCCGTGCTAAAACCGTTTTCGTAATTTCTTCATCTTTAGAAAGTTCCAAAAAGATTTTCTCTTTTCATCTTTTTGTGTATATACTTTATCTTTTAGTTTCTCACAAAGTATTAGGATGAGATGCAAGGCATCGAACGCCTTTGTGTACTGCCTTCGTTGTCTCATTTTTAATGTTTGTGAGCAACTTTCAAACCTTTTACTCACCCTTTATATGCAAAAACTTTGTTCATATCATGCATATATTTAGGGGGAGTTTGTTTATAAAACCAAAACTTCCAAGTGTTAAACTCATTTTCCATTTTAAAACACTTTGGATGTTTTTCAAATCATTTCGATCAAATTCATTGAAGTTCGGTGTTAGATTTGCACATGAGAGTTTAGGCCACTCATAAATACTCCATGATCTTGTCATCGCCGATGAGATCTAACCCCGGAGTTAAAATATCAATTCTAGATTGTGAGGGTTTATGAGCGTGGTGATGATTTTGTGCAAATAGGACATGAGGGAGTAGTCGAAAAGTGAGAGGTTACGGTGAAATGATGATGTGAGAAAGGGCTAAAAGAAATGAAAGCCCTCCCCAAATTCTCAAAAAGTCGGGTTAACACGTTCCTATCGGATTTCATTTGTTGATTTCTCGATATTGAATAAGACTTCATGGACCCAGTGAAGCAATGCACATCTTTACCTAACCACTCAAGTATTTCTTAACAAATGCTTGTTTTATTCTCATGGAGATTTTCACATTTCTATCGACTCTTTATTTGGAAGATGTTGATATTGAAAAAGGGAGACACTCTGCTCCGGTCCCCGACTTCATTTGATCACTAATCGAGTCTAGAGCGTACTTGAAATATTCTTTCATTTGACTAGGACACATTGAGTCTTTATATGTCTTTGTGACATTGCATATCTTTGTGATATTGCCGGAACATTCATAGTGATATCATATTTTTGATATTCCATGATGATCGAATGGAAATCCTACCAATGCTAACATCATTTCCAACGTTGAACGTAGGTCTTACATTTTCATTTTATGAATTTGTCGAGTAAACGAGAAGTCTATGTGACCTCGGATTTATTTACCCAAAAGTCTTTGAGGATAGTAAGACATGGTTATCGAACGCATTTGTGAAACTGACCATGAATTACATTCTTTAAAGCAATCTATCGGTTGAAAAGCCATAGACCGAACCATTAGAGATAAGCTTTATGCATTTCTCGATGATAATGGGAAGTCCTAAAAATAGTAATCGTATTTTTAGGCCACACCATTAATCCTTTCGATTTTTGGTTGTGACAACGGATCATTTTTATCCGGTTTTCATTTCTCTTCACACAAACACAAAGAACACAAACACCATATAAAAATCTTTTTCCAACAACGCAACCTCAAATTCTAGTTCACCAATAGGTTCATTGGGAATTGGGAAATGGGTTGGGTTAATTTGCGTGCTTGTTGTTTGTTGGTATCTACCGTTTATGCTATCGATCATTACTATATGATGAACACGTTTCACATATTCATCATAAGGGGGAGAAATGATTAAGTGATTGATAGATGGAATTCAAGGTTTTAGGTAGAAATTGAACTTTGTAGATATTGATGTTTGATAATCGTTTTGTTTGGTTGTTCGAAAGCTCATTAGTTTAGGTGAAGGGAGTGAATAATTATCGTGATATTTTGAGAAAGTTGTAAGATTGTTTCGAGAAAGTTGAAAAATTGTGTCTAAGAAGAGAATATTCAAGATGATTTTAGTGATTGAAAGTACATGGTCAATAATAGAAAGATTTGTTGGAAAAATGACCATTGTTTGATGATTAGAAGAATTTGAGATTGAATAGAGATTGTCTTTTGTTGATAATTGGATAGTTAAGTTCGTTCATAGTTTGAAGAGATTGTTCATTTGAGGGGGAGCAAGAGTAAACTCATGAATTGTTAAATATGCTCCGAAATGATTGTTTGTTTGAGGGGGAGCAAGAAATTTGAAGATAATTCGTTTAGTTGATAAGTTGCTCCAAGAAAGAAATGTTTGTTTGAGGGGGAGCAAGAATAAGTTGATCAAAGAATTGAGTGCTCTAAGATAATTGTTGATTCAAAGACAAGTTCGATCAAGAATTGAAGTTTTAAAGTCAAATCAAATTTCCGCATTCCAAAACCAAGCTTCCGAAATGCCAAGAGATTGTAAAGTCAAAACAAGCTTCTGCAAATCCAAAAGAATTCAAAGAATTCAAAGTCAAAACCAAGCTTCCACATGCTACTCAAAGATTCAAGTTACTTCTACAAGCAACATCAAGTTGAAATCAACACTCAAAAGTTCAATTTGTGAAAGCTCAAAAGCTATAAAGATTTCAAAGATGCTTCCAAAGTATTCAAAGTTGCAAGAGAAGATCAAGTTTTAGAAAGTCATCGTCAAGAATATATGTTTGTTGAGAAGATTCAAAGTCAAGGTTGATACAAGACGTTGAAGACAATGAGAAAGCTTCAAAGTCCAATCAACATTGAAGATTTTCAACAAATGGGCTCATCATGTTATTTAAAGACCGAAGACGATGCAACATTTACAATTCAACACCAAGGGGGAGATTGTTAGAAATATAAATATGGTGTTTAATTGTAAATTCTAGTATTGGAAGGGGTATTAGTGTTAAGTTAGTGATTTGTATAAATACCCTTTCCATAAGTCATTTATGAAAAACCCTTGTATTATTGTAACCTTTGAACCCCATAATGCTATCTAATCTTTCCCAGACATCTACACTTTCTCTCGCTACACTCTCTCACTAAAACCTCCATTAACACACACTAAACACACACTAAAGCTCAAATTCTCAACTTTACAATATGACTGAATCTAATAAAAAATTGTATGAGGCAGAGAAAAAGGCACTATCATGTTTAAAAATGTCATTGCCACAAGAAATATTACATTTATTTAATGGATTCAATACATCAAAAGAACTTTGGTTAGCATTAAAAAATCATTGTGAAGGGGATGAAACACTTAAAAAGAATGTATTTAATGGGTTAAGAAGTGAAAACTTAGATCAACTAATTACAAGGTATTATCATTTGCTAGCAGAGTTGCAAGCATTTGAAGTTACCTATTCTGAGGAAGAAAAAGTCGAGAAATTTTCGAGTTCCTTGCCGGAAAAGTGGAGTAATTATATTACCACTTTGCAGGAAAAAGAAGATTTCTCTGATATGTCTTTGACTCAGATAGTTGCTAAGTTTGGGGGACAAGAAATGAAACTAAAAAGGAGGGAAGTAGGATATAATAATGTTAGGACCAGTTTCGGTGAAACTGGCCAGTCTCCAGTTGCACCTGGAGACCAAGAAGATTTGTCCAGAAATATATTGAAGTCCAGTTGCATCGTACAGTTAACGCAACTGAAGACTTCCTCCAGTTGAGAACTGACCAGTTGAAGAATCATTCCAGTTGAAGTCGAAGACAACAAGTGGAAGATAGAGAATGACAATGGCAGCGAAGCCCAGTTGACATTCTAGTCAGTTATAAACTGGAGACCATCAGTGGAAAGCTCTTACAAAGCTTTACACTGATTACGAGAATTGACTTTTATGCTTTATGTGCTATTACACGGATAATAAGATTTATCTATGTATAAAGTACAAAAAGGTACATAAAGCTGGTTGAGTAAAGTTGCTTTATACTGCAACTTTACACAGCATTTTAAGGAATTAAATGCTATTCCTTAAATGTTCTCAACCATATTTGTACTGCCAAAGTTAACATCCCAATGTTAACTTTGCCTATAAATACATGTCATTGCCACAAGAAATATTACATTTATTTAATGGATTCAATACATCAAAAGAACTTTGGTTAGCATTAAAAAATCATTGTGAAGGGGATGAAACACTTAAAAAGAATCGTATTTAATGGGTTAAGAAGTGAAAACTTAGATCAACTAATTACAAGGTATTATCATTTGCTAGCAGAGTTGCAAGCATTTGAAGTTACCTATTCTGAGGAAGAAAAAGTCGAGAAATTTTTGAGTTCCTTGCCGGAAAAGTGGAGTAATTATATTACCACTTTGCAGGAAAAAGAAGATTTCTCTGATATGTCTTTGACTCAGATAGTTGCTAAGTTTGGGGGACAAGAAATGAAACTAAAAAGGAGGGAAGTAGGATATAATAATGTTAGGACCAGTTTCGGTGAAACTGGCCAGTCTCCAGTTGCACCTGGAGACCAAGAAGATTTGTCCAGAAATATATTGAAGTCCAGTTGCATCGTACAGTTAACGCAACTGAAGACTTCCTCCAGTTGAGAACTGACCAGTTGAAGAATCATTCCAGTTGAAGTCGAAGACAACAAGTGGAAGATAGAGAATGACAATGGCAGCGAAGCCCAGTTGACATTCTAGTCAGTTATAAACTGGAGACCATCAGTGGAAAGCTCTTACAAAGCTTTACACTGATTACGAGGAATTGACTTTTATGCTTTATGTGCTATTACACGGATAATAAGATTTATCTATGTATAAAGTACAAAAAGGTCATAAAGCTGGTTGAGTAAAGTTGCTTTATACTGCAACTTTACAGATATGACTGAATCTAATAAAAAATTGTATGAGGCAGAGAAAAAGGCACTATCATGTTTAAAAATGTCATTGCCACAAGAAATATTACATTTATTTAATGGATTCAATACATCAAAAGAACTTTGGTTAGCATTAAAAAATCATTGTGAAGGGGATGAAACACTTAAAAAGAATGTATTTAATGGGTTAAGAAGTGAAAACTTAGATCAACTAATTACAAGGTATTATCATTTGCTAGCAGAGTTGCAAGCATTTGAAGTTACCTATTCTGAGGAAGAAAAAGTCGAGAAATTTTTGAGTTCCTTGCCGGAAAAGTGGAGTAATTATATTACCACTTTGCAGGAAAAAGAAGATTTCTCTGATATGTCTTTGACTCAGATAGTTGCTAAGTTTGGGGGACAAGAAATGAAACTAAAAAGGAGGGAAGTAGGATATAATAATGTTAGGACCAGTTTCGGTGAAACTGGCCAGTCTCCAGTTGCACCTGGAGACCAAGAAGATTTGTCCAGAAATATATTGAAGTCCAGTTGCATCGTACAGTTAACGCAACTGAAGACTTCCTCCAGTTGAGAACTGACCAGTTGAAGAATCATTCCAGTTGAAGTCGAAGACAACAAGTGGAAGATAGAGAATGACAATGGCAGCGAAGCCCAGTTGACATTCTAGTCAGTTATAAACTGGAGACCATCAGTGGAAAGCTCTTACAAAGCTTTACACTGATTACGAGTAATTGACTTTTATGCTTTATGTGCTATTACACGGATAATAAGATTTATCTATGTATAAAGTACAAAAAGGTACCATAAAGCTGGTTGAGTAAAGTTGCTTTATACTGCAACTTTACACAGCATTTTAAGGGATTAAATGATATTCCTTAAATGTTCTCACCAATTTACTTTACAAGTATTTTATATTATTGCATTGTTCTTTACTTATTGTCACTTAAATAAGTAATCTATCTAGAACTTGGTATATAATCTCTGTAACTGGTCATCTCCAGTTCAGCGCTTATATTGCAAAGTAACTCCACCATCGACATAGAGGTGTCTTCAGGTAGTACCATCTATTGAGTTGGGACTTACAAGTGGTATCAGAGCAGAAGGCTAATAAACTTGCCTAGATCTGCTTAGATGACTACTACTGAAGGTGGAGATGGTTCTGGTCAAGGTGAAAACCCTTTGAATCACCACCTGTTCAAAATGTTAATACAAACCCTCCTCCTCCTACTGCCCCAAACTATGTCCATGTACATTATTCTAACACTCCTGTTCCAAAATTTGATGGAAATAGTGAGACCTTTGGTACATGGAAGGCCAGAATGCTTTTGCATTTTGGTGGGATAGAGAGATATATGCTGAAAATCCTTAAGGATGGACCGTATATACCCATGTCTCTTGGGGTAAGTCATCTTCTAGATCCAACTGGAAGAAGAGGTTCCAGAGAAAAGCTCGAAGACCACTGGTCTGATGAGGATCGTAAACTTGTAGATCTGGACACCAGACTCAAGAACATGATCCTTGGAGCTGTCCTTGAAGATCTAATTCCAACACTTGTGTTGTTCCCCAGTGCCAAGTCAATGTGGGATGAATTAGTTATTCAGTTTGAAGGAGGTGATGACACCATTGTCACCAGAAAGGTTGCTGTTAGAAATATAAATGTAGTAGGTGATTTGTTTCCTTGTTGTATATTTGTACTTAGAATGTAAATGTCTAAGTATGGAAGGGGCTTAGTGTAAATTAGTCATATGTATATAAACCCCCTCCATAATGAACTTTGTAACCTTTTACCCCATAATGCTAATCAATCTTTCCCTGATATCTCTGCTTTCTCTCTCTACTTTATCTCTCTAGAAACCGCCATTGACACACTGTGAGTCCCTCGATAGCTATGGATCGCTCTCGAGATCGTCTATGGTTATGTCGTGAGTGCGGAATCCTCACGAGATAACTGTTTGATTAGTTATCTATTATATTGCTAATTACAAGAGTATAATCAGCCTTATATTGCTCTATATTCGTTTGGTATATATCACAAACGAACTTAGTTGCCTTAGGTGTGTTAAACTGAACGTCGTCCATTTTTAAGGTTTTTGTTCGTATTTATATGTTTCTGATAATATTAGACTCGCTGGGCTTTGTTCTTACGAACTTAGCAGCCCAGCCCATCTTAACGAAGATTATCTTCGTTAGTGCCTAACGAAGATTATCTTCGTTAGTTGTAAATCAGCTTTATAGTTATATTCCTAGTATTTCACGTACAAGGAATCCTAACGTATATTATGTTTGTACTTGTATAACATACATAACAAACATCATATATAAACATATATAACACCTAAACATGTAATCGATCATTACCAAAACATTATATTCATAATCTATCAATTACATATACGAATAAGACATAATCAAATCTAAGTTGCTGTTGTCACATCAACGTGCATCAACAAACTCCCCCTTGACAGCAGCACCTTCGATTTCTTCAGTCTTCAAAATTCTGTCATCCATTAAATAACAATCGCTTGCTATTTGCATGGATATTTTCATGTAAGCAGACTTGGATAATCTTACGATATCGACTTTCTTCATATTTCCAAAATGGCAAAAATGAACATTCTGTATCGTATAATTTCCTCAGATCATTTCTTGAGAAGTTGACCAACTGCATTGGATCATACATCCTTCTCAGCAAAATCTTCTTTTCCGAATCTGCATACATCTTGGCTTCACCAGAATCTCGATCAATCTCCCAATTGTCCATTTTATCCAAGACATCTTGTGCCCATTTCTTGGCAGGGACTTTGATCATACACTTGATATCACGTTGAATATACTCAACGCTTCTATCTGGCTTAACCACTTTCTTCTTCTTTCTTGATTCAATATGAAACTTCGGTTTCTCTGAGTCTTTCATATTCAATCTCAACTTGAAATCCTCATGAAGTTTCTTACCAATAACATCAGCAAGACCATATCCACTTGGATTGATAATCCAGTTATTTCCAAGTTCATGTAAGTCCTCTTCACACAAACTTCTGAAGTGACTCTCACGCCATGCTAAATATTGACAACCTTCTGGTCTTTTAAGAATGAACAACTTCAATTCTTCATCATAGAACCAACTCCAGATTATTGTCTTATATTTCGCAGCATCTTTATCTGAAATGTGAGTCCAATACATGATAGGTTTCAAAGTATCCCTAGTGACTATATATTCACCAAGTCTTTGTCCAGGCACAAGCCGATCAACCTCTTGTAGTGGATCATCATCTCTGAGAGGACCTGGATGATCGTTTGGATTAAAAGGTCTTGTTAAATCTATCTCACACTCAAAAGGAATCAAATTATCTTCAACCTTAGCATATACCACAAAGTTTAAAACTTTTGTATTGCTACTAAATGAAGCTTGAACCATTCTTTCCTTTATATCTTTTCTCTTCAATTCCAACACATTCCTTTCTTCAATAGATGGATCATTAGGAATTGTGTCCCAAATATCATCAAACCCATAAGGTTTCTTGAATAAATTAACATCTGGTTCCGGGACAATCTCACCTTCCTCAAGCTCATTTCCATCAAAGAGTAATTCTGTATCATCTGTATCATCTGAGTCAAGTGCTTCAATAGCCTCAGCATCACGAGGAGCACTTGAATCTCCAGCACCAGATGTACCAACCTCAGTATGATCTCCCCCTATCTCCCCCTGAACTTCAACACCCTTTCCTTTGTCAAGAACTGGGCGAGAATCACTTCGATCACCAGCATTATCAGCATCATCATCATCATCTTGACGTCTTGGCACTGATAATCTGCATATCTCTTCAGGCACATCTCCCCCTTGATTCTTGACCCAATTGACAAGAAAGGTCAGAGCAGCTCGGACATCTGAGAGATCAGACTCTAACGTGTAAACACGAGTCTCTAGAACCTCAATACGTCGAACCAGAGGAGAATCTGAAGGAAGAGGAGTAACAGGCACACTGACAGCAACAGAATGAGCTGGTGCTGTTGATGCAAGCGGAATAGCAGCAGCAGTTGAACTTGGAGGATCAGGAATTGAAACTGATGTAGCTTCAGTGATACGTGCACGCTTAACTCTTTGATAAGTAAGAGTAGCATCCATTGATCTTTTAGAACTCCTAGTATCACTTGAACTTGGTGCATTGACCGGATCATCAATATCGTCAAAAAGGCTGGCTAATTCAGGATTTAATACCGGAGAAGCATGACATGCCTTGCTTCGACGTTCTCTACGCAGCTCACCTGATACACCTTCTTGAGATAAGTGATAAGAATGATCACTTGCAGAAGCTACAGGAACATCATGAGCCCTCTTTGTACGATGCTCATATTCACCTGTGTCTTCCGAGACAACAACATTATCTGAACCACTGGTACTAGCTTCATCAACGTCATTCCCATGATCAGAATCATCATCGGAATCATCATCTGAAGAATCATCTGAACCATCTTCAGAATCTTCTGTATCATCAGACTCTGTATCATCTGTATCATCTGAGTCAAGTGCTTCAATAGCCTCAGCATCACGAGGAGCACTTGAATCTCCAGCACCAGATGTACCAACCTCAGTATGATCTCCCCCTATCTCCCCCTGAACTTCAACACCCTTTCCTTTGTCAAGAACTGGGCGAGAATCACTTCGATCACCAGCATTATCAGCATCATCATCATCATCATCATCATCATCTTGACGTCTTGGCACTGATAATCTGCATATCTCTTCAGGCACATCTCCCCCTTGATTCTTGACCCAATTGACAAGAAAGGTCAGAGCAGCTCGGACATCTGAGAGATCAGACTCTAACGTGTAAACACGAGTCTCTAGAACCTCAATACGTCGAACCAGAGGAGAATCTGAAGGAAGAGGAGTAACAGGCACACTGACAGCAACAGAATGAGCTGGTGCTGTTGATGCAAGCGGAATAGCAGCAGCAGTTGAACTTGGAGGATCAGGAATTGAAACTGATGTAGCTTCAGTGATACGTGCACGCTTAACTCTTTGATAAGTAAGAGTAGCATCCATTGATCTTTTAGAACTCCTAGTATCACTTGAACTTGGTGCATTGACCGGATCATCAATATCGTCAAAAAGGCTGGCTAATTCAGGATTTAATACCGGAGAAGCATGACATGCCTTGCTTCGACGTTCTCTACGCAGCTCACCTGATACACCTTCTTGAGATAAGTGATAAGAATGATCACTTGCAGAAGCTACAGGAACATCATGAGCCCTCTTTGTACGATGCTCATATTCACCTGTGTCTTCCGAGACAACAACATTATCTGAACCACTGGTACTAGCTTCATCAACGTCATTCCCATGATCAGAATCATCATCGGAATCATCATCTGAAGAATCATCTGAACCATCTTCAGAATCTTCTGTATCATCAGACTCTTCATCATCATCCACAAACATATTATCCTCAAGACGAGAACGATAGTCAGGATTTATCAAGTGACCAAACAGTGGTGGATCTGTAAGACCTTCTATATTGCGTGTATGTGCTTCTAAGTCAGCGAAGAGACGTAGAGGCCAAGCATGCAGATTATAACGAAGACCTTGATCATAAACTAAGTCTGGACAGAAGTGTCTGACTATAGCCATAACAAAACGAGGATAAAGCAGAAATCGCTTTCGTCCTTTGGCACTAAGTTGTTCAAGAAATTCCTGAATAAAAGTAGACAGAAAATGGATACGGGCGATTGTAGACCAATGCAACCATCTGCGATGCAATTTGAGCAGAAAGTTGATCAAAACCCGCTTTACGATTGCTTAAACAGACTAGCAAAGCATACGCCAGATATCTCCATCGTCCTTTAATTCCACTTTTGTCAAATGGTAATTTAATTGCACCGACGTAACCCATCCTCTGAAAACATTGATAAAGAAGCTGAAACGAATATGTCATATCTACCGCTTCTTCTGGTTCTTCACCTAAATGCAAAATATGACGTAGATTTGCAGCGTTGAAATCAAAAGTGATCCCAGCAACTGTAGCTCGAATAAAGCTATGACCATCAACCATCACTTCATGAGCAGTACGCCAGAATTCATCTATGTACTGTCTAATAAGTCGTGGTGTAAAAGTGAACACAAACGATAGTCTTGAACGAGCTATGAATGCAAACATTTGATGATAATGTTCACTATTGCGTTGATCTGGATCAAGGTTGAGAGCCAGATTATGCTTCTCAAAGAATTGTCGCGGTGCTAAAGCCATATCTGCAAAGCAAATCACAGTATCGAAACAACAAATATAAATTAAGCACAATGAATGAATTACAGACTTGGAAAACTTAATCACTAAATTCGTAGATTAAACAGTACGAAAATAGTCGTTAAGTTCGTAAGAACAAAGTGTACGAAGATAACATTAAGTTCGTAAGAACAAAGTGTACGAAGATAACATTAAGTTCGTAAGAACAAAGTGTACGAAGATAACATTAAGTTCGTAAGAACTAAAAATTTGTATCCATTAATTATAGCATAACCCAGTTCGATTATAACAAGAATTTAAGATATAATAGAGGATTAATCTCAAAACGAAATTAAAACCCTAAAATGTCACCAAGTTATAAATTAAATTCTTAACTTGTAACAACTGAAAATTTGTGAGATTTCAAATAACTTTGACTTTTCACAAAACACTTAAAATATCATTTTCTATTATCCCGCCAAATTGAAGACACCAATTTCAAATGCGCACATCACAGTAAAGAGCTCGAAATGGAAAACCACAAGGAGACTCCTACCCTCGAAGAAAATCCAAAGGCCTATGAGAGGGACACACCCAGAAAAACCAGTAGAATTCGCAGTGGCAAGACAACAAAAGATCATTTTCTAAACTTAAACAAATTAATGTTCATATCAGAAAATCTTCACACAACCTCATCAAGAATTCTCATGAATGAATTCAGTAAAACATATACTCAGAATTGGAATAGGATCTCTCGTGCAATAAGAACTTATGAAAATACTATGTTGACTCAATAAAAAGAAAAAACAAATCAGAATAAAAATAACAGAATAATGCAGAAAATTTCAAGCTAAAATCATTCAAAAACAGGGTTAACAAATACGAAATAACAATGAATCTAACAAAAGATCAAGGGAGGTCATTTCATCGTCAAACCCTAAAATGTCACCAAGTTATAAATTAAATTCTTAACTTGTAACAACTGAAAATTTGTGAGATTTCAAATAACTTTGACTTTTCACAAAACACTTAAAATATCATTTTCTATTATCCCGCCAAATTGAAGACACCAATTTCAAATGCGCACATCACAGTAAAGAGCTCGAAATGGAAAACCACAAGGAGACTCCTACCCTCGAAGAAAATCCAAAGGCCTATGAGAGGGACACACCCAGAAAAACCAGTAGAATTCGCAGTGGCAAGACAACAAAAGATCATTTTCTAAACTTAAACAAATTAATGTTCATATCAGAAAATCTTCACACAACCTCATCAAGAATTCTCATGAATGAATTCAGTAAAACATATACTCAGAATTGGAATAGGATCTCTCGTGCAATAAGAACTTATGAAAATACTATGTTGACTCAATAAAAAGAAAAAACAAATCAGAATAAAAATAACAGAATAATGCAGAAAATTTCAAGCTAAAATCATTCAAAAACAGGGTTAACAAATACGAAATAACAATGAATCTAACAAAAGATCAAGGGAGGTCATTTCATCGTCAAACCCTAAAATGTCACCAAGTTATAAATTAAATTCTTAACTTGTAACAACTGAAAATTTGTGAGATTTCAAATAACTTTGACTTTTCACAAAACACTTAAAATATCATTTTCTATTATCCCGCCAAATTGAAGACACCAATTTCAAATGCGCACATCACAGTAAAGAGCTCGAAATGGAAAACCACAAGGAGACTCCTACCCTCGAAGAAAATCCAAAGGCCTATGAGAGGGACACACCCAGAAAAACCAGTAGAATTCGCAGTGGCAAGACAACAAAAGATCATTTTCTAAACTTAAACAAATTAATGTTCATATCAGAAAATCTTCACACAACCTCATCAAGAATTCTCATGAATGAATTCAGTAAAACATATACTCAGAATTGGAATAGGATCTCTCGTGCAATAAGAACTTATGAAAATACTATGTTGACTCAATAAAAAGAAAAAACAAATCAGAATAAAAATAACAGAATAATGCAGAAAATTTCAAGCTAAAATCATTCAAAAACAGGGTTAACAAATACGAAATAACAATGAATCTAACAAAAGATCAAGGGAGGTCATTTCATCGTCAAACCCTAAAATGTCACCAAGTTATAAATTAAATTCTTAACTTGTAACAACTGAAAATTTGTGAGATTTCAAATAACTTTGACTTTTCACAAAACACTTAAAATATCATTTTCTATTATCCCGCCAAATTGAAGACACCAATTTCAAATGCGCACATCACAGTAAAGAGCTCGAAATGGAAAACCACAAGGAGACTCCTACCCTCGAAGAAAATCCAAAGGCCTATGAGAGGGACACACCCAGAAAAACCAGTAGAATTCGCAGTGGCAAGACAACAAAAGATCATTTTCTAAACTTAAACAAATTAATGTTCATATCAGAAAATCTTCACACAACCTCATCAAGAATTCTCATGAATGAATTCAGTAAAACATATACTCAGAATTGGAATAGGATCTCTCGTGCAATAAGAACTTATGAAAATACTATGTTGACTCAATAAAAAGAAAAAACAAATCAGAATAAAAATAACAGAATAATAAACTAAGCTATACATTAATTAACTTGAATTTATTCATTATTTATTCATTATTTACATGATGCTTGGTTACTGCTGATTAGATCAGTTTAGCATGTTACATAAACCTGTGGGTGAGAAATAATTCTCTTATTATTAGTTATGAACAGTGACCCAACAACGATTACCGGTATGTTTGTCCTCTTAAACACTCGGTACTTCCAGTTTCCTTTATGGTTTGTGACACTTTCGTATTACTTGAGCCAAGGACAGTCACCATGTAACTTAGTAAGTTACTCATGCCACAATTATAGGTTTGCGAACTTATGTGACCCACAGTCAAGCATACACTTAAAATCGACAGAGCATTAAAGTCCTTAACCAGATGTGTTTATAAGCGTTACAACTTCGAAGTCACCATGGTTAATGATCTTTCGATCAAGAGTCAGAACAAACACATTTGATGCTTAGTGCATGATTCGAATTGGCTATTCTTCATTGCTTCCTTGACATTAACTTCATTGATGTGCAGCAATTTGATACTTCAGAATTATTCTTCATTATTTCTTTATTCTTCGGTATTTTGTTTTAGCCAATCGAGATCATGATGGTTTTAATAGTTGCTTTAGAAGCTAAAACCCATTTTGTTCTGTTTAGATTGACATACACGAATGCATGCGAATCCCCCCTATGGTTTACAAACACATCCAATCGCAAACCAAATGCTAAATCTTTCTCAAGTTTTAAGGATGGCACAATTCACTTGAAAAGTCCATATTCAAGGCCATATGCTGACGTGTTTCCCACAAGAACATTGTATAAATTAAGTTCAGATTGAAGGAAACCTTGGTACTTTGTGCCTACCGATATATCCTTAATTGTAATCACTGAACTGAGCAGTTATATTACGATTAAACAGGCTTAAAAGCTAAGTATCGTCACGTCTAATCATTTAGTACAGTGACCGTACTTCATTTATTATATTTTTGGATTTTCCAATTTTTCTGATGTTTTTGGATTTTTCAGACACTAGATATGTACAAACTTATACTAAAACAACTCTTTTTGTATTTTAATGACTCTATCTATGTACGACTTAAACTACAAAGACTCGAAAAAATTTTAAGTTCTTTGAGAGAAACTACTCGGCATTCTTCATACCATTGAGTTGATATAACAACTCATGACGAGGTCCATCAAAAGC
The DNA here is from genome assembly GCA_034093135.1 of Erigeron breviscapus. Classification (NCBI taxonomy): domain Eukaryota; kingdom Viridiplantae; phylum Streptophyta; class Magnoliopsida; order Asterales; family Asteraceae; genus Erigeron; species Erigeron breviscapus. The sequence continues at coordinate 125,960,376 of CM067170.1, read as the reverse complement.
TTTAGTATACAAATCAGCAAGGTTATCATCAGTAATAACCTTTTCCAAATGAATAAGCTTTTTCTCAAAACAGTCACGTATAAAATGATGCTTTATGTCTATGTGCTTGGTGACTTTAAAATTTTTCGGATTCTTGGTAATATCAATGGCAGATTTATTATCAATGCAAATAGGAGAGTTTGAGATATTCATACCATAATCGCGCAGTTGTTGCTGTATCCAAAGTACCTGAGAACAGCAATAGCCAGCAGCAATGTACTCTGCTTCACAGGAAGACTGTGCAACAGATGTCTGCTTTTTGCACTGCCACGAAATAATTCTCCCCCCTAAAAGCTGACATCCACCCGATGTAGATTTCCTATCCGAATTGTCACCACCATAATCCGAATCAGTATAAGCCTTGAATTCAAAGGAACCATGCATGGGATACCAAAGCCCTAGACGAGGCTTGGCCTTCACATAACGAAGAATCCTTTTCGCAGCTTGCAAATGAGATTCTTTCGGATTAGCCTGAAATCGAGCACACATACAAACAGCGAACATAATGTCTGGACGGGAAGCAGTGAGATACATCAAGGATCCAATAATAGCCCGATATTGAGTTGCATCAACATGTGGATCATTAGGCTTATCAGAACACAGCCCATGAGCAGTCTTGATGGGAGTAATTGCATTTTTAGAATCAGTCATCCGAAACCTAGTAAGAAGATCATTAACATACTTGGTTTGATGAATAAAGAACCCATCCTTCAGTTGATCCACCTGTAGTCCAAGGAAGAAGGTTAATTCCCCCATAGCACTCATTTCAAACTTAGCCTTCATGCTCTGCTCAAACTCCTTGCACATATTCTCATCAGAAGAACCAAAAATGATATCATCGACGTAAACCTGTACAAGCAAGTAGTCCTTCCCTTTCCATTTGACAAACAACGTGCTGTCGATAGAACCTCTTGTAAAACCGTTTTCAATCAGATGAGAAGACAGTTTTTCATACCAAGATCGAGGAGCCTGATGTAGACCATATAAAGCCTTATCGAGACGATATACTCTGTTAGGAAAGTCTGGATCCTCAAACCCGGCAGGTTGTTCTACATAAACTTCTTCTTTAATTTCTCCATACAAAAAGGCACTCTTTACGTCAAGTTGATACACCTTTATTCCTTTATAACTAGCATATGCCAGAAATAATCGAATAGCTTCAAGTCTAGCTACCGGTGCAAAAGTCTCATCGTAATCAAAGCCTTCTTGTTGCTCAAATCCTCTAACCACCAATCGAGCCTTATTGCGAGTGACTACACCTTTGTCATCCCTTTTACAACGAAAAACCCAACGCGTTGTTAAAGGAGATTCACCTTCAGGTAAGTCAACTAACTTCCATACATCAAGCTTCCGAAACTGAGCCAATTCTTCTTGCATCGCCTCAACCCATGACGGTTCTTTAAGAGCCATACCAACATTCTTAGGCTCAACCTGAGAGATGAAGCAATAGTACAAGTACCAAGTAATTGCCCCAGTATCCTTAACCTCAGCAAACATACTTGACATCTTCTTATGCTGATTCCTCGTGCGAGTAGAGGCAGAAGCATCACCAATAATTTGATCTACTGGATGATCCTTGTTGACTCTTGTCTGAGGAACCTTATCGACCGTAAGATCACTTCCCAAGTTTGTCTGGACATGATGTTCTGGAGTTTTAGGCTCTTCCTGATTTTCACCTTCCGTGTCATCAGTATCATAAAAAGGATCATCAGGTAGCGGTATATGTAAAGGATCAGTAAGATTTTTAGGAGCAGTCTCTAAAGTAGAATCTGCTTCTTTGGTCCCACTTGATTCACCAGATTTAGAAACAGGCTCAATGAATGGTGAGGAAACAGGAGTGGAAACAGGAACCGGCCCACCATCAAATGGATCATGTAGAGTAACTACATCTTCCACAATCGGAACACCTGTAAAAGAAACAGGACCACGAAAAGAAGTGAAAACACCATCATAATCGAAGTCATTAGCAGGACCAATGTGCACAGCAGGTTTATGACTGACAATTACGACATTTGTACCAAAATCGACTTTGCCAGTTTTCTGATTGTACACACGCCGAATCGGTGTACTTGGCACATAACCTAAAAAGAATCCCTCCTCAGATTTAGGATCAAATTTCCCTTGAGGAAGAACTTTCAGAAAAGTACACGGAACACCAAACGGCTCAACATTCTGCAAATTGGGCTTTTTGTTGTGCAACAGCTCATAACAAGTCTTCTTAAACCGTTTAACTGTTAAAACCCGATTCAAAATGTGGCAAGCTGTATTCACCGCCTCTCCCCAGAAAGTAATAGGAAGCCCTGAATCAGCAAGCATCGTCCTGGCTGTTTCTATCAATGTCCTGTTCTTCCTTTCAGCTACGCCATTCTGTTGTGGCTCATAAGGTGCACTGAATTGATGTTGAATTCCTTTGGTCAAGCAAAATGCAGTAATAGTATTATTCTTGAACTCAGTGCCATTGTCACTCCTGATTCTCTTCACTTTAATCTCATGGACATTCTCGACTTGTTTAATGAAATCCATAAATCGAGTAGCAGTCTCATCCTTGGTCTTCAAAAAGAATACCCATGAAAATCTTGAGTAATCATCAGTGATCACCAAACAGTAAGACATCCCTCCAATGCTTCTTATGTTCACAGGACCAAAGAGATCCATATGAAGTAACTCGAATGGTTTGGATATAGAATTTTGCACCTTTGATTTATGGGGATTTTTATGTTGCTTCCCTTTCAAACACGGTACACATTTATCTTCCATCCCAAACTTCTTTACCGGAACACCTTCAACTAATTCAAGACTGACAAGTTCATTCATCTTCCGAAAGTTGATATGTCCCATTCTTCGATGCCATAAGAGAGATTCCGACTCATTGGCCTTGCTCAACAAACAAAGGGGCTCCTTTGGATTATCAACACCTAAAACTAAACCATAGATGTCTCTCTTCCTAGGAGCTCTGAGCATAATCCATTCTTCAGGAATAACAAAACCCGGCTTCAAGATGAATGCCTCCTTTTCTGTGAAATGAACATTGTTGCCCTTGTCACAGATCTGTGAGACACTCATAAGATTATGAGTAAGTTGTTCCACATAGTTTACTCGTTCTAGAGTAAGTTGTCCATTGACGACATCTCCTTGACCGGTGATGTTACCGCCCTTGGATCCAGCAAAACTAACATATGACCCATGTATATCAACATAATTGGACAAAAGCTTCTTGTCCCCTGTCATGTGCCTGGAGCATCCACTGTCAAGATACCACAAATGAATTGGTTTCCTAGGAACTCCCTGCACATAAAATGAGAAAAATTAGTTTTCATTGGGGACCCAAACCTTCTGAGGTTTGGGTCGTCCCTTCTCATCCCTTAGAATCAGTTCAGTCCAATACCCATTGCTAGAAGCCGTGGGTTGAACTTGATTCTCATCTTGTCTTCTCACAGGAAAAGACTTCTGACCTCTCGTCGGAGAGGTTATAGGAGAATGAGGGCCAAAAGAAGGTCGAACACTTGAGTGAATTTTGTCATAATATGAGTTACGACCATGGTTCATGAATCTATCTTCTCTAGGTGATATACTCATAGGTGATACAATCCTCTTTTGATTTGAATTCTTATGAACATTTCCAGATGAAACTTTCAATGGAGATTCACGTCGTTGAGGTATAGTAAACGTTTTTGAAGAAGATGCAACTTGAGACTCATCAACCTTTTTATCATTACCCAACCCCTTTTTATCTTCCGAGGTAGAACCCTTCGACGGAGAACCTGATCTCCGAGATCTGTTGGGACATACACTGTAAACATGACCTTTTTCATGACACGCAAAACAAGAAAGGACCTTGACCTTATTCTTTGTATCTACCTTTTTATCGGTACCTACAGATTCAATTTTAGTCTTAGTGTCCACTGCCTTACTCGTTTTTCTACTATCATCAAAGTCACGTTTAGTTGGTGAATTCCTAGACTTTCTAGCATCAACTATTTTATCCTTACCTATACTTGGAGACTTCTTAAGTGCAGGCATAAGGATTTGCTTCAAAGTCCTAGTAGCTACTTCATCAACAGCTGATCTATCCTCAGATTTTCTAGTTTTAGTCTGCCTGGGCAATGGAGTGAGACGTGACTGACTTAATTTCTTCATGTCCTCAACAGTCACATCCTAGACTTTATCAATTCTTTTAGGGTCAATAGATTCTAAAGGGAATTCTAACTCAGTATATACCCTATGACTCTTGTGAAGAGTAAAGTGTGTAACACTATCTTTCTGACCAAAAGAAATAGACTTATTTTGAACAATACCTTTCAATTTCTCTTCCTTTTTAGGTTGAGAAGAACCTCCTACAGACTCTTTTGTTTCCTTAGGCAACTTGGCTTCAGGAATTGAGTCTTTTGGTTTACTAGCTTCAGTACTAAATTGAAGTAGAACTTCAGGAATGTTGGGTTCAACGGAGGTATAATTGTTGTTGAAAGGTGGAGGAACATCGTTATAAGAGATCTTAACCGGGTCTAGACTCTTAGTGGAAGAATCCTCAAATTTGTTCATATGCATTAACAGTTCAGAATGCCTAGCAGAATCTAATTTAGCATTTAAATCCAAAATCTCTATCTTAGCATCAGCTAGTTCTTTTTCGATAGTTGCACACTTCTTTGCTAACAACGAGTAAGCTTCACCGCCTACTCTTTCTACAGCTACCGACTGTTTGACTTTGTCCTTCATTGCACTTAGATCAGACTCTAAGGACTTAATCTTTTCCTTGAAAAATCTTTCTTTATCATTGACTGTTAAATCCTTTTTAATTAGCCTATCTCTCTCTGATTGTGTAGCATTAACATTTCTCTTGGGTCGTTGACATTCTCTGGCGAAATGTCCAAATCCATCACAATTGTAACACTTCACTTTTGACTTGTCAAAACCCGTAGTACCTCCAGTAAGCTGTCTTCTCGTTCTTCGCATAAACTTATCAGCTCTCCTTGTAATCATGGCCAGTTGCCATTTTAGATCCATTTCTTCAACATCGTCAGGATCAATCTGGTCATAATCTTCCTCGATGAGAGATGGATCTGTGATCCTACCTTCAACAAATGCTTTCATCTGCTCTTCAATCGTCTTTTCGACCTTTTCAGCAGCAGAATTTTCTTGAATCTCAGCAACGTTCACTTGTTCTGAATCTTTCACCTCTAACTCATCCTCAGACTCAGACTCAGTATCATATTCAGCAGCCTTAGAAGATTCCAATGACAGACTATGATGCTTCTCATATAATTGCTCATCACTGTGATAATGTGTAGTGTCCAAGAAATCTTCCGGAGTATCAACTATCTGTGCCACATCATCAATGATTTCAGCCAAATAAGCATTGTTGGTCTCGTCTTGTGGAAGATTCCAGACATATGAACCATCAGGTTGAACGGCCACAATAGCTTTGTCATTCACAGTAGGATCATTAGTCAACAGAAGAGCTCTATTCGCATTATTGTTGAACGGACGATTATCCTGACGTGTAGGAGTAGCATTAACATTTCTCTTGGGTCGTTGACATTCTCTGGCGAAATGTCCAAATCCATCACAATTGTAACACTTCACTTTTGACTTGTCAAAACCCGTAGTACCTCCAGTAAGCTGTCTTCTCGTTCTTCGCATAAACTTATCAGCTCTCCTTGTAATCATGGCCAGTTGCCATTTTAGATCCATTTCTTCAACATCGTCAGGATCAATCTGGTCATAATCTTCCTCGATGAGAGATGGATCTGTGATCCTACCTTCAACAAATGCTTCATGTGCAGCACACATAGCAGCAAAGACATTCATCCTCCCCTCAGCTGATTTCATATCCATTGGCATAGACTTGTAACCAGCTGAAGAAGATGTAATGTTACCGATCTTTAAATTTCCAGTCTTTAAACCTTCAGCAGTCTTTTTGCCCTTGTTCCCAACATCAGAAGCCATGAAACCAACAAGATCATCTCCATCAGTATTCTCTGTTAAGCCAGAACTACCAACTCCAGAGAAGAATGCGTTTGCATCAGCGGTTGGATTCTTCATGGTAGCATGATACAAAGACGGATCTTGAGTGAAGTTGTCTTGAATATCCTTTGCTTTGTCCTTCATTGCACTTAGATCAGACTCTAAGGACTTAATCTTTTCCTTGAAAAATCTTTCTTTATCATTGACTGTTAAATCCTTTTTAATTAGCCTATCTCTCTCTGATTGTGTAGCATTAACATTTCTCTTGGGTCGTTGACATTCTCTGGCGAAATGTCCAAATCCATCACAATTGTAACACTTCACTTTTGACTTGTCAAAACCCGTAGTACCTCCAGTAAGCTGTCTTCTCGTTCTTCGCATAAACTTATCAGCTCTCCTTGTAATCATGGCCAGTTGCCATTTTAGATCCATTTCTTCAACATCGTCAGGATCAATCTGGTCATAATCTTCCTCGATGAGAGATGGATCTGTGATCCTACCTTCAACAAATGCTTCATGTGCAGCACACATAGCAGCAAAGACATTCATCCTCCCCTCAGCTGATTTCATATCCATTGGCATAGACTTGTAACCAGCTGAAGAAGATGTAATGTTACCGATCTTTAAATTTCCAGTCTTTAAACCTTCAGCAGTCTTTTTGCCCTTGTTCCCAACATCAGAAGCCATGAAACCAACAAGATCATCTCCATCAGTATTCTCTGTTAAGCCAGAACTACCAACTCCAGAGAAGAATGCGTTTGCATCAGCGGTTGGATTCTTCATGGTAGCATGATACAAAGACGGATCTTGAGTGAAGTTGTCTTGAATATCCTTTGCTTTGTCCTTCATAACTCGGTTTCTAAGAGTGGAAATTACACCATCAATCTTCAAAGTTGCATAATCATCTCTTTCTTGTAGTCCATGACAAAACTCCTTGTAGGCCTTCGGTAGTCCATCCAAGAATTTATCCACAATTTCAGTAGGGGTATACTTAAGATCAAAGTACGCTAACTCGGCAAGAAGATGTTGATATCTTAGAATAAGATCTTCAACTTGTTCGTTCTTGGTAGCGTTGAAACAGTCAAATTGTTTCTTAAGCATTTTAATTCTGTTTTTCTTCAGTAGTGGATCTCCTTCACAATGAGCTTCAATAGCGTCAAACAACTGCTTTGAAGTTTTATATTCTTGTTTGGGAAACAGATGCACCAAATCTTGTGGAATGCACATACGAAGAGTCGAAAGAGCCTTTACTTCGACTGCATAGAGGGCCTTTTCGTCACCCTTTAATTCTGCCATCCTGTATGTCGAAGTAACACCATTGACAGTAAGAGTAGGCCACTCATATCCTTCAGTAATCATAATCCACATATTTAAATCTTCTCTTTGTATATAATCTTCGAATCGACCTCTCCACGCCCAGAAGTCAGCTAATGAAATTAACTTCGGTGGAGAATTGGTCCTTCCGACTAGATGATCATGATAAACCAGAGAATTTAGGTATTGTGCAACGGCACTGTTGACTGTCGAAGAAGAAGCCATCGGAACGAAAATAAGAAAGAGAACGAAAATAAGACTAAATTCGTAAGAAGAGATCTGAACGAAGATAGCTAAATTCGCAAGTGAAGATTAGAACGAAGATAGCTCTAAGTTCGTAAGGTGTGAACTGAACGAAGATAGCTTAAATTCGCAAGTGAAGATTAGAACGAAGATAGCTCTAAGTTCGTAAGGTGTGAACTGAACGAAGATAGCTTAAGAATTTCGTAAGTTAAATTCGTAAGAAGATTCAAAACGAAGGTAGGGAACTTCGTTTTCTATCTTCGTAACAAGGACTGCAAACGAATTTAGATTAAGTTCGTTTGCTATCTTCGTAGAGAGAACGAAGATAACTTAATTTCGTAAGTTAAATTCGTAAGAAGATTCAAAACGAAGGTAGGGAACTTCGTTTTCTATCTTCGTAACAAGGACTGCAAACGAATTTAGATTAAGTTCGTTTGCTATCTTCGTAGAGAGAACGAAGATAACGACTGGAAGGGTTTTTCGTTTGCTATCTTCGTAGAGAGAACGAAGATAACGACTGGAAGGGTTTTTCGAACAGTTTTTGAGAGAAAACGATCAAACAAATGATCTCGAACCTTCGATGAGATATCGAAAGGCTCTGATACCACTTGTGAGTCCCTCGATAGCTATGGATCGCTCTCGAGATCGTCTATGGTTATGTCGTGAGTGCGGAATCCTCACGAGATAACTGTTTGATTAGTTATCTATTATATTGCTAATTACAAGAGTATAATCAGCCTTATATTGCTCTATATTCGTTTGGTATATATCACAAACGAACTTAGTTTGCCTTAGGTGTGTTAAACTGAACGTAATCATTAGTATTAGGGTTTTTGTTCGTATTTATATGTTTCTGATTATATTGGACTCGCTGGGCTTTGTTCTTACGAACTTAGCAGCCCAGCCCATCATAACGAAGATTATCTTCGTTAGTGCCTAACGAAGATTATCTTCGTTAGTTGTAAATCAGCTTTATAGTTATATTCCTAGTATTTCACGTACAAGGAATCCTAACGTATATTATGTTTGTACTTGTATAACATACATAACAAACATCATATATAAACATATATAACACCTAAACATGTAATCGATCATTACCAAAACATTATGTTCATAATCTATCAATTACATATACGAATAAGACATAATCAAATCTAAGTTGCTGTTGTCACATCAACGTGCATCAACAATGATATTGACTCCCCAATGTCTGAAGGTTTTGATGCAAACTTGAATTTTCTGGGTGAAGATGTACAAGAAGAAGAAAATCTACCAGAAATGCCACCACCACAATCAAACACGCCACCACCACCACCACCTTCAATTCCAGAACACACTCAATACTTCACTCCAGCAACCACTCAACCTTCACAATCTCAACTTCCACCTCATGCGCCGGAGTCACCAGTTGCAACATCTGAAGCTGCAACTGAAGAGGACTGGGCACAAGTTCCTCTAATGACCAGATTACCCTCAACTCTTGAACCTCCCAGTGGTCTCTCCACTTCTTCTTCTGCCGAGGTCCAAGGCCTTTTAAGTAAGGTGGCGGACCTGGAGAGATCACTCCAGACTTCATCACAGGTTATTTCTGACTTCAAATCATTATTATCAAATAACCTGGCATCTGAAATGAATGTCTTTGCTGGGAATGAGAAGCTGGTTTATGAGAAGCTTGATGAACTGGTACTGGCCACAAACAACAACACTAAAAAGATCAAAGTGGCAGTCCAGGGTCTAGAGACAAGGTTGGTTAGTTATGTTCAGACTGCAGTCACTGGTGAACTGGCAGGTCTGAAAGAAGATGTTCAGAATTTGGTTTTTAGGGTCAGTTCTCTGGAGACAAGACCCACACTAGACCAGGATGCAGTTGTCAGCACAATAAGTGATGCATGTACAAGGAAGTTCAGAAACAATATGCTGAAAGAAATATGTGAAGAAGTTTCTGAGACTGTTCTTCGTAGCATTCATGATGGGGTGTTACCCCAAGTAGACAACTTACTGGATGAGAAGTTGCCAAAACACTTGCCTAAAGCTGTTGCAAATGTTCAGAAGGAAGTGCAGGCACTTCAGAAAGTTGTGTCTGAAACAACTCCAGTAGCAGGTATAACTTTTGGTGCACTGGACAGACTTATGCTTGAAGATTTATGGAATGATCTCAAGTCAAGGACTGGTGATCATTCCAAGGGGGAAAAGTCATCTGGTGACCAAACACTGAAGCACATGTCACAAAGAGCATATGGCACTGAAGCCGGGCTAACTGAAGGAGCTACTGGTACTGAAGCCAGTGAGCCCCAGTTTGAGACCTTCCCAGATATTCCAACTACACTGAAGGCTGTTAAAGGAAAAGAAAAAGTGGTATCTGGTGAAGAGGAAGAGCAAACTGAAGATGCTGATGATGAAACATCCAAGAAACTTGAACAAGAATGCATCATGATAGAGATTTTCAAAAGAAATCAAAAAGATGAACTGCTGGCCCATCAAAGGGAGATGGCAACTATGGGTACTCTGGATTCTTACAATGCTGGCAGGTTAGGCATTAATATTGAAGTATATAAAAAGATGAAGGATGACCCCAGAGTTCATCAATGTTTAAGTTTACTGGATGATGTTCATGTACGCTCATTCTACGCTGAAGAAGAGCAAGTCTATGATTCAATTATTTATGGCGTGAGTGTACCAGAACTCATCAGACAAAGGAAGGATGAACTGGTAAGTCTCTAGAAAAAGATCAGAAAGAATGCTGGTGCTCTGGAGATAGAGTACAGGAAGAGACTTACTGGTTTACCAAAATTGACTGTCAGACAAATCAAAGCAATCAAAGATGCTGATGTAAGCAATTTCATTCCCCTGGACACTTCTCGAAAAATCAATCGTCAAGAACTCCAATCTGCTGTAGAGCAAAGGAGAGTGTCCAAGGAAACTGAATCATTGATCCAGCAAGCCAAGCTGGAAGAAAAATACAATGAGATGTTGAATTTCAGGGCTGATGCCAGAAGGATCACTGGTGCTGAAATCAAATTGGCTGAAAATAATGAAGGCATGTCTAAGTTTGAAGTAAAGTTGACCAGGGAGGGTAACTTTACTGATGAGAGGAAAAGTACTTCAGTCCAAGCATTTGGATGGAGTGAACTGAAGGAAATCGCTCTAACGTTCAGGGGGAAGACAAATGTGTCGACTGATGTTAAAGCATTTCTGAAAAGAATTGAAAAGGTATGGAGAAGAAAGCAACAGATGGAAGTTGCAATGGGCATAAGAACGCCAGAATCAATACCATCTTCTCCATCACCAAAGAGAAAGGCTACTGAAGATGCTCCAGGACAGACATCAAAAAGAAGGGCCTGACTCTTATCATTTACTTGTTGTACATTATTGTCTTATGAAAATTGTATACTATTTATCAGTTGATGTATGTAATAATAGTTGCAATTTTTTATTCTTATAAGTAAATGATCAGATTTAGTCTAAGTTAGAACTTAAAAGATGAAACTGAAAACACTCATGATCTATAAAGTGTTTTCCAGTAACTTAGATTTTTTAGACAAATCAAAACTTGTGTTTTTCAAGCATACAAAATGTATAGATTCAAGCTTGAAAACACTTGCATTATTTCTAAACAAATAGGGGGAATTTGTTAGGTCCAGATTTAGTCCAGATTTACTGGACTCGCTCCAGACTCGACTACTGGAGCCTTACTGAAGATCTGTCCAGAAACGTGTTCTACTGGACCTACTCCAGACTTAGAATCTGGAGTCCCTCTGAAGATTTGTCCAGAAATAATGGAAGACCAGTGAGCAAATACTTGTATAGGAAATCTGGAGTATTCTCCAGATGAGCTCACTGGACTTCACCCCAGTCCAGATCAACTCTACTGAAGACATTCTGACTGAAGTCTGAAGAAAGAAGACTGACAAATGGCGGAGTCCACTGGAAAGTCTTACCAGATCTGTACACTGGAGGATTGTCAGTGTTCTAGACCCTACAAGTCTGAACACTGATATCGAGGATTGACTTTTTCCTTTACACACTTTCCAAAGAACAATCCACTTGTTTTTTACCAAAGTTTGTGTGTGTGTAAAGGTGGTTGGATAAAAGGACACAAAGTCATTTGATGTGACTTTATCCTTATTCCTTATCCAATACATTTAATGTTCTTGTCGGATCATTAAATGTATGCAACCATATTTGTACGGCACAAAATTCACTGGTGAATTTTGTTGCCTATAAATACAAAGTCATTTCCTTGAGAAAAATACTTTTAAGCATACACTTTGCATGAAAGTGAATTTGTCCAAATACTCTCGATCTTAAACTGGGATACTTCACAACTTTAAGTATTTCGATCCAAAAGAGTTATTTGACAAATATAGATCATTTGTAACTCATAGGTTGTTAGGATACATACTTATTTGTATTATCTTGATTCCGCAACAACCTTGTGTTTTATTTAACATCATAAATAAAATACACCATTGAAAAATACATAATGTTTCACTTTACTTGTTTATTGCTTTAAGTCTTGTATTACTTTGTTTATATATTCTTGCTTTTATTTACAAGTAATACTAGTCAATTCTAGTGCTTATTAGACTTGTTGTATTATACACTTTCCTGGTTAACCATCGAACTTAAGGGACTCACACATTATACTTTCTACGGGTAATCAAATAGGTTGCTCGGGCAAGTTGTCTGATGGATCAAGACGCACTCAGGTTAAAAGTAAGTAGTAAAAAATTTCAGAGAGCAGAAAGTCAAGGTCGACACTTCTGTTCAAAAATTTGATTTCCATAAACTCATATGTCAAGTATGGTAATAAAGGATATATATTATTTCGGTCACAATATAGATCTTTTTTAGAAAAAATGTGAAGAGGTTCTATGCACCAAAACTGCATTTAGATTAGTCAGCAACAACCTGTTCTTTTTCACGTAATGCTCTTGCATACATTACATCAATCGCGTGTAAAAAGCATTGTGTTTCGAGATTGCCTAATGGGACCTGCTCAAATCGAATCATGGAAAACTCAGGAACAAATGATTATAATGCAAAAATTACATATACAAATGAATCAGGGTTACTATTACATGGGCATATCTGCATAACAAAAGCTTCTCATCTAACCAACTAAACGATTTGGCACATAGCTGAAACCCGGTTTTCACAGCTAACCTCTGCCAGTCATGTCCCTGTGAAAAGCAAAAAGATACTTCAATAAGTATATATAGAATGACAGTTCATTGCTGAAAGCATCAGGTGCAGCTAGTCAACTACCTCGAAGAGGCTACCATGGGGATCTGAAAAGAGGGTTACACATGGAAATTCAGCTAAAGCTTTTATACTGGAGTTCAGTATGCCAACTTCCGGGGAGTCGATGACAGCAACTGCAGGGCCACAGAGTTCAGGTCCACAAAGCTTCGTTCTGCCAATTGGTGAAAAGTTTTTTTTCGAAAGACAATTGGTTAAGAGTTTTTTCCCCCCGAAAAGCAATGGGTTATATATTGATAAAAGAAAATAAAATAGTATACTGTTAGTAATATTTTTAAATTCTAATTGTGCTATCATATGAAAAATCTAATACCTAAACTTGCTTAATGTTTTTTTCTAATATCGTTTCAGCGTGACTGGAGTCTCCAACATAGTCTACCTGAACATTGTCACATGAAACACGTTTTACATAAAAAGAAGAAGAATACCGTTATTTTCCATTTGTAAATAAACAAGGTCAAACCTAACCTTAAAACAGGAAGCAGTTCGAGGAAAAGAAGATTCTTTAAATGATAAACCTTGGAAAGCATCACGAAAAATTTCTACTAAAATTTCTGGCGATACGGCTTTATCTTCCATGAAACTGATCACTACCACATTGATTGATGAACAAGATGGAGAGTACACAACATATATACCGCGTTGTTCGCATATGCTTAAATCAAAGATAGTACAAAGATAACATTAGTTTGAGCCTCTAATTAGCAAAGAAAACAATAAGAAAAGACTGCTCCCTACCGATGATATATGTAGAGAAAAGGAATAGGAGGATCCAGATAAGAAAATTCTCTGGTATTTTTCATACGTAAATCATTTAGATTCCAGCTGTCCTTTACATTTTCATTATTGAATGAGGCATCAACTGCACAAACACATCCAATCTGAAGAATGCAATTAAAATCCACCCTCATATTGGTTTCATATATCCCCTGGAATGTAATTAGCAAATAATATGTCACAAGCAAGTTCTGTAGAGTGTCTGTAACTCTTAAGGTTTGACTGACTAACGATCCAACTTTTTGATCTAAATTAAACTGACCTCCACATCCATATCTTCAAGTTCACTGCTCTGTGCTCTAAACTGATCTTCATCAATTACCACCTATAAATTGTAGGTAGAACTTAGTTTGTTTTATTTAGTCATTTATAGACTTACAAATGATCTACCTCAATCAGATCAGAAGCACGTTGAGAGTGAGGAAGAAGCTTGTTGACAACTTTCCCAAGAGATGCTTTGGTGGCAGGATCTTTATATTTAATGTAACACACCCTGGGTATTTTAATAGTAACTTTAAGCATTTTCCCATCCACGACTATCCAAGCAGACAGATAGCCAGGTTTCAAACATGGAAAAAGTTGTAATATCTGGACCAAAAAAAGAAAAGAAAAAGAACTTAAGGAACAATAGGCCATTACACAGCTAAACATAAATCAAAGTGTATACAATATACAAGATACACTACACTACCTGCCAGTAATGTGTTGTTAGGTCTACTTCCTGCCCGGGACTATTAAAATCTCCAGGCCTATGAATAAAATGTTCCAAAATTGTGATTAACATAAAAAATCATGATACTCGCCTTCAACATACTTCTTCACTGGAGGTGGCATGTTACGACTGAAATACTCAAAATGAGTCAATTTGGGTTGTGTTTAAATCTTATGCAAGTCAAATTATATAAAACTAGCAAGAAGAGGATCAGGTCAAATTGCTTAAAGTCTCCGAAGTCTAATCTCCAGTAATGCATACAGCTAAGTAAATCGTGTTTACCAGAAGATTTAAATTAACAGCATTGTGTTAGTACCCATGACTAACTCATTGATAGCATATAATGTTAGGAAATAATGAGCCCCAGTAGTATTATTAGTCACAAAGCGGAAAGTGGTAACATAAAGAAACTAGATATAATGAGATGATACGACGAACAAGTATACGTCTAAAAGGTTGAACTATAATTTTATTAGATAGATGGAGACAAGTACATGAAATGTAAAATGGCTAAAAGGTTACAAGTAACTCTTGTGCCAAAACTAAAGATGATAAGGAAATTGAAATGAAAGTACAAGAACTACAAAGAAGAGAGAATTGAGAGAATTGTGTTTGTGATGGTGTGTTTGAAGCTTGAACGAGAGCTTCCTTTTATAGGCAAATGTAAGTGAGATGCTTCTGATTTCTAGCCACAAATTTGAGCAACTTGGATCATTGTGGGACATGGAAGCTAGGCAACTAGACGTAAGGAAGAGAAGATGCATGTATCTATATCAACTTGATGTGCAAGTTGGAGAAGCAAGTTGATAGAGCCAATATTATTATTCTAACAAATCTCCACCTTTGGCGAATAACAACGAGCGAAATTACGAACTATGAATGCCAATCAAATCCAAACAATGTGTGAACTTGTGAACTGGTAGAGGCTTTGTGAACATATCAGCAGGATTGTCCTTTGTGTTGATTTTCTGAATAAGGGCTATCTTCTTAGCAATGGTGTCTCTGATGAAATGATATCGAACATCAATGTGTTTCGTCCGTTCATGATACATCTGATCTTTAGTCAAATGAATAGCACTTTGACTATCACAGTAGATGGTAGTAACTTCTTGCTGGAGAGTCAATTCATTGAATAAACCTCTTAACCATAAAGCTTCCTTGATAGCTTCTGTGACTGCCATGTATTCTGCTTCAGTAGTAGACAATGCCACCACATGTTGAAGAGTAGCTTTCCAGCTAACTGCTCCACCTCCAATACAAAAGACATAGCCAGTAAGAGATCTACGCTTATCCAGATCACCAGCATAATCTGAATCAACAAAACCAACTAGAGTGTTGTTGGTTCTACCAAACTCCAAACAAGTGCTTAAACTTCCTTTCAAGTATCTGAGAATCTACTTCACAGCCTGCCAGTGTTCTTTGCCTGGATTCGCCATGTACCTGCTAACTACACTAACAGCTTGTGAAATATCAGGACGAGTACACACCATTGCGTACATAATGCTACCAACGGCACTAGAGTAGGGAACTCGTGCCATAAAATCTTTGTCTTCATTTGTCTGTGGCGATTGAGCAACAGATAACCTAAAATGGCTTGCAAGAGGAGTACTTACAGGTTTTGCATCCTGTATGCCAAATTTCACCAAAACTTTCTTGAGATAGTTTTCTTGAGTCAGATATAACTTGCCACATTTTCTGTCTCGCCTTATCTCCATGCCTAAAATCTTTTTAGCTGGACCTAAATCTTTCATTTCAAATTCACTATTTAACAAATTCTTCAAACGGTGAATATCTCTAGGACTCTTTGATGCGATGAGCATATCATCAACATACAATAATAGATAAATGAAAGAACCATCATTTAGCTTATGATAGTAAACACAGCTGTCATATAGGCTTCGGGTGAAATCATGATTCAACATGAATGAATCAAACCTCTTATACCACTGTCGTGGTGACTGCTTCAAACCATACAAAGATTTCTTCAACAAACATACTTGGTCTTTCTTTCCTTTGACTTCAAAACCTTCAGGTTGTTTCATGTAGATTTTTTCATCTAAATCGCCATGTAGAAAAGCTGTCTTGACATCCAGCTGTTCTAAATCTAAATCATTCATGGCAACCAGCGCAAGCAATACACGAATAAAGCTATGTTTAACAACAGGTGAGAAAACATCATTAAAGTCAACACCTCGAACATGACTATAGCCTTTTGCAACCAATCGTGCTTTAAATCTTGCACCTTCAACACCTGAAGTATCGTCTTTTCTTTTAAAGACCCATTTGCAACCAACTATTTTCTTTCCCTTTGGTGGTGTCACGAGATCCCAAGTAGCGTTCTTTTGCAGAGATTCCATTTCTTCCTTCATGTCTACCATCCACTTATCTGCATTAGGACTTCAAATGGCTTCAAGATAAGTGGAAGGTTCATCGAATCCTTCTT
This sequence comes from Erigeron breviscapus, assembly GCA_034093135.1. Classification (NCBI taxonomy): domain Eukaryota; kingdom Viridiplantae; phylum Streptophyta; class Magnoliopsida; order Asterales; family Asteraceae; genus Erigeron; species Erigeron breviscapus. The sequence goes on along the minus strand of CM067170.1, from coordinate 125,943,622 downwards.
GTTCTGCTACATGTGCATATCTATATGGTTTTCGAATATCCCTTCTGTCTCTATTAACGGCAATGGAATATTCTTCATCTTCATCAGGCTCAACCACTTCTGGTTCTTGTTCATCAACTTCATCAACCTGAACTGGAGGCTGAACCACTTCTGGTTCTTGTTCATCAACTTCATCAACCTGGACTGGAGAAGTAGGAGTACTCGCATGCTCCACCTTTTCCTGAGTATTCTTTTCTTTTTCAGGATTGCAAGGACTAGCAGACTTTTTATCAGTTGATAACATAGAGGATTCGTCAAATGTGACATCTCTGCTCATTTCAAACTTGGATTCTTTAGGGCCAGGATACCATAATCTATATCCTTTCACCCCAGAATTGTAACCGAGGAAGATACATTTCTTGGCTCTAGGCTGTAATTTTCCCTCGTTGACATGCATATAAGCTGGACACCCAAAAATTCGCAAGTCAAAGTAATCTGCAGGAGTACCTGACCAAACTTCCTCTGGAGTCTTGAGATCCAGAGGAGCACAAGGAGAACGATTGACAATGTAACAAGCAGTTGCAATTGCTTCAGCCCAAAAGTCAGTTGTCAACCCGGCATTGGAGATCATACATCGGGCTTTTTCTAAAAGAGTTCGATTCATACGTTCGGCTATACCATTTTGTTGAGGTGTCATTCGAACTGTACGATGTCGTGCAATTCCTTGATTCTTGCAAAATTCATTGAACTCATTTCCACAAAACTCCATGCCATTATCTGTGCGAAGCCTTTTAATATGTTTTCCTGTTTGATTTTCAATCAAGACCTTCCATTGTTTGAAAGTTACGAAAACATCATTTTTATGCTTCAAAAAATATACCCAAACTTTTCTTGAATAATCATCAATAAAAGTTAGCATATATCTTGCACCACCTTTAGAAGGAACACGAGAAGGCCCCCAAAGATCAGAATGAATGTAGTCTAGAGTACCTTTTGTTTTGTGAATAGCAGGAGATTTAAATTGAAGTCTTTTCTGCTTTCCATAAACACAATGTTCACAAAAGTCTAATTTACCGGTACTTTGACCACCAAGAAGGCCTCTCTTGCTTAACACAGTTAAGCCTTTCTCACCCATGTGTCCCAAACGCATATGCCACAACTTTGTGACATTAGTACCCGAAGATATAGAGACTGCAGCACCACCTGTAATTGTGGTTCCGTGCAAAATGTACAAAGTGCCAGACTTGAAAGCTTTCATTAGTAAAAGAGCACCCTTTGAAACTTTCAAAACTCCACCTTCACCTGAGTACTTGCACCCAAGAGAATCGAGAGTGCCTAAAGAGATGAGACTTTTCTTTAGATCAGGAACATGTCTAACATTAGTGAGTGTTCTTATAATGCCATCATGCATCTTGATTCGAACAGAGCCTTTGCCAACTACTCTGCAAGGAGCATTGTTCCCCATCAAAACAATTCCACCATCAAATGACTCATATGTGGAAAAAGAATCCTTGTTAGGACTCATGTGGTAAGAACAACCCGAATCTAAAATCCACTCATTATTAGATCTTGATTTTTCTTCGGTGACCATAAGAATAATTCCATTATTCTCACCTTCGACTACCCCGGCTTCAGCAGTGTTACCGTTATTTCGCTCATTTTGATATTTTTCTTTATTTTTGAGCTTATAACAGTCATTTTTAGAGTGACCCTTTTTCTTGCAATATTTGCAAAATGGAAGTCTATGTCTGGATTGTGACCTTTTATTATTTTTGAAATCTTTATTTTCAGGTCTACTCCGTACAAACAGCCTCTCTGCGTGACTACCACTTGACTCCCCCGTGATGTCCCTATCGATCTGATCTTTCGATTTTAAAGCAGATTTTATACTATCATATGAGACAGATTCTTTCCCATAAATCATAGTATCACGAAAATGCTTAAAGGACTGGGGAAGGGAACACAACAACAAAATAGCTTGATCCTCGTCTTCAATCTTAGCATCAACATTTTTCAGATCCATAATGATGGAATCAAATTTATCGAGATGCAAAAGAATGGATGTACCCTCAATCATCTTTGTCATGTACAACTTTTGTTTAAGATAAAGTCTGTTCTCCACCGTCTTCTTCATGTATAAGGATTTCAATTTATCCCACATACCTTTTGATGTCATCTCATCAGCAACTTCATGTAAAACCTCATTAGAGAGATTTAAGATGATGGACGATCTTGCCTTTTTATCTAACGTTTGAAACTTTTGTGTAGTAATTTCGTCTTGCTTCTTTTTAATTCCATCAAGTGCCAACTCACAACCATTTTGAATAAGAATGGCTTCCATTTTGAGTCGCCACATGCCGAAGTTAACACTTCGATCAAACTTTTCGATGGAGGTAGTTACCGACATAATGACTAATAGAATTAGAATGGGATATGGTATATTATGATCTCAATAAGATAAATAGAATTTGTTTCTGATGTGGAAGTTCAGACAAAGCTGCGACCACATAGCATATTATAAATTCTAAATCGAGACCTTTACGGAACCATGTCTCTGATACCAGTTTGTTAGGAAATAATGAGCCCCAGTAGTATTATTAGTCACAAAGCGGAAAGTGGTAACATAAAGAAACTAGATATAATGAGATGATACGACGAACAAGTATACGTCTAAAAGGTTGAACTACAATTTTATTAGATAGATGGAGACAAGTACATGAAATGTAAAATGGCTAAAAGGTTACAAGTAACTCTTGTGCCAAAACTAAAGATGATAAGGAAATTGAAATGAAAGTACAAGAACTACAAAGAAGAGAGAATTGAGAGAATTGTGTTTGTGATGGTGTGTTTGAAGCTTGAACGAGAGCTTCCTTTTATAGGCAAATGTAAGTGAGATGCTTCTGATTTCTAGCCACAAATTTGAGCAACTTGGATCATTGTGGGACATGGAAGCTAGGCAACTAGACGTAAGGAAGAGAAGATGCATGTATCTATATCAACTTGATGTGCAAGTTGGAGAAGCAAGTTGATAGAGCCAATATTATTATTCTAACATATAAAAATGATTTGATTATCCCAAAGTCAATTAGACTGTTATTTTAGTTAAGCAGTAAAAAAAAAGCTCAAATCCACAACTTGTATGACATATTTACCCAGCCCGCCTGATAATATTGCCACCTCTATTTTTCACTATTAACACCCAAAATAATGCTAAAACAGCAGTCAAAATGAACTAGCCTTACCACTTTGTTTCCCTTGATTCAGATGATGTGTGGCCCTTTGAGTCCATTTTATCAATATCCGTCTGTTTGTAGTCATAAGTCATACATCATAATGATCCAAATCACCGAATGTATCATATGAGAGATACTACAAAAATTTTATATAAAATAACAAAACAAAACAAACTCATAGAGAAGTTTATTATCTTCAAAAAAGGACTAAATGACTCAATTCATCCCCCCCCCCCCAAACACCCACACCCACACACATATATGCATACACATACACATACATACAGGATAAGAGAATCAGCCAAAGAACTACGAATTTCATAATCCACATAAGAACATACTATGATTAACATAATTTCATGATTTAACAAATTACAAATAACTTCTTTAAAAAAATAAATTCTATATTTTTTTTATAAAAAAAAAAACAACAACAACAATAAGAAAAATAGTAATCATAATAATAACTCAAGATCTTGTTAATTTATAATAATAACTCACAAATTTAAGGCGGCCGGGATTGGTACTAAAGATGAGAAATCCATTTCTCTTACTTTCATCAATTTCCTCAAAATATTATTATTAATCAATCAATTAATTATTTAATTAATTAGGTGATAATAATAACAACTATAATAATAATAGTTTGGATCCACACTTTTCTCTTGATCTTCTTCACGTGGCCGTCATTCACAGTTGGCTCAGAATCCTTATTTTCGTAAGCTTTAGCTTCAACTTTTTCCCCCTAAATTGTGGTGGCTGTTTGCTTTGGTTTTCTGGTTCACTATGACTATTGTGCGATTTCATTGCCCTTTTGTTGGTCTTAGTGGTTGTCAAGATGGTGGTGGAAACGGGCTCACCAAAACCTCCTTGATCACTCATTTTCGTGATCGTCATTTCAATGGGGATGCACTAGCTATCACAAAACATTCTCTCGTGAATAATCTTGTTGTTTTTGAGGCGGCTGAAATTACGCTTAAACGTATGGGTCTTTGGTTATGTGGGATTTGTTTTAAGACACACACTCTTCGGTCTAAATTTCGGCATGGCAATGGTTCTGATTTTGTGTTACCCCCTACTGTGGTGATGGTGTGTTTGAAGCTTGAACGAGAGCTTCCTTTTATAGGCAAATGTAAGTGAGATGCTTCTGATTTCTAGCCACAAATTTGAGCAACTTGGATCATTGTGGGACATGGAAGCTAGGCAACTAGACGTAAGGAAGAGAAGATGCATGTATCTATATCAACTTGATGTGCAAGTTGGAGAAGCAAGTTGATAGAGCCAATATTATTATTCTAACATATAAAAATGATTTGATTATCCCAAAGTCAATTAGACTGTTATTTTAGTTAAGCAGTAAAAAAAAAGCTCAAATCCACAACTTGTATGACATATTTACCCAGCCCGCCTGATAATATTGCCACCTCTATTTTTCACTATTAACACCCAAAATAATGCTAAAACAGCAGTCAAAATGAACTAGCCTTACCACTTTGTTTCCCTTGATTCAGATGATGTGTGGCCCTTTGAGTCCATTTTATCAATATCCGTCTGTTTGTAGTCATAAGTCATACATCATAATGATCCAAATCACCGAATGTATCATATGAGAGATACTACAAAAATTTTAT
>CM067170.1:125921908-125937779 GCA_034093135.1 Erigeron breviscapus | reverse complement strand
GTGTCCCACTAAAACATCCACTAACTGATTTATATGTATATAAATCATACTTAGTGGTTTTTTCTGGAAGTTTAACACAACACCAACACATCTTCATCCTGGATCATCAACCAAACTACTTCTCTTTCACTTCACTTCAAGCTGTTCTTGAAGGTATAATTCTGGGTTGTTGGTTAACTCCGGCAGTACATACTGCTTCGGCTGTTGTACCCTGGGAAACTGACGGGTTCACTTGGGTGGCCCGAAATCAGTTTTAAGAAGTGGGTTCCTTCTGATGAATCATCTGCTGATGAAGAAGAAGAAAGAGATTGTTGTTACATGGCTCTGGCAGACGAAGAGCACCTGGTGAACGAGGATGTCACATTTGGACGATGGGTGGACATTGTTATTAAAAAGGTTAGTGATTATGATACTGCAACTGACCAAGAATTAAAATTGGACATAGCTGAAGCTCTTAATTCTGATTTGATATTTGTAGAAACTGTTAGATCTGATTGTGTAAATGGTCTAGAAACAGATTTTTCTGAAATAACTGTTTTAAAATCAAAATTGAAAGAACTTCAAGACATTGAACTGGCATTTCAAGCCCAGGTTCTGGTAACTGAATAATTGATTCAAGAAAAACAAGATCTTGAAGTCATTTTAGAGAAAGAAAAACTGGTGATTAAATCATGGCTAGAAACCAGAAAGCCATATGATGCTGGAGTAAATCAATTTCCTGCTCAAAAACGTGCATATTTAGATGGAAATACTCATGTAGCATCATTAATACCAGTAATCGATCGATTACCAGAGGGGTTCAGGCCCACCACTGTTTATGATGAGCCTGTAACTCCCAAGGCCAATATTTTCCCAGTTCAATCCCCAGAGGTTAAGACTGGAGCATTCCAGATGACTGCTCCAGTTAAAGAGGTTTATCGGAATAAACCTTTGCCTCAGACCAATCCCCTACCTAAGCCTAGAACTGGAAAGGATAAGGTATCATCTGATGAAATTTTTTTGTCCAGGTTAGAGAGCCAGATTCAAACACTGACTCGTCAATTTCAAAGTTTTAATGCAAGATTAAACTTTATTGAGGGTACTTCATCTGGCCCTAGACAAAATACAAAACCTTTTGCAAAGAAAGTTAAATCTATTTCTCCAGTTGAGAAAAAGAAAAAGGTTTCAAATCTAACTATCAACCCCAGTGGTCTTTTCAACTAAGACCACTGTTGAAGAAAGTGAACTAAACCAGATTGCCCCGGGGACCTATAAGGGAGGGTCCAGTGAACCCATCAGTCGATGGGTTCCCAAATCTAACTGATAATATCTGGTGGATGTGTAGGTCGATCGAAAGAAATATATCTGGTATCTTGACAGTGCAGCTGGCAGGACGATGACCGGATGTAAGACCCTGCTGGAGGAGTTCACCATTTCTGATGGACCTTCCATTACTTTTGGAAATGATGGTTGTGGAAAGACTGAGGGATACGGTGTTCTGAACAATGGACAAGTCAAGTTCAGACGAGTTGCATTTGTGAATGGTTTGAAAAATAACCTGATCAGTGTAAGCCAACTGTGTGATGATGGCTATCAAGTTTTATTCAATATTGCTCAGGGTATCGTATTCAACAAGGACTGGAAGGTAGTGTTGATTGCTCCCAGAAAAGGGAATGTGTACGTGATGGATATGGAAAGCTCTCCTTCAGAGCAGTGTTTTTATACTCAAGCTGATGAAGACACAAACTAGTTATGGCACAAAAGGTTATCCCATTTAAATTTCAAGAACATTAATAAGTTGTCCAGAAAACAACTGGCAGATGGGATACCTTCAGTTTCCTTCAAAAAGGAAAGGACATGTCCAGGATGTGAGATGCGTAAGCAGAAATGTACCAGTTTCAAGACCAGGCAGAATTTCAGCATATCTGAACCTCTTCATATGCTTCATATGGACCTCTTTGGTCCAGTGAATGTTCAGACTCGTGCTGGTAAAAGATACACCCTGGTAATAGTAGATGAATTTTCCAGATATATTGTTGGGTTATCTTTCTCAGGTATAAAAGTGAAGCTGCTGCTAAAATCATCAGTCTTATCAAGCAAATTGAGCTCAAGTACAGTCGAAAGGTGTGTCAGTTAAGAAGTGACAATGGAACAGAATTCCAGAATGCAATTCTGGAGTCATTCTGTACTGACACTGGCATCTCCCAAAATTTCTCATCAGCCCGCTCTCGAGAACAGAATGGAGTTGTGGAAAGGAAGAATCGAACGCTGATAGAAGCTGCCAGGAGTATGCTTGCTGAATATGGTCTGTCTACCAGTTTCTGGGCTGAAGCAATTGCTACTGCTTGCCACACCAGAACCGGTCAGTGTATGTGAAGCGACACAAAAAGACAGCCTACGAAGTCTTAAGAAATAGAAAACCAAATATTGGTTATTTTCACGTTTTTTGGATGTCCAGTTTACATCCTGAACGACTCCAGTCAGCTAGGCAAATTTGATGCCAAAGCTGATGAAGGGTATTTCTTAGGCTATTCAGCCATTCGCAAGGCCTTCAGAGTCTACAACAAAAGACTGGAGAAGGTCCATGAGTCAATTCATGTCACATTTGATGAATCAAATGCTGCAATCAACAATAAGCCAGCCCTTGACACTCCCCCAGTAACTCCAATTTTCTTTTGTGAATCTGATCCTATCAACTACAATAAAGAAGATTCAGAAGACACAGTTTCCAGTCATCTTGATCTGGAACCTGTTCAGAAAAAGAAACGCTCCAGTGGTACTCCATTCTATCCTTCTATTATTTTCAAACTACCCTCTGAAATTAATATTGGATCAGATGTTCATACTGCTCCCCCAGTATCAGTGTCAGTTGAGCATATACCAGAAATGTCTTCTTATGAAGAATTCCAAACTGAACCAGTACTTCAAGAAATGCCTTCAAATAAAGACTTTCATGATGCAAATCGTGATTTAAATGACTCAGATGAAGATGCTGAAGTAGTCTGGCAAGATCCTCCTCCTGAAGCAACTCCAGAGGAGACTCAACTGAATTCTTGCACTGATATTGTTGTCAGTAACAATCCTGGTCAGTACTCCAGATGGTCAAATGTAACACCCCAACCAGGGCGGAACGTTGAGATGTACAGAAAGTCGAGTATTCAAAACAAAGGATAATAGATAACATTCACCATAGCTTTATTTGATAAAAAAAATTTACAATGCACAAGCATGTGAACCAATTCCCAAGTACAATACGTCTACTATACTTGGATATTGAGTCCACGAAACAAATGACAAATACATGAGATGGTATACTACAATGATCAGGGCGGATTCCATTGTCCGTCACAAGGTTTGATCTTTGACTCCCAAGTGCAATGCAAATAGTCATGATGCATATAATTCCTCAAAGCTTACGCTAATTTCCTGAAAAGCATGAAGAAAAAGTGTCAACTACGAAAACGTAGTTGGTGAGTGCATAGGTTTGCAAGTAAATCCCGTTACATATCCATTTCAAAATAGTTGAGAAATTCATGGTAAATTATAAAGTTCTCATTTGTCACATTTATCGTGAGAGAAACATAAGTCAATCGATTAATCATTCGTCATACCAAAACCATTTGGTCATCAATACTTCAATCTTGCCAATTTCAACAACTTTCAATGATTCCATATAAGGTCCAATACCCAAACCGTATGTTCAATCCATAATATCCAACCATGATAACAATAATTTCCATTCTGCCAAAGGCATAATTCGATTAGAGTATATGCTTGAGCCACTACTAAGACCATTTACATGTCCCAATCAATATAATATTTCATTTCATAGCACAAGCTGTCAATCAAGTGCTTTAATCACAATTGGGGTCGTGCCATGGAGACGACCATTTAAATTTAAAGATAGTTAGAGCACCGCTCGGGTCGGACTGGCAATGAAGGTGGCCACAAAGGCAGACCAAACATTCCACCGTTACCTATTTAGTGGGTGAGTGGACGACTCCTAGTTGCGCAACCCTCTAACTACAGGCCTCCCCTTTCGGAGTTAATAGTAGTGTACCGAAGATGATACAGTTTGACAGAACTCAAGCTCATCGCATAACTTATAACACATTGAACATACAATATATCCCATTTCATAATCATTCTTTCAAGAACTATTCATTTATATAAAACAATTTTGTTTATCATGCTTTTCACCCCGAAAGTAAAACACATAAAAGAGTTTGAAAGGGGGCTATGACTCACCTTGATATGCCGCATATTATATTCACTTATCCAAAATGGGTACTTCCCATCTATAGCTCCCTTGATCAAATATTCCATCGTGGTCCTCAACCATACTCAAAGCCAAGACTATCCCTACGATAGGACTAATATACGTAAGTTCCTATCTTAAGCCATCACTAAGAAATGCCACTTTTATTATGTTGTTATCAATTATGGGATCCAAATGTATTGCTAGTATTCGCATCTTTTTGGTTGTAAAGATTGGTGGTGTAAAAGGTTACTTTCATTATACACGTAGTTATAAGTTGTTAGAATTTTGGTAACTTGCCTTCATTTGTGGTTTCGTTTGGCATCTTAGGTTATCATATGGGAATGCCATATTAAGTTATATTATCCTTATTAATCATTTGATGTGTAACCGATTTTAGCACGAATTAGCATTTGTGATATCAATTTATAGTTTGGTTAACGTACTTACTTATATCCATTCCACTTAATTATCTTTTATGTTACTTTGATTTCGCTTATCTTTCAAACTCACATACTTCTCGATATATCTTATGATTATCCGGGTTTATGAAATTCGTTTAAGTGTTATGGGCCATTTCCAAATTGGGCCTAAGTGTTATGGGCTTTTAGATGCTTTGGGCTTAAATTAGTTATTGGGCTTAACCTTATTTGGGTTATGTGCTTAGTGGGTTTTATTGGTTATTGGGCTATATGGTTTATTGGGCCAAGTGGGTTATTGGGCCACCTGGCCCCACTGAGTTATATTTCATTTGGGTCCATTATTTGGGCCAAGTTAGCCCATTATGGCCTTAGTGTATTCTTTAGCCCATTTACATACTTTGATAGTTTTCTTCTTATTTTTTCTGTTTTCATACATCAATTTTATAAAATGTTGTCTACTGTTTTGTGATTAAATCAAATTATCTGGACCTTTGTGATTTTTGTACAGTTACATATATGTGTCTAATATTTTTGTGAATTTTGTCTTAATTTATAAAGGATGTTTACTACCTCTAAATATTTTTACAAATGGAAGTGGTCAAAACAGTCACTGTTTCGCATACTCGAAAGTTTTATAAAAGTTCTTTGGGTTTTACTCTTAATAAAAATTCCATGATTTTATTTTAAGTTTAGGACACATTGGGCTTACTTTCCACCAAGTATGGACTCCTGGAACCTTTTGGTTTAGGAGATAAAAATTGTTAAAGTTTATAAAATATTCATACAAAATTACAGTTTTGACCAGTTTCAGTAGAAAAATCATATCTTTCGTTTCGTTCTGTATTTTTAAGTGATTCCAGTTGGTACTAAACCCTGACTCATTTATCTACAACTTTTGTTTTGACATAAACTACTGAATCGTCCAAAATAAGTGTGTTTTATCCATATGAAATCCGAAGTCAGATTCTGACCAGAATCTGACCAACCTAAAAATCAACCAATGCATTATATTGCTTAACATTTACACTATCTCACATGCTCTCATCTTTATATTTTATTCTTTTAACTTCCTTTAACACAAATTCATCATTATATCAGTTCTCTTTTGAATTTATCCAAGATTACACGGTTTTCATTAAGATCTTTAATAATTCTAGTGCTACTTTTACATGCATGCAATGATCTAGCCATTTTATGTTCAAATCTCTTATCAAATCTTTCATGCAACATCAAAATAAGTTTGTTTATGTAAAATCTCAGAATATATTGGTGTTCATTTCATTGAAAATCAGTTTTAATCAAATCTATAAACCCATTTTAGCAACAAATCTTACAACAACAACTCTTGGGTCTTGTTCTTGTTGAATCATTGAATCCTTTCTCTAGATCTTTACATGCATGAACATGTGAGATAAGGATCTATCAACCTTGCCCTCATTGAGTTTAAATCAAGAAGAAAATCAAAGGAAAACATGATTTTTGATAAAGATCTTTTAATATATACAAAAACAAGATAGATTAAACAAGGAGATGATGAGTTATACCCTTGATGAATTCGAGATGGGGCTGTTTTGGGCAGCCAAACTCACGACCATATGGCCCCAAAATGGACTCCTTAGCTTGCTTTAACACACCCTTGAATGATCTAGCATGAACCCTTATTGTTATAGTTAATTTACATAAGATTTTTGAGCTCTAATTTGTGTAGTATGTCACGAGAATGAGAAGAAAAGATGGAGAGAAAGTGCAGAATTTTTTTGAGATAGAAAAGAGAGAGGAGTGTGTGTGTTTTTGAGAAGAGAGTTTGTGTAAATGATGGAGGAGTGTGTGAGGGTGTTGGAGTATAGGATGGGAAAGCATGTGCTTGCATGTGGACTTACATCAATTAGGAGATTTTGAAATGTATGGGGTGTGGGGGACGGTTCACTAGGGAAGAGAAAAAGGGAAGACATTGGCTTTTGCAACAAGTTTTCAAACAACTACCCAATTTTTTTATAAAAATCAATACATATGTGTGTATAGGAAGACTAAATAAATTTAGGATGTAAGTGTTGAGTGTATGGGTGTGGATGGCCGAAATTTTGGTCACCCCATCCAAAAGTTATACTAGATTTTATTTAAAAGTAATGGCTTGTTTATGTATACATTTTGTGTGTATGGATGGATGCATGAGTATTTATCTTACTAGTTGTGTATTGCTTTTAAAATTACAACAATGTGTTCCATTTATATATATATATACCCGTATATATGCACGTGTATGCATACAATTTATGTTTATAAATTTGTTACTTAACTCATTGTATGTACATTTTGTATTTATATTAGACATATATATACTTATTATTATCATTCAAACACTTTTATGTGCATATTGGTTTATAAATATATTATGAGATAGTCATTTTATTTCCATGTCATATTTACTTAAATTGGCATGGTGATTGAATTTTTGGACATTTTGTAAGATTTATTGGCTTTGTCACCAGTTGTGAGTCTTACATTATTATTTATATAACTTAACTTCTTGAAATAAAATTTTTGGTTCATTGACATTTCATCAAGTCCAATTAGAATTAATTTGTAGCTTGAGATTGTGTTGAATGATTATAGTTATTGTTCATGGCATTTCTAAGGCAACTAGCTATCTTTGGAAATTCTACTGAACTAGATGGCAAGTATCACTATGCCTTAATATCTGGAAGGCAAAATCTCTTAAGAAACCTCTAGGGGTAGATATCTAGATAAATGGAAGTAAATTGTCCTAGTCGGAAATTGAGGGTTGTTACAACAAAAGCTCATCCTATTGATCAGATCATAGGTGACTCCAGTAGAGGAGTTCAGACCAGAAGAGCCTCCAGTAATCAATGCTTATATGTTAGTTTTCTATCATTGATGGAACCAAAGAAGATTGACGAGGCTATGGAAGATCCAAGCTGGGTGACTGCTATGCAAGAAGAGCTTCACCAGTTTGAAAGGAACAAGGTCTGGTATCTGGTTCCTTTCCCAGTTGGAAAGAAAGAACCAATTGGAACAAGATGGGTCTTCAGGAACAAGGTAGATGAAGATGGCCACGTAATCAGAAACAAGGCCAGACTGGTAGCACAAGGCTACTGCCAGTCAGATGTTGATTTTGATGAATCATTTGCTCCAGTGGCTAGACTTGAAGCGATCAGAATATTCTTAGCATTCGTTGCTTATCATCAGTTCAAGGTCTACCAGATGGATGTAAAGAGTGCTTTCTTGAATGGAAAGCTTGAAGAAGAAGTTTATGTCAGACAACCACCAGGTTTCGTTGATGAAAAGCATCCACATTGGGTATATCGTCTGGACAAAGCGCTTTATGGCCTCAGACAAGCCCCACGTGCCTGGTATGACACTCTGACTAAACATTTATTGAAAAATGGTTTCAAAAGAGGTGCAATTGACAATACCTTATTTATTCTTCATGAAAAAGGTAATCTGTTAATGGTACAAATTTATGTTGATGATATTATTTTTGGGTCTACTGATGAAAACATGTGCAAGAAATTTTTGAAAATAATGTCAACTGAATATGAAATGAGTTTGATGGGTGAATTAACGTATTTTCTTGGACTCCAGATTAAACAAAACAAAGATGGCATTTTTATTAATCAGGAAAAATATGTTAGAGATCTTTTAAAGAAATATGATATGAACTCTTCACCATCTAAACCAACTCCAATTTCTGCACCACTGACATTGGACTCCGATCCAGATGGTAAACCAGTAAACACCGAGTTATATTATTTATCTATAATTAGACCTAGCCTGATCAACTACGTCCCAATTATGAAAAATAATATAAGGCTCGAAATAAATATCTTAGACTTTGTATATACGTTATAGTTTGGATTATACTCACAACATACTGTATATGTGGTGGGAAGGCTGCGGGTGACCCTATATATAAGCATTTAAGGTATGTTAGGGGTAGAAACCCAAATCGTATGTGTATACATGGGACTTATATACGTGATAGTTTGGATTATATTAACAATATACTGTAAATGTGGTGGGAAGGCTGCGGGTGACCCTATATATAAGCATTAAAGGTATATTGTTAATAGAAACCCAAATCGTATGTGTATAGTCTAGACAAAGATCTCTTTGAAAAATTCGTATGTTGCGTACTGTCACATCCATTTGACTTGTACTGTCTCATCCATTAGACTTATATGGATTCTTTGACTATCCTTTCAGACTTGTCATGTCGGACGGAGCTAGCTCTTATGCTGTTGTTCCCGGTACTCCTCAAGTTCCAGTTGTAGAAAACTCCATTCCTCGTGTTCCCCACTCTTCTGAAGAGGAACAATTTGAGGCTTCGGGCAATGAGTCTCACCCCATTAACCTGGTGTCAACATCCAGTGAATCTGGAAATGAACATGTATCTATTCATGTTCAACCATCTTTGTCACCGGTAGCTCCATATCAGAGGAGAACTACCGAGGGAGCTCGTCTTCCTTATGCTCCTCGAGACCCTAATGCTCCTGGTCCTTCTGCACCGGTTCAGGACAACCGTGTGTTTGGTCCCTCTTTTCTTCTAGGCGATCCGTATGCTGCGGGTCCCTCCAGAGTGCCTGTTTACAATCCCAATGCTGCTGAAGTGATGCCAGTTGCTGATGCAACTGATAGGTCGGAATATTATCTCCGACAAATGTCAAGGATGAACAACTCTCTCATCCGTACTAGGGAGGCTATTGAGAATCAAGCCCAAGCGTTGACTGGAGCTTATCTTCATGCTTCTGATGCTATGACTGTTGCTAAGGAAGGGAAGGAGACTGTTAGAACGTTGGTCTGCATGTTGTTGGTTGTGGTGACCTTGGTTGTGGCCTGCTTGTTGTTGTTCTTTTCAAGATGTAATCTTGTAGTAGTTATGTATTGTAAGCCTAGAACTTGTAACGACTCATACTTTTGTATTTGAGTTGTAGTCTTTTGGTGGATGTATTTCCCACGTATTTCGGATCGTATCACTCTGACTGTGTAGTATATCAGCGTGGATGTTGTTCCCACATGATTTTGATTTGTGGATGTAGTTCCCACAAGGTTTTGAAATATACAAGTCAGGTTATGTAAAAATTTTGGGTATTAATGAAACACGATCGTCTTTTGGCTTACATACTTGTTCAGGCTACGTCGCTTGCTCATTTCAATTCTAGAAATGTAGTATTCTATATTTCTTGTCTTGTTTAGTTCATGAGTTCAAGTAGTTGATAAATTGTGACTTGTGTTGGTATCCTCTTATATATCTTGAAAAGCTACATTCTGTGTTATTTTTACGAGAAAACCTCTAAATGACATTTTTGGTTCATGTCATAGACTTATGGCTCCCAAGACACGAGGCAAGGTCCAGAAGAAGGCTGCTCCCAAGAGAGTTACTCGATCAACTCCTAAACCCAATGAAGCTGAACAGGAAGAACCTGTGATCCAGCAAGAACCAGGAACTGCTGCTGCAAATGTAAACACTGGTCTTGGATCTACCCCACATGCTGGCGGGGAAAATAATATGACAGCATTTGTGACACAACAACTGTTGGCCGCCATGCCTACTTTAGTCGCTCAGATCACTGCAAGCATGAACGCCAATAATAATCATCATGCTGACAATAGTAACAACGTTGAACCTACTGCTGAACGAGTTATTCCTCGAGTTCATCTGCACGGGAGTGACTTTAAGACCTTCACTTATTGTAAGCCAAAGGAGTTTCATGGCACCGAGGGTCCAGTTGGACTAATCAATTGGCTAGAAAGCATAGAGGCGGTGCTTCATATCAGCCGTTGTGCCAAAGAGAACTAGGTGGAATATGCTGCCTCTCAATTTCAAAAGCACGCCTTGTCATGGTGGAACGAGAAGATAAGGACTCGTGGTCGAGAGCCAGCTAATAGCGTACCTTGGTTGAACTTTAAAAGAATGCTGATGGAAAAGTACTGTCCTCGAGAGGAAGTGCAGAAAATGGAAGGTGAATTCTGGAATCATACTATGGTTGGATTGGACAACGAGAAATACACTACTCGTTTTCATGAGCTGACAAGACTTGTTCCTCGTATGGTGGATACGGAGGAGAAGTTAGTTGAAAGATACTGTTATGGCTTGTCACCTGACATCCGAAGGTTGGTAGCCGCTTTTAATCCCTTGACTCTTCAAGCAGCAGTTAGTGCAACCAATCGGATGGTGATAGATTTGAAAAGAACCACTGGTTCTTCTGTTGGAACTGAACTGATCAAGAGAAGAAATGATCAAGCCTCTGGTAGTGGTTTTGGAAATGGTGGGAATGGCAAGAGGTTTAAAGCTTCCAGAAACTTTGCAGTGGTCCCACAAGATATCAAGAGGTACCCTGGCGCAGACACAAGATGTAATAGATGTGGCACTCGTCACGTGGGAAATTGTCCTACTTGCCACCGTTGTAAAAAGTCGGGACATCTGGCAAAGAACTGTAGGGAGAAGGTACCCAATCAATGCTATGAGTGTGGAAGCAAAACTCATTTCCGACCAGCGTGTCCAAGACTTAATCAAGCCCCGAACAACAATGCTATAGTTCCAATGAGGAACAATGCTGGGAATAATCAAGCTGGAAATCAGGGGAGAAATCAAGGAGGTCAAGGTAGAGGCCGAGTGTTTGCTTTGGATGCTGCTGATGCACGACGTGATCCTAACGTTGTGATAGGTACATTCATACTCAATAATCATTATGTATTTATGTTATTCGACTCTGGTGCTGATAAAAGTTTCATATCCTTAGAATTTAAGTCTCGATTTGGTATAGTAGCTATCCCTATGAAAGACACTTATGTTATCGAATATGCAAACGGTCAAAAGTATATCGCTAGAGATCATTTAGTAGATTGCAGTTTGGTATTGGCCGGTAAGACTTTTAAAATTGACCTAATTCCTATAGAACTAAGTAGTTTTGATGTGATTGTTGGTATGGACTGGTTATCTAAGGTTAGAGCTGATATAAGTTGTTATGAGAAGATTGTAAGAATACGCCTTCAAAATAACGAAATCCTAATAGTGAAAGGAGACAAGTGAGGAAAGAAACTGATCTTAGTATCGGAGATAAAAGCAAATAAGTATTTACAAAAAGAACACCCTGCTTTCTTAGCATTAGTAGTTGAAAGGAAACCAGTGGGTAAAGACATGCAAGATATTCCAGTAGTTAGAGATTTTCCGGAGGTGTTTCCCGAAGATTTGACGGGACTTCCACCTCACAGACCAGTTGAGTTTGGAATAGATTTGGTCCCTGGAGTTGCACCCGTGGCCAAGGCACCCTATCGCCTTGCGCCGTCAGAAATGCAAGAATTGTCCGAACAACTTCAAGAGTTGTTAACTAAAGGACTAATTCGTCCAAGTTCATCGCTGTGGGGAGCTCCAATCCTATTTGTCAAGAAGAAAGACGGCTCTATGCGCATGTGTATTGATTACAGAGAATTGAACAAGTTGACTGTCAAGAACAGGTACCCTTTACCTCGCATTGACGACTTGTTTGACCGACTGGAAGGTGCATCACACTTTTCCAAGATGGATCTCAGATCTGGGTATCATAAACTCAGAGTCAAAGAGACGGACGTTCCTAAAACAGCTTTCAGAACTCGTTATGGACATTATGAGTTTTTGGTTATGCCTTTTGGCTTAACCAATGCGCCTGCTGTGTTTATGGACTTAATGAATTGAGTATGTCGACCGTATCTTGACAAGTTTGTCATTGTATTCATTGATGACATACTGATCTACTCGAGAAATAAAGACGAACATGAAGGTCATCTGAGAACTATTCTACAACTACTCAAGGATCAAAAGTTGTACGCGAAATTCTCAAAATATGAATTCTGGATTAGGGAAATACACTTCTTGGGTCATGTAGTGAATATGGATGGGATCCACGTAGATCCATCTAAGATTGAAGCAATAAAGAAGTGGGAAGCCCCTAAGACTCCGACAGAAATCCTCCAGTTTCTTGGATTGGCTGGATATTATAGGAGATTTATTGAGAACTTCTCAAAAGTTGTTCAACCTTTGACGTTGTTGACTCAAAAGACCAAGGAATTTATTTGGCAGGATGCCCAAGAAAAGGCATTTCAAACGTTGAAAGACAAACTATGTAATGCTCCTATTTTAGCATTACCCAATGGAATTGAAAACTTTGTGGTATACTGTGACGCATCACATCAGGGCATGGGATGTGTACTTATGCAAGAAGGTAAGGTCATTGCTTACGCTTCCAGACAGCTCAAAATCCACGAAAAGAATTATACAACCCACGATCTCGAACTCGGAGCGATTGTTTTTGCCTTAAAAATTTGGAGGCACTACTTGTATGGTACAAAGTGTACGGTATTCATAGATCACAAAAGTCTTCAGCATATCTTCGATCATAAAATGCTAAATATGAGACAAAGACGATGGGTAGAATTACTCAGTGATTATGATTGTGAACTCAAGTATCATCCAGGTAAAGCAAATGTGGTTGCTGACGCGCTGAGTAGAAAAGATAGGATTTCACTATCTGTCATAACAAGAGCAAGTTCTTATCTTGGCTCATCATTAAGGGATAGAGTTTTGGATGATCAAAGCGAGGCCCTACAGCCAGGGCGTATCGAGAAAGAAGCATTGTGGAATGCTGAACGTTTATTTGAATTGGATGGCGATGGGATCCGGCATGTCAAGGGCAGAGTGTGGATTCCCAAGTATAATGGACTTAGAGAACTCTTGATGAACGAGAGTCATCGATCTAAGTATTCAATCCATCCTGGTGCTGACAAAATGTACCACGGATTAAAGGATTTTTATTGGTGGCCTGGTCTGAAAAGAGATATCGCCACGTATGTATCAAAATGTTTTTTTTTCTATGGTTAAGGCGGAGCACCAAAAGCCTTCTGGGCTGCTCCAGCAACCCCAAATTCCTGACTGGAAATGGGAACAGATCATCATGGACTTCATTACGAAGTTACCTCGAACCCTGAAAGGATACGATACTATTTGGGTCATTGTTGATCGATTAACGAAGTCTGCACACTTCATTCCCATACGGGAGAATTGGAAGATAAAGAAATTGTCTCAATTATATATTGAGAAGATCGTGTCACTTCATGGTGTTCCTGTGTCTATTATCTCTGATCGTGATGGTCGTTTCACTTCACAATCATGGAGATATTTTCAAGACGCCTTAGGCACTCAGTTGAATTTGAGTACGGCTTACCATCCACAAACGGACGGGCAAAGTGAGCGTACCATTCAGACGTTGGAAGACATGCTTCGGGCATGTGTTATTGATTTCAAAGGTAGTTGGGATACCTTTTTGCCGTTAGCTGAATTTTCGTATAATAACAGCTATCATACAAGCATTAAATGTGCGCCTTTTGAGGCTTTGTACGGACGAAAATGTAGATCTCCTGTTTGTTGGCTCGATGTTGGTGAGCGTCGTTTGTACAAATATGGACTGGTTCAGAAGACTACTGACCAGATTGTTGAAATTAGGGCACGGCTGAAGGCGGCTCAGGATCGCCAAAAGAGCTATGCAGATCGTAGGAGGAAACCACTTGAGTTTCAAGTGGGAGATAAAGTTATGTTGAAAGTGTCACCTTGGAAAGGCACTGCACGTTTTGGCGTGAGAGGAAAACTTAGTCCTCGTTATATCGGACCCTTTGAAATTGTTCAAAGATTTGGTTCTGTGGCTTATAAGCTCAATTTACCCCAAGAGCTAGAACATGCTCATCCCACATTTCATATATCGAATCTTAAGAAATGTTTGACTGATGAAACATTAGTTGTACCTGTCGAAGAGTTGCAAGTGAATGACTCTCTTCAATTCGTCGAGGAACCTGTTGAAATTCTAGACCAACAGCTCAAACAACTTAGACGTAGTCGTATCAAGTTGGTCAAAGTTCGTTGGAACTCAAAACACGGACCCGACTTGACTTGGGAACGTGAGGATTATATGAGAGATAAGTATCCTCATCTGTTTACTGAGCAAGACTTGATTTCGGGACGAAATCCTTAGAAGTCGGGGATGCTGTGACAACTCGTAATTTATTAGCAACGGGTTAGTCTTAATCTCGATCATTATTATAATTTCGTCTAATTTAGAGATTATGACGTGGAAATTATTAGATAATTGAACATTTGATATAGTTCAATTAGACGTATCCTGATGACGTAGACTATTAGCTATTTAGACGAATGCCAAGTCTTAAAATAACTTTAAATGAAGATTTAAAAGTTATGTATTGAACACAGTAAATAGACTGTCTAAACTTAATATTTCTAAAGTTTACTTTGACTAAATTTTATTGACTCGTTTTAATTTAAATAACACGAGGGAAAATACATTTACTTTAAATTATAACCTTTTGATCAAACGGTATTAAATCGTAAGCATTTTACCAAATTAGGGGTACCAAATGATACCCTAAATAAGCCACATGGGCCGAAATTTGTTTGAAAGGCAGGGAGTTGGACACCAAACACCCCCCCCCCTCTCTCCTTTCTTCTTGTCGACACACACCACACAAAACACACACAAATCATCAAATCTCTCAAACTCTCCAATCTCTCTATCATATCATCATCAAAATCTGATTTTTGGCAAAGGGGATAATCATCTAGCAAATTTCAAGAGTTTTATTATCATCACCATTTCCTTCTTCAAATTTTTCAAGGACTTTAATTTGGTAAGCTTTCACTTTTTAAATTAAACTTTAATTCTGATTGATTCAATGAATGGATTTGTTATAGTTTGGTTGATTAAATTGTTAGACTATGAATATGAAATGGATTTTGGTTTAGTTGGATAAATGAAACTTAATTTTTATTAGAATTAGGTTTTGGAAATCAAAAGAGTTGGATTGGTGAAATGATTAGTGAAATGGTATGTTTTTCTGGGTTCATTTAACAGGTTTATAGTTGTGGTAATGAAAAGAATTAAAATGGAAACGATTTGGTTTGGCAAAAATGGTCGAAAAACTGCATTTTGCTCGTTCAGGTCATATATCGCGCCGCGAATCACCCAGATCGCGCCGCGAGGTAGTAGAAAATAGGCATCGCGCCGCGACCCTCCAGGTCTCGCGCCGCGATGTAGTGTAAAATGAGAATCGCGCCGCGATCCTTAGATCTCGCGCCGCGAGTTTTTTGTCTGTTTGACATTTTTAGTTTTTGACAACTTGAACGTTTGAACTTGGTAAATATCGAATGGTA